>JABFEA020000054.1:9715133-9733113 GCA_019775915.2 Cyphomyrus plagiostoma
TCCGTTTGGGCCGGGTGGGCGGGTGTTTCTGGGGTGGGGGGGGTGGGGGGGGGGCGGGGGCGCCCCCCCCCCCCCCCCCAGCGATCACACTCAGGGACCAAAATATCCCCAAACTGTGGTAAAACCTGAAACTTCTTTACTTTTGGGGACATTTTGCAGGTCCCCATTTGGATAACCTCAATTTTATAAAAATCTGTGACTGCCAAAAAATACCAAATACCAAAAAATTAAAAATTCCAATTTTTTGTATTTTGTTTGGTTAGTTATGATTAAGGTTAGGACTGGTAGGGGTTAAGGTTGTCATTGTTGGGATTAGGATTTTGCCCATAGAAGTGAATGGACGGTCCCCACAAATATATGAATATATTTTGAATGGGTAGGTATGTATCTTCATATATTTGTGTGTGAGCTTGTAACACACAGGCTGTATGCTTGGTGTCTTTGAAATTTCAGCAATGTTCTGGTACAAAGGAGTGAAGGCGTGTGAAGATTCTACCAAAGGCTTCACCGGGTGACCGGATTTCAGGGATTCATACTATACATAGTGCTCAGATTTACAACATGGGTGAAGTGGTGCCCTGCTCAGATCTAACCCTGCTTTGTGCCATGACCTTCCTGGGTGTTTATTTATAAGGTACAGAAGGATAGTTGGATATTAAATATCACCCATTGAAACTTATTTTCGGGTGATATTTCCTTATATTTCCTTAATACATATTTTTCTATTCTTTGTTTATTGTATAGTTATGTCACATTTATTCCTCATGTACTTGCTGCTGTAACAATGCAAATTTCCTAATAGTGGGATTAATAAAGATGAATTTAATCTCATCTCATCTCTTGGTTCATTGTTTGAGAATAAGCCCCTTTTACCTGTTTCTGCTGCCTCACTCGTGCTCAGCAGCTTGGTCATTTCTCGCTGGAAGCACTCCACCAGCTGGGACACCTGGTGCACCGCGGCTGCGGACTGCAGGTCAGGGGACACCGTGACAGGGCCCCACTCTTTGGTCTGCACTGGTGTGCACAGGGCCGGGAAAGTCTGCAGTCAGTGGCGAAAGTGGGTTTGGTTTCAGTTTTTGTCTTTGCTTTAAAGAGAAGTTCTTTTCAATGGTGGTGGGCAATTGAAGCTTTCATGAACCATTTGCTGTATTTTTTGACCCCACTGGATGGTACGCTTGGTTTGCTTTGGGACGTGCTTTTGAGCCCTTTTATGAACAGAGAGCACCCTCTAGTTGAGTCAAATAACACAGCAAATGGTTGATGAAGTTTCATTTGGCCATCACTAGCTTTCAGTAAAGGTATGCAATTCACCCCGATATGTGGGTGACCAACTAGTAACCAGCACATTAATGCCACTTGTTCCCATAATTTCAGATATTTTGCCTGAAGTACAGCTCTTGATCCCTGACCTTAAGGAAGAGGACTTCATCTTCAGACTGTGAGAGCTCCCTGATGCTCATACTCCTCTTCTTCAACTCGGCAATTTCCAGCTCCAGGTCATGGATGAGGCTTCCTGCATGCCGCTCAGCTGCAAGACGTTCCATCTCGACGTTATCAAGCAGCGTTGCCTGTGCCCTCTCTAAGGAGCTGATCAGGGCTGTGAACATATGCATGCTGCCCGCCGTTTCCTGCTCTGCTGCTGCCTGGAAGAGACAGAAATGCTGCGGTGGTTACAGAGACTTTGATCCTTGGGTTGCAGTTGGGTTGCCTTGGGTTCCTTTAAATCAGAGCTAGAAAAGATTTTAAGAACTCTGAGCTATTAGTTAAGTTCTCCCCAAGTGAGCTTGATGGGCCGAATGGCCTCCTCCCGTTTGTATAGTTCTTATGTTCTTATGAGACCAAAAGTGGTCATGGTGTTTGGATCTAACTCACAACTGATTTAACCAGAAACCTGAAGAATCGTGATACTTTATCTGTAAATGGTGACCAATACAATACTACAAGTATTTTGGGGTCTTCTAACGACAAAGCTGTCACTTTGCTGATATTGCTTCTTGCTTCTTGATGGGGAGGGTGGGCTTGGCTCAGTGACAGTCAGCCGGCTGTGGGGGGCTCACCTGGAGGCTAGCCAGAGACATCCTGAAGTTCTCCACCTTCTTTAGCCTGCTTTGGATCATGTCCCTTAATTCCACATCCAGGATGCCAAGTTGAGACTACAAGTAACAAAATGACCAGGAAAGCATAGATGATGATGATGATTATTTTTATTATTATTACTGGAGTGGTACTTCCTCCTTGTATGACGTGCAGCCCGCATCACAGCCCTTGCAGACTTACCTTCTTGATGAGAAACTCCCTCTTAGCCGGCACCACGCTGTGGGTCCTGTGCTCGTTCTCCATACAAACTGTGCAGATACACACCTGGTCAGTGCGGCAGAAGGTATCCAAGCGCTGGTTGTGCCTATAGCAAATGGAACCCTCTGTGCTGACGGCTGGGCTGCCCAAAGACAATCTCCTGGAGACAGGTGGTGGCGCTAGGGCTTGGGTGTCTCCAGCTGTTTGCGAAAACTTTTGAAAGCGAGCCTTCATTTCAGCAAGAAGGTCACTAGACAGCTCGGCCTGCATGGGGTGTCGCCTCTCAGGGACACCCCCCCGCTGTCCTTTGACCACGCCCATGTCGGGCCCGAGCATGCGCTTGAACTGCTCAGTGATCTCCTTCAGGGTGCTGTTGACATGAAGCTCAGGTCTTTGCCCGAAGGTCTCCTTGCATATAGGGCACTGGTAGCTCCTGTCTTTATCCCAGTATCTGCTGATGCAGGCCATGCAGAAACTATGACCACAGGGGGTGGAGACAGGGGTGGTGAAGACGTCCAGGCAGATGGAGCACAGGAACTGCTCCTCTGACAAGAAGGAGGACATGCTAGCTGGGATACAGGAGACAACAGTATCATTACCAGGCTAACTGCAATGAACGTGAGTGAGCCAGTATCACTACCAGGCTAACATGCAATGACTATGAGTGAGCCAGTATCACTACTAGGCTAATGGTAATGATCGTAAGTGAGCCAGTGTCACTACCAGAGTAACATGCAATGACTATGAGTGAGCCAGTATCACTACCAGGCTAACGGCATGATGATCATAAGTGAGTCAGTATCACTACCAGGCTAACGGCGATGAATGCAAGTGAGCCAGGGTCACTACCAGGCTAACAGTGGTGAAACACCAGACACAAGGCAGGGAACAATCCAGGACATAGCACCAACCCACCTGAGGATATACTTACCATTCACACACATCATTCACACTAGGGACAATTTTGCAGCATTTTTAGAGGATAAATCAAGTTAAGATTTCGATAGCTGAAATCAGAGCAGATAGTGTGATGTAGGCTTGCCCATGACAAAGAAGGATAGACATTTTCACTTGATATATAAGTCTTGCTTCTCTGGAATGAGGTCAAACAACTTTCCATGTTACTCTGGGTAAATTTATACCAGTTAGGAAACATATGTAAATCACATATGAAACTTTCTCAGATAAGCAGTAATAAATTAATGAAAGCTTTTATAAAGCAGACTACTAACCTTCAACTATAGTCATCTTTCTGATTTCAGCTATTCATCATAAATCAAGAGGGCAGCTGTTAAGTTTGCTTATAATGTAGGGGTTGAGGAGTGGACCTGCTATTGTGCATTTGTAGGTTGCATGTGTGAGTGAATGGTGTATGAGTGTGTCCTGCAATGGGCTGACCTGGGTTGTTCCTTGCCTCATGCCTGTAGCTTCTGGGATGGGCTCTGGACCCCTCGTGACACAAAAAGGATAAGCGGTTTGTAAAATGGATGGATGGATAGATTGTACATTTGAGAAAATGGAATAGGTTATACAGCTGGAAATTTCATGGATTAATTATGTACTTCCGTATTTCATAACAGCTTCATTTCTAACAACTGTATGACTGGAACCATTAACTAATCCAAGTTCCTGACAAACATGTTATCTGATACTCTCACAATTCTTAGGGTTTGAGAATATGAATACAATAGTGGCATGTTATTCACTCTCAGGGGGAATTTTTTTTCCCAACTACTCCATCTTGCTCTTCATGAGACACAGATGGGCCAGAGCGGGCTTGGGGGGGGGGGGGGGGTGGTTAAGGACCGCACACAGGGGCCTAATGGTGGTATCAGTCTACCAAGCCTGGGGATGCAAGCAGCCAATTTCTGATCACGAGCCCTAACCTTCTGACATAAAATGCATAGAGACTTCAGTCTCTACATTCTCAATAGGGTGCCCAGTCAAACAAAACCATAATTATCACACTTTTGAGAATACAGCACTTGCCCCATTACATCACCCAGTCTATGACTGTTCTATGGCATTCTGAGTATTAAATTACTGGTCCTGGATGGTACCAGAGCTTAGGGCATTGTTGCCAGATCGCATATCATAAAGAGACTGAACTGAATGAAAGGTGTGCAAAGACTCATTAGACTAAATAAATGTAAAATCACAATAGATTATTCTGTGAGCCTTTTCAGACACACACTGCGCTCAGCTCACGCTGCTAAGTGCACATCTACATCAGGATTCCTTTCATAACCTTTTCTGTGATGCTACATTCCATGCAAGGGATGGATAGACCTGTGTGGTGGAACAGGCCTTGCAGAAGAAACCGTAAAGACACGTTTACCCAGAGAAATCCGGGAGAGGAGGCGACTTCCTCCACTGCACTATATATCTGATGGAAGGATTCGACTTACACAACGACACAACTTATTTACGGAATAAGATTTCTTTCTATTTACATTTAAATAAACCCGACCAACGACCAAGAGTTACACAAATGGCTGCAAAACAAAAATCCAGAGAGAACATGTAAGATTGTATGTTGCCATGGGATTTATCGCCGACCTCAAAAAAAGGTTTTCGAAGCAATGTCCTGACAATATATAATAGTGAGAACCACACGATCCCCAAATCTTATAGTGCATTGAATGCTTAACGAGTCAGAGCCTCTTACCAGAGTTTCGCTTCTCCATGCCGGATGGCCTCCCGGAGAAGGTACCAGTGTACGGCGGTCTTGGAAGCTGACTTGCTATCGGAGGGTGAGGCTGCATACCCGACCTTTTCCACAGGAGATGTTGGCCCCTCCCACACCCTTTAAAGAGTACCTGTCAGACCAGTATAGTGTTCGCACTTCCAGTTTTTCCTCATGCATTCCTCCATGTTCCCTTGTGTTAAAAGCCTTTGGGGGCCGCAATAGTCTTACTGAAGTGTAGCATTACATTTTTAATATGAAATAATGTTCTTTAGGCTGGAAGTTGAATTTCATGTGATACAGTGCCTAGTCTCAACTGCTGCACATAGTCCAAAAGCGAGATGTTCTGTACTGAAGAACACAGAGATGCAGACGCAGGGCACATGGACACAGGAACAGCAGAAGCGTTTAGCAAATTTTTATTTTCGTTTTCTTAGAAACACATAACAGCTTATGGTCATGCAGAACGGAGCATGAGCATTTCGTTCTGACTGTTCGGAACCCAAAAAGTGCAGAGACACAGGGAGCATGGAGTTGTGCCAACGCAGACCTGATGCAATCACATTTAACAAGAAAAAGAAAGCAGGCATCCAAATGCAGCTGAATCAGATGTCGGAATCAGTACTTAATTTACTTTTCTAACAATGAAATGTACCACTTCTGATGAGCAGAAATGAATGCAGGTTCACTATAACCTGTAGCAGGTGGATCCACTGGCAGATATTCAGCAGGACAAGTCTGCTAGTCAACAAGCCCTAGTGGGCATGAGGCCGTCCCCGACCACGCCCCCGCCCTGCAGGGAGGGCATCCACAGAGGCTCGGGGGTTCTTGATGGTCTCATCCACAGACAGGATCAGGCAGGCAGCCTCAGAGGCTGCAGTCAGGGCGTTGATGCGCACCACTGACGGCTCCCACACACATGCCTGGAAGTTGTCAGCAATGTCCTCATTGTTGACGTCCACGCCATACCACATGCCACCCTGCAGGGGGAGACCATTCATGCCTGAGGCACACATTTTCAGGTTGGCATGGGAAACAGTAGTGATGGCCCAAACAAAGCTTCTTAAACCATTTGCTCAACTTATATTTTCTCACCCCCAATAGATTGAGGTATGCTTTCAGCCCTTTTTGAACAAAGCAAACCAAGAGCACCACCTACTGGGGTAAAAAGAGCAAATGGTTCATGAAGCTTCATTTGCACATCACTAGGGAACAGATTAACAGGCCTGGCACCAAGTCAAAGAATGTGTGCATGTCACACCTGTGCATGCTTGGCCCTCAGCTTGTTGAGGATGTTTGTGGCATCAAAGCCAGCGTTGTCGCACAGCTGGCGGGGGATGATCTCCAGCGCCTTGGCGTAGGCGCCAATCAGCAGCTGCTGCTTGCCCGGGATGCTGCGAGAGTAGTCTCTCAGGTAGCGAGACAGCTCCATCTCTATGGCCCCGCCTCCCGCCACAATCGAGTCATTCTGGGGGGAAAGGGCAAGGGTGGTCACAGCCTTTGGTGAGCACCCCCATGGTCCCCACCAACAGGACCTCTATGTCATCCCCCACCTTTATGGCACGCCGCACAATCATGATGGCGTCGTGAAGAGACCGCTCCGTCTCCTCCAAGAACTGCTCGGCGCCACCCCGCAGGATGATGGTGCACGTCTTTGCTTTTGGGCAGCCCTTGAAGAAGTTGTACCTGTAGGTGGCACCGTTGTGTAAACAGTACTGGAGCAGGAGCTACACACGTACTTGGAAGCTCAGCCTGGCAGCACTTATACCTAGTTGCCTCTGACAGCATGTATGTTTGCTATGTGCCATTCGCATCACTTGTATGTTGTTTTGGACAAAAGCACTTGCTATATATGTAAATGTAAGATGATCAATGTAACCCAGAGCTGTCGTTTCAGTACAGACCATTCCCGTCCCTTTCAGACACATACCTCTCACCTCCAACCTGGACCTCCTCAAAGAGGGCACATTCCCCCAGCACATCATCAGTCATGGAGCCTACACTGGTCTGGATGGAGCCCCCACAGGCCTGGAGAATGCATTGCAACAAATGTCTCAATCTCACATGTGTGAAAAGGGGTATGACCACTGAAGAGGCAGGTGACCATGACTTATAGGAAAAGGACAAATTAATGACTGTAGAACATAGCAGCACGAAGACCTAGAGCAGGAAATATAACCATATTTACAGTGAAACTGATGTGGAGTTCTAGCCTTGATCAGGATGTAAGATGTCAGTGGCCAGCTTTACAAGGACAGCAAGTGCCATCTTGTCCAGAGGTCCAGAAATTTTCAAAATCACTTTCAAAAAACAGGAGACACACACCAGGTGTTTGCTCAGTCACCCCACTACCACGATTGTGTGTGGATATTGCTTAAGCAGAGCAATCTGTCTGTGGTCCTTTTCAGGCAAAAGGGACATTTGCACTACAACACATAGGGAAAAAAATATCAGAAGGCTTTGTGTGGAGTTCCTACCATCATAGTCCTCTTGAGGTCTTCTTCCTGCACTCGGCCAGCACAGAAGAGGTCGCGATCAGCAAAATATTGTGTGGCTACATCCCCGATGGGGAGTTTGGACAGTACCACCTTGGCCCCAGACTTATAGATCTTCTCCAACTTGTCATACAAGATGCTCCACTCAGCATCCACAATGGCTTGGTAGTCCTGAAGAGCACCATTGGAAAGGCAAACATTACCTGCAGTCCTCATTCAACAAATAATGATATTGGAGCGTAGACAATATTCGCAGTTAGGCTAACTTGCTAACCTCCACAGACTTTACGCGGACTTCAGCATTTTCCTTCTCAGCTTTCAGCTCCAGCTCCACATTGAGCAGAGCGATTTTGGGGTTCTGATAGCATTTTGGTTGCATCTCAAAGCCTGCATAGGAGAAGGTCTTTTTGAAGGCCACGCCTGCCACCAACTGAGAGTCCTGCAGACAGGCACACACACTTGGGTGATGAACATCGGCCACAATGCAGCTGGATGTATAAACCAAGATAAAAGCAAAGCCAAGTAAACACACTCCAACATGGCCCGGAAACAGCAGCACTGCTTTGTCCTTTGACCACTCATACTTCTTTCATGAAGATGCTCATCAGATCAGCCCTGGCATCAGGAATCAGCACTCACTTCCAAGGCACCTCCATGGACCTTTTTCACCCCAATCATTTTAAGTGGCAGCAGCTCATCCAACATCATGACAGCATCCACTACCATCTTGGAGAAAAACTCTTTCTGCCCAGCAATGAGTTTAGAGTTGAGGGCTGTGGCAGCGCACCTCTCCAACAGCCCCATCAGCTCCCTGGAGGTGTGGGAATCATATAGTAAATTCACAACTGAGCAGCATACAGAGCATTCTTCTGCTCCAATCATTGATTAGTAGAACATACTCTGATATTACACTAAAGCAGGGATATTACACTGCAGGGCTGGGGGGCCAGAGCCCTGCACATTATTGGGTTTCCCCTCATTTAACACACCCGATTCAACTCCTGGTGCTAATTACCACACAGCTCTTGAGCTGAATCATTTGTGGTGGAACAGGGAAAAAGCTAAGCTACACAGGGCTCTAGCACCCCAGGAATGAAGTTTGACACCCCTGCACTAAAGCATGCTGGGAATCACCCCCCCCCCACCACTCACTGCTTGTCATTCTTCTTTACAGCTACAGATATTTCCTTGATCTTCTTCACAGCCTGTAGGAGAACATAGAAGCTTGTTTATGTATTTTGCTACAGACACAGATCAACAAGTCTGTCTTACTGCTTTACGAAAAAATGGGCATTTTAAAAGGAGCCATAGAATGCATTTTTGTCACCATTTTAAATTGATCTCTGTTGTTTACAGACTTGGTTTGGTATAAAAGTACCCAGATGCGGTCTTACAGGGCCATTTAAAACATTTATCAATGACAAACCACATTTATGACAGTGGCCCCATAAGATTATGATAGAGCTAAAAAATTCCTATTACCTAGTGGCGTCATAGAGCAATGCACTACTCATGTGTTTGTGCTGATGTTGGTCTGAACAAACCTACTGCACTGCTAATAGTGTAAACGTATAGGACATAATTATGCACATTACACAATACTTGATAATGATAAACATGTTAATGGTTTTTATGTATTCACCATACAGTACTTTTTATCATTACAGTACTAGTATTACAGCCACAGATAACTGTAATACTCCCAAATCAACCTAGGCACAATGTTAGCATAGTCACAACTGTTTTCAGCACTGTAAACAGAACATTGCGATTACTGTGCATCTCAATCAACAAATCACTTTACAATGCTAGCTTCCTCATGCAGTTTTTAAATCGACAACTCCTGAGCCACTTGTAAATGTGTTGTTTGCAATAAATTTGGACCTCTGCTTTCAACAGTGCTCGAGCATTCACAGAATCTCATTTCCACGTACCAAACTCACCTTATTCAACTATGCTGAGGTTAAGTGAGATTTTCATTTTATGGCACCTTTAAAAACACACCCAGGTGGCAAACCTGAATTAGCAAAGCGATGGTCCATTTTTAAACATGGTTGCTACACAATTTAAAAATCATACTCAATGAGGTCTTTTTAAAGACGCCCCTACCAGGTGTGTCGCTGTGCGGAAGGCACGGATGATGATCTGCGGATGCATGCCCTCCTCGATGTACGATTTGACCTGCTTCAGAAACTCGGCAGCCAGCAGAGTCACAGAGGTTGTTCCATCACCCACCTGAAGAGGCCAGAGGCACATACAGCTTCTTAGACTTGTGTACAGGACGGTGGCATCTTCTGATACTATATTCATAGATTGATACCCAACTGCAGTGTCTCACCTCTGCATCCTGGGACTTTGCAATGTCCACCAAGGTCTTGGCAGCAGGATGAACCACATCCAAGAGCTTCAGGATGGTGGCCCCATCATTGGAGATGGTGGCTTTGCCTGCAGGGATGGAGTAGTGATGGTTAAGAGGCTCAATCACTATGGGCTGAGAAAGGGCAGAAGGTGGGCTGACTGAAGACAAAACACTGCGCTAAAAGGAAGCTGCACGAGACTCACATTGTGCCACAACACTGCACACAGCTGGATTTCTGGGACTCCACCACTTGCATCCCATTCACCACAAACACTACAACCCTAAACATGCATGCCTCATTATTCCTTTTGTGACGGGGTGAACCATCAGTCTACTTCTGAATGTCCAGTTTCATACCTCTGCTGTCCACTATGAGTTTGTCCATGCCACGGGGGCCCAGGGTGGTACGCACCGCCTCAGCAATCACCTGGCAGGCATTAATGTTGCTGACCAGCTGGGGTACACCCTGAGAGGAGTCAGTCCCCTCCTTCAACAGGATGACAGGTGTGGGCTGGAAAGGATACAGCCAGAGGGAACAGGTCACAGGAGAATTGGTCAGAGTGGACTGCATTTTCTAGTGACCAAAGCAGCAAGAGCCATTTTATTGCCCACTGTCTTTCATGCAGTCTTTGTAAAGCATGTATAATCAAGATGCCTTAGATAGTGGTTCTTAATCCTAGTCCTGGAGGATCCCCTACCAGACTTTTCTCATTTCAACCCTACCTAAAATCAGGCTCAGATGGTCGTTAATAGTCTACTAATGCAGGTGGCAGGTTGAAAGCAGTGCGGGTTGGAATGAAAACTTTCTGGCTGGCGGTGGAGGATCCTCCATGAACGGTACTGACAGTGACCAAACATAGTGCCGCATCCAACCCAAAAAGGTGCAGGTACTATAAAAATCACAGTAATAAGGTGTAATAAAAAAGTATTTACATAAACGCCCGGGTTTCAAATTTGCAACCGTGCGTGCAAATTAACCTTTACAGTCTAATAAAGGACCAAGCGCAAGCTTCTGGGCAACGTTAATCAAAAGGTCCTCAATAGGGCAAAAAAACTAAAGACTCATAAGGAAACCTGCTTAGCCCCTTCTTAATAGTTACCGAGAGCAAAAGCGGCCACGAAAATTGAGAGATACGGGACCTCGGCATGCAATACATCCGTACTCAAGGCAAAAAGACATGCTTCCAGGAGCAGACACTACTATAGAATAATTATAAATACCATAAGGGAAGGAGACCAAATACTCATGCTTACGAAGCACGTAATAACGAAACTATCAGTCTACTCACCATCATAGTTAAACGCTGTGGCTTCCCCTCCCACAATGCACTCCGTGGAGGAACCTTCCAGCACGCAGAATGAATACCTGTTATTATTGGCTCACAGGGCAAACGTGGGCGTGGTCTGCTGTTGATTTTCTTCGCTGCGAAGGTAGTGGTTTGGTTTCGGAACATGGTTGCGTAACGGCGATGTTACAGTAAAAATAATAAGACTAAAGAGAAATAGGAGGCAATCAATACCCAGTTGTTCTGGGCGATTGAATAATGATGTGTATGTTTCGTGTGATCTGTTTTGATATTTGTGCGGTGTTGGGGAAGGGCAGAGATACTGTTCACTAACTTCTAACTCGCACCATTACATAAGATAAGTAGCCTAAAGCACAGTTCTTGGTGGCTTAACTCAATTAAAAATGCTTAAATATAAATAATTTCGAAGAGAAGCAAGCTTTATATGGTTGTTAAAATGGAACATTTTTTGAAAATTTGCTTTCTGGGAAAATTCACAGAATCATCCCAATGTCCTGAACTTGATGCCATAATAAATACAGTAATGTCCCTTGATCACTATATAGAAGTGGAAAATGAAGTATTACTAAACACATATTAACTACAGAGTTTACAAAATTTAACTCGCCCTAAATCATTACTATCACCTACGCCTGAATGATGAATCCGTAAAGCCTGAAGCATCCATCCATCCATCTTCTAAACCGCTTATCCTACCGGGTCGCGGGGGGTCCGGAGCATATCCCGGAAGCAACGGGCACGAGGCAGGGAACAACCCTGGATAGGGGGCCAACCCACTGACTAACACATGCACACCTTGCAATTTGGCAACTCCAATCAGCCTCAGCATGTTTTTGGACTGTGGGGGGGAAACCGGAGTACCCGGAGGAAACCCCACGACGACACGGGGAGAACATGCAAATTCCACACACATGTGACCCAGGCAGAGACCAGAACCCGGGTCCCCGAGGTGTGAAGTAACAGTGCTCACCACTGCACCACCATGCCGCCCCCAGCCTGAAGCATGACGGAGATAAAAGAATAAATGAAAACAAAGGAGAATCTTGTGATAACACGCCCATTTATTTTCTTGTATGAGTGGTCAAGCATAAATCCTTCTGGCACAGAGTTTCATCTTACCGAATCGTATCACCAAGGTTTGTGTTTTTTTGCGTGTTTTGACGTTGGAGAACAGGTTCCAGTTTTTCCTGCAGTGAGGCGCACTTTATCTGCTATAGAAGGTAAGGTTTCCTATCACCCTAGCTAAGACTGATCTCGTTAGGGAAAACCAAGGAGATGGACTTGAACGTCAAAGAGGGTAAACTCTTCGTACAACATCACAAGTTCGGAAAGGTAAGAAATTTTTTCGCTAGATAACAAATTTTGATTTCCATTTTACAGAGATGTTGTGCAACGTTTATCTGAAGTCGACGTTTCAGGATTACGTTGTCTATTCCTAAATTATGATCAGAACATTAAAAATGAGTATACTGTACAAAAGGTAGTTTACAAACCACGATGAATACCTATAAACAAAAAACGTAACAGTTGTCTATACTTTCTTTAGTCTATGCTGTTTTAGTACAGGGCTCTTGGATAGGATTACTGCTGCATGATGGATTGACGGTATCAGGACATGGATTTTATAACATTAATACTAAAAGACCACGTAGATGGAGAAGGAATTGTATTTTTTTCAGCTACACAATTTTAGTTACTGAAATTAGACAGAAAATGTTTATTTAATAAATCAGCCGAATATTTTTAATACTCAGACATTCATATAGAAATTATATTTGATATTTTTCACACCTTATCCGTACGCAATACAGAATTCAGTCTGCTTTATATATTTAAAACCGTCCAGCTTCAATACTTCCGCACGCCGCATGAGTGCTGTTTCAGGTTGGTATGCGGGACGAGTTTGAACAAGCTTACTTTCGTCACCCGCATTCCTGCAACACGCCTGACCATCCGGTAGGGCGGCGGTCCGCACTGACAGCCCACTCCCCGGCGGCATGGGCAGGGCAAAAGAGGAACAGGACCCCCACTTTCGCAGAAACACGAGTCTGTCCCCTCACCAAACACTCTTTTTTGCTGGTACAGGTTTGTACCTCTAAGGTTAAAACAACGTTGATGTACCACCAATGGTGCAAAAATGTTCCTCGGAGTCCATTTCTGTACTTTAAAGTAAACTAAAATTATACTCTTGAGAGAACACAGCCCCAGCAACTGTAACCTCAAAGGTACAAATTGGAAGTTTTTTCTAACAGTGTATAGATGGAAAGGAAATTTATAAATGTGGGAAGTTAATTATGATTTGGTAATTTTGGTTATTTTTTCAAGGGTAAATTACTCACCTCCCTCTCTGAGAACCCCCACATTTTTTAAAAGTTTGATTTGCCCTTGCCCGGCGGCTGATTTCAGTGCACTTATATGCCATACAGAGCGTGCTGCCATACCAAATACCATATGCCAGTTTGGTGTTAAATGCATCTCTGCCTGCCCCTCAGATGCTGAAGTGGAGGAATGTGTGGTTAGTGCTGTATGGGGCCAGCCAGCACGGCGTGGCTCGACTGGAGCTCCTGCGCTGCACCGGGACAGAGAATGGGCCCGTCTCCCGGAGGCCCGGCAAGAAAGTGCTGCGCCTGTCCGACTGCGTTAGTGTGCGGGAGGCACCTGGAGAACTTTGTCCAGGGGATGGCATGGCCGCCTTCGTGGTGGAGACCACGGAAAAGAGCTACACCTTTGCCAGCGAGCAGCAGACTACCACAGACTGGGTGGAGAAACTACGTCTGATTGCCTTTCAGGTGGTTTGTGTGTGTGTGTGTGTGTGTGTGTGTGTGTGCAGAATTGCAGCACACGTTGAAGCACCTAAGCTTCCTCAAGAACTAGAGTCCAATGTGTCCGTTCCTGTAAACAGCCTCAGTGTGATGGGGCTGGCCGATGGCTGCTTGCTCCTCCTGCAGCAACAGAAACAGAAACAGAAACACAGACAGCAGTTTAATGTCCAGCACCGTAACATCATATTATTAGCAGCTGACGGTGGGAGAAACTAGAGCGTCTGCCAGGAGGGAGGAGGGAGGAGGGAGGAGGGTGGCTGTGCCGGCGACATGGGGCCCTGGATGACAGCTAAACGTCCTGCTGTGAAGTGTCCCGGGAAGCTGGTAGTGGTCTTCATCACCCTCTGTGATCTGTGGTCCCAAGCTGAGCACATGGCAATGTTAGTCAGGGTTGCTGGAGATGTCTGGGCCATGTGCATACATCTGAGGATTTAAAGACACTGGTTTTCCATCTTATGACATCATAGATGTGCTTCCAAAAGGCCCTGGAGTTAATAAGGACCAGCCTGCCTGGGCTGTTTTTATGTGGCTCAGAATCACAATGAAAACTGCTAACACTCCCCTTTGCTGTGTCATAGGCTGATAGTAGACGAGACTTCAGCATACAGCAGTCCATCCAAATGGCAGAAAACACAATATATGACTCCCTGAAGGAAGGTAAGAGATTGGTTTGTCAAGTTATTTTAGACCTTTGCAGAACTTGTGATATTGCTGAACATCTGATTGTTAAAGGACTTGAGAGCTGGCCTGCTATCCCAGGACATGGTCAGGTTCCTGTCATGAGCCTGCTGACACTGGGCATGGTCAGGTTAAGTTCATGAACCTGCTATCATGGGATATGGTCAAGTTCTGATCTTGAGCCTGCTATCCCGGGACATGGTCAGCTTCTGGTCATGAGCCTGATATTCTGGACATGGGCAAGTGTTATTCTTGAGCCTGGCCTCTCCTGCAGTGCATGAGTTCTGCGTGAGTGTGCGAGCCTCCCAGGCAGCTGACCGCTGTGGCCTGCGAGGGGCGTACTGGCTGAGGGTCACCAGGGATGGGCTGGTCTTACTGGAGCCGGAGACCAAGGAGATGCTGCTATGCTGGCCCTACAGGCTGCTCCGTCGCTACGGCACTGACAAGGTCAGTACGTACGGGGGTGGAATTAATGTGAGGTAATAGAAAGGTCATTTAGGACCCAAACACACATGGCACAGTGTGGAGCTACAAACTAGCCCTGTGTATCATGATCCTAATCACAGGAGTGGTATGTTTGAGCCGACTGACACCAAAGTGATAGGTATGTCTGGTTGCTGTTCTGCCCCCAGGAGACCTTTACGATAGAAGCGGGGCGGCGCTGTGCCTCTGGGCCCGGTGGCTTCTGCTTTGAGACGCGACAGAGTCCAGCAATCTTTGGCCTGATGGAGGAAAGGATCCGTCAGGAAGTCCGCAGCTCTGGGTGCCATGGAGACGAGCTTCTGGAAGGGCAGTGTGAGGGGGAACGGGGTGTGCCGAGACACCCTCGAGCCCGCTCGCCCCTGCCCCCAATACCCAGGAGCTCGCCCTTGATGGAGCTGACGAGCCCTTATGCTGACCCTGCTGACCTCTTGCGGCCCACTGCAGTGTCCTGCAGCCAGAGCAACCAGCCCGAGCCTGTGTACTCAGACGTGGATCGGGACTTGGCCCAGCAGACGGGAGCTTTGGTGCTGGAGGGCTGTGCAGTGGCCAGGGAATGCAGGGACGCTGAGGAGGACAATCCTACACATCTGTACAGCCGTGTGATGAAACCTGCTGCCCCACCAAGCCTCGCCCTGGTGGCTCCTGATGTCATCTATGACAGCTTAGGACAGATTTTACCTTAACCTCATACTCTGTCTGCTTTTCTATGATGTTCCTTAGTTTCTCTGCTGCTGCTCCATTTGGCAAGACCGGGAACTGCATGCTGATGCAGACATTTCACTCAGCAACATTTTGGCTAGCAAAGCAAAATCTTTTCATCAACAAAATATTACCAACACTGCTTAAATCCCTTCACACACACATAAATATGCCTTCCCACTCTTTAGCTGAACCGTCATTCTTTGTCATCTAACTGCTGTCCTCTGGCTTATCGAGATCACAGAAATGAATTAGGGCAACAATAAGACAATTTGCTATTTTGTGACAAAAACATTTAATCACGGGCTGCAGATTGTTACAGGATGAATCCTTCTGATCATCTGAGACCTGGAAATATTCAGAGATTCCAGTATCAGCAGAGAAAGGAATGGATGCATGGTTATTAAGGGCGCCACCTAGTGTTGCTATAAAGCAATATATTGTATTTTAAGGCTGTGCTGTTATATCCCCCTGCAGTGAAATGTGTAACATGCGGGCTAATGATCTATTATAACTCAGGCATTGTGTTAAGTATATATATGGCTATATTGCAAATAATTAAAAAAAACACATTAAATATTTAAAATAACATAACATTTAATTGCATATTTTTCAATCAATCAATCAATAAATCTTAATTGAAATACTATTTTTTTAACCACAGGGTTTACAAAGTGCTTTACAGACCTTTTAAAAGAAGAAACATGAAGAAAATAAGCACAAATAAATAAATAAAATACCACCAGATCCGTGGGACTTTAACCATTTACATTGCCTATAGGGTCTCCATCCCCTACCACCAAGCGGACTCTAGCCCCTACCTCACTGGGGCACCTGGGAATCAGAGTTCTTGAAAGATTTGTTCCTTATGTCCCTGATTAATGAGTCCCCAATGAGCAGGGTTCTTTGTGTGTTTGTATCCATGACATGGTGGTCTGGCTGACTTGTAGAGCAGCCAAGCTGCACTGCAAAGCTGGGGGCTGTTAGGGCCCTGATGGCACCAGTGATGCTGTAATGTAGCTCCATGGTTGGTCTGGTGGGAACATGAAGTTTGAGTGTGTGGAGGCTGTAGGGGTGATGAAGGCTCCTCAGTGAAGTGCTTCAGCTCAGACTCCAACTGAGACAACGGCTGGTACCTGGTTACTGAGCTTGAATGGTATGTGACCATCCAAACTTCCAGCTTGGTCACTAAAGGGGTGTTTGCTGAGATTAGCTTCATCTTCATTAGCACCCATCTTATCCCAGTGTAACACAGCCAACACCCTGGACATGTGCTCAGTCCATTCCATGGGACGGTAGCATCTGAGTCAGCCACCTGTATGGCCACGAAACTCTATCCAGAAGTGGTTTGGTGTCCCAGATATGGCAGAAACCCTGATTTCTGGTTCAAAAGCTCTCTTGGAATGTTTCAGACATTCTTGGCAGTCAGAGGTAGCATCAGCGAGCATGTTGCCTGTTATTAAGAAAACCCTGCTTTTCTTTTGCAATTCTTAAGGATGTAGATAAAATTCTTTTCAGATGAAAGTGGTAAAAACAGTAAAAGCAGTAAATGTGGCAAAACCACTGAGAAAGCAATTAAAAGTGATGCTTTTTTTTTTCTTGAATTTCCGATTATTCCACTGTCCGATTAGGAGCAGGGTAAGAACCAAAGCGACCGTCTACCCGGTACGGCAATTTATGACAAATGCAATATAATTATTTTAATTTTTTGTTTTGAAGTCCTGAACCTATGGTCAGCTGACATCACTCATTAAGTCCATACTGTCAACATTACTGCTAGTCATCACGTAAGGTGGGCTTTGTATTCTCTCCTGTAGACCTTTGTTTTGCTGATTTGCCTGGCACTGTTATAGTCTACTTTTAACATTTCCTTTAAATTAATTTATATTTGTATACAAAGACCGCCGAATTGCATGCTGAAATTGCATGCTGAAATGCAATGAAGTATGTAACTATAGGCCAATCAGTCTAACTTGTATAACTTTTAAAGTTATGGAGGCTATAATTAAAGAGAAAATGATAGATTACCTGGACTCAAATAACATTTCGAGGGATAGCCAGCATGGATTTAGGACAGGGAGATCCTGTTTAACAAATCTGTTGGAGTTTTTTGAGGAAGCTACTCAGGAAGTTGATGATAAGAAGGCCTATGATAT
>JABFEA020000054.1:9733213-9755280 GCA_019775915.2 Cyphomyrus plagiostoma
TTCCTTTAAATCAGAGCTAGATAAGATTTTAACAACTCTGGGCTATTAGTTAAGTTCTCCCCAAGCGAGCTTGATGGGCGGAATGGCCTCCTCTCGTTTGTATAGTTCTTATGTTCTTATGTACAACATGTACATGCAGCGTCTTATAGTGCGAACAGCCAGCAGGTGGCGCTCGCTGCGCGCTCTTGCTTGAGTCTCTGTTCAAGCTCATTTTGTTTAATCTTGGCACTGCAGGTCCCCCTCGTTGATTTGCTTCTGTGTTGGTTGCTTTCTCGCTCCGGCTCTATTCAAATAGTTGTTTTACATTGTTTGTTCTCATCTTGACCAATTGCTCTTGACCAATTTACGTTCCACAAATTCATGTTTTGTGTTTGCGTATTGATGATAAATTTCTGGAACAAACACACCATTACTTTTTTTCATATTTTTCTTTGCTATTCAAACTGGGTTTAAACCTGGGTACCTTATAAGACACAAGCGTCTTCAGCTGTACATCTGTCTTTCGTTTTTGTGACAAGTAAAACTGCTGTTTGCGAAATCGAAATACAAGTAGATAAACAGCCTTTTGTACTGTGTTTTTTGAGAATGAAACGCTGGCGGTGTTTTTGCCATGTCTTTGCCAGTAACGAGCTGACACCGGGTTGACTTATTATGCAATATGAAAATTCTTTGTACACTGGAGAAACACGTAAACATCGCCGTGCTGTGTCTATGTCGGTGTTGAGGAACAACCTCTGGAAAATTTCTGTTTTCTTTGTGAAGTTCCATGTAAAAGTGAAACTAACAATTTCAGTCACATTCATCATGAACTGGGGTGGGTTTCCCGAAGGCTTCGTAACGCTAAGTAGTTCGCTAAGTAACGCTAAGTAGTTAAGTAACACTTAGGATCGACCGTTAATTAGCGAGTGTTTCCTTGCGGCCCTGTCAAAAATATGGCGATCAAAATACATGAGAAAACCATATTGACGGTCTTTTTGGACAACGCAATAAAGCTGATGATATAATAAGAGGTCAATATTGCAGTATAAAACTATAATGTCGACTATAAAATATTGCAAATGAGGCTCATTGTTGTAATATCTGTATGGAATTTGAGGTGATGTGCACCATTCAGAACTTACTCGAGAATGACCCTAAAAAGTTAATTCAATTCATAACATTGACTGAAAACAGGGTGCAGAATTGCAAGTTTAATTTGAATATAATGAAGAATTAAAATGGACTTAATTTCACATAAATTCATATACATAGTGGAAGTGCAGGTTTAGCAATACAGATACATATTTTACAGTTACATATGCAAAAACAATAAATATATGCACATGGAAAAGGACTTAGAGGGCTGATATAAACCAAATGCATATTGTTAGAACACGCATATCTGGGTCCGTGCCTGTTTCCGGGTTCGCAACACACGCTAAAACAATTAGACATTTTTTTATCTTACAGTTATGCAAATATATAGTTCAATCATTAGTACATATTTTAGGTCATTATATACTTTTACCAATCCTAGAAGTAAATCTGTCATGCAATTTGTTTTGCTAAATTAAATTACATTCATATATTGTATGATTGCTTTGAATTGAAAGGAATTAATTAATTTCTTCTTACTCTAATTCCAATTCAGCATCTTACAGGGCGTGGCCAAGTCAATACAAAATCCACTTGATGAATGGAATGGGGTACGATTCATACATTCTGAACTCTCTTGTAGGTTACATAATAAGCAAAGCAATCAGACTTGCTATGCGTTCAGTCACATCTTCATAATGGGGACAGTGAATCACCCCTCACCACAAGCAATGGCAGAGAATTGTGCAAGTCAAATGAAGGAAGTCAAGTTGCTTGTCTAAATGCTGTTTTGCCAAGAACCCCATGGACTAAGTAATGAACAATTCATAGAGAAATACAGGCTGGCCTGGGGTGAAATAATGAGCCTCCTTGTTCTACTGCAGGATAAATTGAAAAGAGGAACACAGGAATTTTGCCCTCAGTGCACTGTGCAGCTTCTGACGACCCCCTGCTTCTGTCACACCAGCAGCCGCGAGTGAATCTATGGCACGCCCCCCTTCGTTACGCCACACTCCCATCAATCCTTGAATGCCACCTGCACCTATTCTTGCCACTAGTCCTAAACATCCAGGTGATATGCAACCAGCAAGGACATTTTACAGACACATGATGCTTATATCTGGTCTAGCTTTGGAGCTTTCGAATGTGTCAGATGGAAATGGGTGGTGGGTTGGCTCGTGGATGGTTACTGGGAGACAGTTTAGTGAATATCTCCTGATTCCAGTGCTGAATCCCCAAACCATGCGCCCGAGGAGAGGAATAACACGACTCACCAAAGAACACACACTGCTGTAGAAGGTGCTTTGGGCATGTGAAAGATGTGATTCTGGTGCCTATGAGTCCTTGGGAGCTGTAAGATATTCCCCTGAATGCTGCTGGGCTGTTCTTGCTGTGTGTAGTATGTTTTACAACAATGCAATAATTATTTTATCAAAATATATTTTTAACCACCTCCTCAAAAAGTTGTTTTAAGGCTTCTTCTGAGAATTACTACTTCCTTTTCCTACATCCAGCGTTTTTCAAATAGATTGATTTATTGTGGTTTTAATTATGGTTTTCTTTGCTTTTATTGATTTATTTATTAGTTTATTTTTTTACACTGGCATATGTCTGGTGTGATAATCATGTAACACCGAGATGGAATTGATTTTCCTGTTATCGACGGTCTGTGCTTTTCTCTCGCGGCTGGGGATGAACCAACAAAGCACTACTTAAAGTTCGTTCGTTAATTCTGGAATAACGAAGGGTTTTTGAAAACGCACTCAGACGTAACTCTTTCTTTACTTATGCGGTTCGTTATCTTGTTCGTTATTCGCTAAGATCGACCGCTTTCGGTAAAGCCACCCCTGGTCAATTTCTAAATCACACCATGAGCACAATCCAACGATCTAATGATGCCAGCTATGTGTCTCTGTTACAAGCACCAGCAGTCAAGGACACAAAAGAAATATAGCTAATTAAAGACATATTAGACACCTGTTCAACTTCAAAACATGACCGAAATGGGAAATCCGGACTTCAATAAAAAAAATAAGAATCACGTAGCCACTGAAAGCTCTCCACCTTTTGGCTCAGGTATAGACATGTTGAAAAACGCCGCTGGTTCTATAAGATATTATTATAATTATTTACAATTATGTAATTGTTTCATGATATAAAAACCCATTCGCATATTTATTGCATTACTACACAAAACTAAGCAGTATTAAACAATGAACTATCTATTTCTTTATTGCCATCGTTTGTGACTTTATATTGGCAGCCGTGACAGTGGGTTGGCGGGGCTCTGCGCGCTCACACATATGCAATCAAAAACAGAAAGACATTTGCAGTGTCTGGTAATAAGCCTGGTCATATTCCAGATCCCTCTGATTAAGATGGCTTACATCAATTTTTAAATGTTTAGTAATTTAGATATTTATCTTAGATATTTGCATTTGTAAGTATTATTATATATTTAGCAGATAAAACACATAATTAATATTCAAACCCCTAAACAGATTGATAACATTCGTACAGGATATGGAAAGAGTATACTCTCATTTGAATATTTGGCAATTACTTGCATAGATCTATTTCCTCATTTTTTGATAACTGTCTTAATTGATCCATTAGTGGTGAAGGATGCATACATTTCATTCCTCCAAATTTAATGGGGTTAATCTCTCTTATTTATCGTTTTAAAAATGTACTTCCCTCTGTGTGATGCGTGAGTACACAGGATGTGTGCCAGCTTCGCAATTCAGAGATGTTTACTATAGTGCTGCTGACTTTGCCGTAAAGAGCAGCAGCATTCGATAAATTAACGCGCAATTTCAAAGCTGTGTCCTTCCATAGAATCTAGAAAAGACTGACAAAGGGTAAGTATGCTTTCCACAGTTTTAAATCTCTTCATTTTAGTCTGTGGTTTAATGCTGCTTCTGTTAGTATAATTATGTTTTTGAAAAGGAAATTAAAAATGCACAAGGAAAAATGCCCCACTACGTACTGCCCCGTATACTTCATGTATAATCTTTTGTCTGTATTACGGGCAGAGAAATGCAAACTAACGCATAACGGCAAATACCTAGTTCTGATTGCAATGCCATTTTTATTTACAATTACATTAATTGTGTCTTGAATGCTTTGTAGTATATTCAATCTGCATTTCAGATAATGTTATAGGCCTATAATCTATAAGTAATGTTTTATGGAGTTTATTTTCGTGCTTTCATTTCGCTATATCTAAAACAAAAATAGAAAGACATATGTTTGATATACAATTCTATATAATTGCGTTTATTTGCTTCTTTATTCGATTATTTTCGACGCCGAGATACAATTTTGTTAGAAGAATTATTTCGTGCTGTTTTTATGATGATGATTATGATGACAATTATTATTTTTGTTTCTTTTTAAAATTAATTGCGAAATATTAAACAGATATGTATTTTTTTAAGTGTTCGGGGTCTTACCTTAAGCGCTACACCGTCTTCATCAGTCGTGGTATCAGTGGGCAACAGGTTCATTTGTAATACACGCTCTTATAGTGTTCGCGACACAGCAGATAAAAGCTAATTCAGGATATGAGAAGGATCATGTTATGCATCTATACACATAAGATGATTCACCCGTCATCCTAAACTGTTAATCATAACTACTAACACTGGTCGCTGCATTTTTTTTTAATCAGGCGTCAGTGGTATCTTCACTGAACCAAGGAAAGAAAACCACAAACACGCGATTCAAAATGATGTCCGTGGGGGTTTTTTCGATAAAACTTTAGAGGTCGTGACTTTTCAGTAGTCTCTAGCTACTAGCTTCGTAGAGAGCCACTGTCTTGTCGTTTCCAAAAGAGTAATCAGAGGTTTTGACTCATCCCGTTAAATACTAAATGCACTGACATGAATATGACATGAACTGCGCTCGCGGGTAATTAACTCTGCTTTATATACTTACATAAATTACTAATATAACTTACTAAACCTGAAAGTTTCGTCGGATGACATCGTGAAAACTACCATTGTACTTATAATAAACAGGTATTGCACTCCATTAGGCATCTTTTTTTATATATTTTTTTATACTTTTTTCAAGAGTAGCATGCATTTCTGCTATCGCTAATGTGCAAAAAATGAAAGTCAATAAAACGCCGTATTTTTTTTTCATTTGGGACCTAGATAGGACTCCGTTTAAGTGGCCGTCAAAAATAACGAGACTAAAATGAGAAACAGCTGCAACAACACTAGCATCACAGTAGACATACAAGAAACCTATCTAAGGACAACGAAGGGAAATCATTTTTTAAATAGGCTGACTGTTTTTTTTCCCTTCCATAAACAGAGTGGGGTTGGAAGGAGTTTCACACTGTGGGTAGGGGAGGGTGGGAGGAGGTGCAATGTATCATTGCAATGGCCACACGTGCAATAGTGACATCGTGAAAGGATGCGATGTAAGAAAGATTAAATTATTTTTGAATAATTCCCGATTCGATCATTCATTGTTTACGGTACCGTTTCACAACTAAACATAATCAAAATATAACTGATCTATGTGATAAAATGATTTTGTGTGATAAAAGACAACATTCATCTTTAGATATGTAGGCTATTTCGTCCTGAATGCGTAGTAAAATAGTAAGTCGCTGTTTCATAATGAAAGAAGGAACGCGTTTGTTTGTTTGACGGTCTGTCTACCTTTCTATTTGTTTATTTGTTGATTTACGAGCGGCGGGGGAGTCTGCCCACAATTTCAGATGTCCCTGATCATATAATAACCCTAATGTTGAAATTGCCATTAGATAAATGGGGATTTTATTTTCATATTGGATTTTTAACGTGTTTATTAAGATTTTTTTTCTTCTTCATGTTTAATACTTTTCATTTAACATATAGTTAATTCATGCAGAGATTCATTGTATAGGCTTATAGAAATGTAATTTTTGTTATAAATGCAAATTACTAGTTCCTGGTAAGCCTATAATTCTAAGTGCTAATAAATGCTAAAATAACAAATATTAACAAACACACTTAACAATATTGAAATCAAAATATAGTTAATTGTACTGGCGTCACTGTTTTCATGCCACACTGCACGTGGCAGGCACTGGGTGAGTGACAGTGTGTCGTAAGTCCCAGGTGTTCCCCGGAGACTGGAGAGGCAGCTCACTCAGGCCCGGCCAGGCATGTATCAGGAGAACGAGAGCTACGATTACTCCGACTACAACGAAACAGATGACGACAACTGCCGGGTGGAGCTAGGGCCGGTGCTGCCGACCATGCGCTCGGCCTTCTACTGCCTGGTGATGGTGGTGGGAGTGCCGTCAAACATGGCCTTGCTGCTGGCGCTGTGGGCCAGGCACCGGGGAGCTGGCAAACTGGGCTCTTCGCTGCAACGCCACTCCTGGACAAACAGCGAGATTCTGGCTGCAAACCTGGCTGTTTCTGACCTGCTGTTCCTGGGTTCACTGCCGGTCTGGATCTACACCGACCTGAGTGGGGAGTGGAGGGGAGGGGCAGCTGGCTGTAAGGTGAGCAGAATGGTGGACAGAACTGTTGTCTCCCACTCTCAGGGTTGGAGATTCAAATCTCCCCTTCACTTTATATAAAAATTTTCACAAGAATTGGAGCTGCCAAACTGGTTGTTGGTGTGATTGGTCTGTATGCCCTGTGATGGGTTGGCACCCTGTCCTGGGATATTCCCTGCCTTGAGCCGGTAGCATCTGGGATAGGTTCTGGACCCCTGCATAAGACAAGTGGGTACATAAAATGGAGAGTTGAATATGGAGGTCATTTTCATGTCCATCTGTGGACAGCAACTGGGCTGGATCTTAAGCTCCTGAAAATACACATTTACCAAGGGGAAACTGCAAACAGTATGCCAGGCCCAGCATGTTTTTGTGGACCATTTTGTGTGTATGCATTCTTTCACATTGAAATTTGTGTAAATTTTGATAAATGAGGCCCAAGGCTGCTCAGATCCCAGGACAAATGTGGAGCTGAACCCACAGCTGCTCTCCTCTTTACTTTAGGCTGTTCCCTACATCACCGCCCTGAACATGTACGTGGTTGTTTGGCTGGTGACCTTCATGAGCATGGACAGGTACTTGTGTCTGTTTTCCTAACCTAATGGGGACGTTTGTGAGTAAGAGTGTATTTTCAGCTTTAAAGTGAACTATTGTTTTAAAGTAAAATACGGTAAAAGTTGTTGTGTGAGCTGAGATATTGATGTGCCTGATAGGTTTCTCGCTCTCACCCCGCTGCAGATACCTGGCCATAGTGTGCCAAAGCCTCTACCACCGAGTGAAGCGGCGCCCCCTGGTGGTGTGGGGTTGTGCGCTGACCTGGCTGGCATCTGCCTTGCTAGCACTGCCCGTCTTGCGCTCCCGGATGCTGGAGCATGAAGAACAAGATGATAGCTCCTACTGCAGAGAAAAGGAGATTTCCCCGGAGATTCGCCTCTGCCTGATCCTGCTCACCTTCTTCCTCCCACTGACTGTCACTGTTTTTTGCTACGGCTCCCTGATCCGCGTGTTGTCCCAGCACTCTCAAGGCTTCACCCATGATCCCGCCCCCGGTCCTGGCCCCGCCCCACCGGGCCGCTCTGTACGGCGCTCCATGCGGGTTGTGCTTTGGCTGGTCACAGCCTTCATTCTCTCCTGGCTCCCTTTCAACACCTTCCGCTTGCTGAGGGTTGTGGGCCTCAGTCTGACCCCTGGGAGTGATGCCTCATGCTGGCTGCAATGGGTGGCGGCGCAGGGTATAGAGTGGACTGCCCCCCTGGCCTTCGCGAATAGCTGTGTAAACCCTCTGGTGTTTGGGGCTGTGAGCCACACGCTACTGTGCTGGGGCCCGGCTGCCCGCCTTCTGGGCCTCGGGAGCCGAGTGGGGGGGCAGTCAGGGGCTAGCTCCCATACCAGCCCCAGCTCCTGGGAAGGCCGGAGTGATAGAAGGTGAGATGGGGTGGGAGAGGAGTGAGAGGGGGTGAGAGAGGAGTTTGAGAGGGTAGAAAGTGAAGAAAGATAGTAACAGATTCTGAAAAGACCGAAGACAAATATGAATATTTTATTTTCTTGTTTCATTATTTTTCAGTAAGTCAAAAGGGACCTGGAGTACAGCTGTTTTGCAACCTGTCCTTATGTACAGAGCTGGTAGAATAAATATTCCCCCACTGTAAATATGGATGCTTTTTATTCACAAACTGACACTGATAAACCATCAGAGTGCTGCTCCTCATACAGTGACTCACCACAGCTCTTCAGGCACTAAGCCCCGTGGGGGCATGGCTGTGGCTCCCCCAACAGCTGTAATCGCTCCAGGGCCATGACTCCTCTACAACTCTTCCATGGCGTGACTCTCCCCTTTCAGTTCTATCTAGATTCCCTGCATAGCCTCTCTTTTGGTCATTTACTGTTCCTCATGATAATTTAGAATGATTTGAGGCCTTGCAAATGTTAGCGGGCATATATCTTTCAGTGCCTGTGTCTGGAAGGTCATGAGTTCAATTCCTGTGGCTGAATAGTAGTCATACCACCAATGGGCCTTAAGCAGAGCCTTTAACCCCATCTGCTTCAAGGGCACTCATGTGTCCAATAATTAAATAAATGTGGAAGTGTGAAAATAGTGAGCTTTGATTCCTGGTGCAAAGACCTCAAATTCAAAAGCTCTAACAGGGTTTGTTGGGGTTAACTGAGTATCAGAGTGAGGTTGATCACCTGACACCCATGGCTCCCTGTCCTGCCATCCCTGACATGCAGAAAACATGGCACCATTCAGCCCCCCAGCATGTTTAAACTGAGCTTAGAATTCTGATGAAGCCAGTATTACCCGCAGCACATGTGGGGATGGAGTCCCCTGTGCGTGAGGGTGTGATGTGCCCTGCGTGATCAGGGCATTGGGGCCAGGCTTTCGTTCTGAGTCAGGAGCGTGTGCCAGCATGAACTCTGCCCTCGTCAGTGCAAATAAAGGAAACCGCAGTGGCAGTCTGAGAGACTTCCTGTGTGGAGTTTAGGTGACATATGCAAATGTGTGCGTGCCAGACCGTATGTGCGTATGTGTGTGCGTGCATGCATGCGGGTGTGTGTATGCGCGTGTACATGTGATCGCGTGTTTGTGCATGTGTGTGTATGTGAAAAATGCACAAATAAGACACTATGCACTGTAACATTTCACAAATGAACTACATGGACGCATTA
Source organism: Cyphomyrus plagiostoma (assembly GCA_019775915.2). Classification (NCBI taxonomy): domain Eukaryota; kingdom Metazoa; phylum Chordata; class Actinopteri; order Osteoglossiformes; family Mormyridae; genus Cyphomyrus; species Cyphomyrus plagiostoma. The sequence continues at coordinate 9,742,461 of JABFEA020000054.1, forward strand.
CACAAAACACCACAGCCATATACACATAATAGATATATACCCAGATACATTAGACACTGGTTAAACTCACAGGGATACACAAACATGCAAAAGCACATACTAAAAAACAGAGCAAGCCAGCACACACACTTACAGACACGCTCACACACATTTGTATTCATTGCTATGGGCATAACCCTAATCCCAACGTAATAACTTTAACCCCTACCCAGCCCTAACCTTACCCATAAGCAACCAAACAAAATACAAGACTTTTGGCAGCTTCTAACAAGCCACAGAATTCAGTCACATCATCGTGATTGGTTCTGCCTCAAAGGCCTCTTGGGTATAACTGCGGTGCCTGGTGCTGCGAGGCAGAGCAGAGGCAGAGTGGAGGCAGAACAGAGGCAGAGCTCCATCCAGTGACTAAGCCATACCAAAGAGACTAGTTACAGGGTGGTACCAGCTGGCTTGGTAAACGTGTCGCCAGGTTTAGAGAGTACCAGTGACGTAATACTGATGTTTCTTTACTGTTCACAAGGTGGACATCATGATTTTTTGTGAGCTAATTTCCGCTATCATGACTGGGAGAATCGGCATGTTATGTTAACATATTAAATGCTAGCAGAATTAGCATTCACTTGCGTAAATATGCATTATTGAGCCAGTGTTTCCTCTAGGTTTACAGCTTTGGTGGGAAGGCAGACGGACAACGACAGGATTCATGGTGTCTGTGTGTTTGTTTTAATGACAGCAGCCAATATAACAACTGAAATAAACATCAGAAGGTTTCTTTTTTATGGCAATTATCCACAAAGCGTGCAGTGTATCTTTGTGGGCTTCTGGAAGAACATTTCTAGAGCCTCTTGATATGGGAAGTCAGAAACATCTGACCCATTTATTGAGATCCGCATGCAGGCTGCAAGATAGTCTCCTTGCAGCAGGGGCGGTGCTGGGGGGGCACTTTGGAGTGTTATAACTACGCCTGGAATAGCCATGGCAACATAGCACCCCCAAGATATAAAAAACAGAGAGCATATTTAATGTTTGACCTTACATACTTTTTTACATTCTGTGTGAAAGAGACAGAGCGCGCCACTAACTTGAAATAACAGAACATGGATAATTTTTTACTTGTATTTTACTAATAGCAATGGGGACTGTCAAACCAGCAGCCTGGCACTTTTGGCGATTAACCCTCAAAGAACAAGAGCTTTGGACAGTTTTCCAATTTCATCGTGAGTTTAATTATTTGTGACTTGAGACTATTTCAAGTCTGGAATGGAATACTGCTGATTCCTGGTGACTGGTGATTTCAAATACTTTTCCCGCTGCTATTTTCAGGATGCAGTCTGATTCTGTTTCTGTTTGTATTGAGCAAGTAGATTTGTGTGTGGTTTCATTGTCAGAGATTGTCTGTAGGTTTGTTGTTCATGCCTACCATGATGTGTAAGCATACATGTATTTACATGTGTTGTAATAAAAATCAGTGATCAGTCATAAGACATCACCAGGAAATGTAAATCTCACAGCACCCTAAAATAAAAGGCCAAGCTAACACGTAGCACCAGCAGTAGAAATTCTCTGGAGCCGCCCCTGCGGCTGTTTGTCTTGAGCTGCAAATACATTAACTGTTAGGCTCTAAAAGTGATACCCGACAGTTACAAATAGTGAGAGTTTAAAGCAGAAAATCCCATTTATTACCCTGTTCATTTTTGTCTGCTTTTCAGGTGGTCGACGTGACATATTTACTGAAACATGCTCTCAGTCCGCTGGTGGGAGTGTGATCACCTGTGTGCCCGCGTGTGCTTCGGGGCTGAATGCCACGTGTGATACAGAGAGCAGAGGAGAATTGTAAATACGCGACCGTGTAGAGACAAAAATGACAAGCTGTTGTGTAAATAAGATAAATAACATGAGGCTATTTAGTTTGTTTAATATAAGGTCAATGTTCTATAGGAAAGGTGACCTTAAATGCCTTCCGTTGTGATTTTACTTTATTTTCTATATAGAAAATAAAACAAAATTAAATTAACTTTACCTTCAAGGGGGGGCAGGAGGTGCCATTGGAAGGGCAGGGCACCCCCCTAATATAATGGTAGAGGAAACACTGATGGATCCATTCCGTTCAGCTGTTCTATAATACTTTTTTAATGAGCTGTTAATTCATCATGATTTGCATAACTACTGATAATTAATAATACTTAGAATATACACTTTTTTGTTTCTGATTATCCATGCATAGAACACTGATATCTCCATGCATTTCGACCAGTCAGGTGGTGGTAATGTAGCTACCTCAGTATAGTCAAGCTTTCGGCCCTGCAAGTAAGCATGTCAGCGCAGTTACGGCTCGGTTCCTGGCGGCAGTGGGAAACTCATTTATGAAGGCTTACACACAGGTGTATCACTTTCCCATAGTACCTGTGTGTTTCACAGGGAAATTTACTTTATTATTATTTATTACTATTATTATTATTGCTGTAACCCTTATGATGATAAAATAAAGGACAGCCTGGGTTTAATCATGTGACAGGTGGTGTAGTCCAGTCTTTATGCTGTGGCACACACACCAGTTGAAAAACGCTGCCTTAAGTGAGCCGTGGCAGAAAAAAGGCTGGGAACCACTGGTATAGTTCACTCGGGTTACTAGGCCTATACAGGTTGACCAATAGGATGGTGCCTCCAGCAGGGATGGTTTGAACCAATTGCTGGTGTACAATAACCTCTCCTTTATTTTTTTATCCGGTTCATAGAATTGCATTGTGGATCTCCAAAATAGAGGCCAAAGGAAAAATATCAGGATTTTTGGTCTCCCTGAGGACTCATAGTCCTCTCCTCAGGTGGGATTTGTCAAAAGCAAACGTTGAGCAAACATTCTTCAACTGGAAGCTAAACGCAGCTGGTTCAAGCTGGAGAGGTGCCACCTCAGTCTGGCTCCCAAGCTGGCTCCTGACAGACCCCCACGCCCAGTGATTATTCCTGAGAAACAACAAGTTATGGATACGGTTGTTCAGAAGGGCTTGAGGGGAGAAAAACTCACCTACAACAGCGTAACTATTTACGTCTCCAGAGATGTGTCTCAGTAAACCATGAAGAAATGCGAGGCCTTCAGTGAGGTAAAGGCCTGTCTCAGGAAGATAAATGGCACTACATATGCCATGTTGTCGGCAGCAGCTCCGAGGATTACCCTCAAAGGAATACTACAAGGTATGACATGCCAGTGAAAGCCATGGCATTTCTTGCCTCACTGGAGGGCCAGAAATCCAGTCGATGCAATCGGTTTGATTAAACATGTGTCACAACGAGGCATCGGAAAATAAAGAGGACATGATAGTGGATCAGTCCAAGGGAAAAATAGGCTTTATTATCTTCCTCGTTGAACCATGGAGAGAGAACAGTAGGACAGAAATGAAAATCCAAAAACACGAGGAGATTGAACAGGCAGGGGTCGGTCGACCAGCGTCGGTATCCAGGGGAATAGGCAGGGCTCGGAATCTGGGCGTAGTCAGGGGGTCAGGCGATTGGCGTCGGAATCCAAGGGAAAAGGCAAGGCTCGAAATCCGTGGACATGCAGGGGTGAGGTGTTCGGTGTCGGCAGTGAGAGGGCTAGGCTAAGAATCGGAGGTTGAAAAAAAACAGAACAAAGGTCAGGGGAACAGGCAGGCAGAGGTGCAGACAGGCAGGGAATAAACCCTCGAACTTAGCACTGAAGGCTGAAGATTTCGTGTCTGGCTAACGTGCCAGGCTCTCCAATCACTCCAACAGGCATCAGCTGGTAGAGGAGGGCATAGGGTAACCGGTCCTGCCGGTTCTTGGGACCAGTGTGGAAGAAGCGCTCCGGCTGCTCGACTCTCGTCTAGGGAAACCCTGGGGGCGTGGCAGGGGAGCCCCGCGTGATGTCATAGGGGCTTCCCCTGAGCGATCCATGACAATGTGCTGTAATGTTTCTGCCCTGCATGGGAGTGAATACAGAGCCTCTGGATTTGCTTGCTTTTTTCTTTCTATGTTGCTAGTTAACTGCGTGTTTATTTAAGGAAATGCACTGACCTTCTAATGCAGTGTTGGGTTTAGATCAGCCTGCTCGTTATTTGGATGAGTAGGTGGCCTTATTTTTTATATTTATCCCCTTGTGGTTTAATGGGGAAGCCCCTTTGCTAAGTGTTTAATGGTTTGTTATTTGTGCCTCAGCTCAGTCACTGTAATTATTTATTTTTTTATTATTTGTACCTAAAGAGTGGGGCTGCATGGTTAGCACTGTTGTGCCACACCTCTGGGACCTGGGTTCAGGTTTCTGTCAGGGTTCTATGTGTATGGAGTTTGCATGTTCTCTTGTGTCATTACTTATATAGCTGTCTTGAAATCAACTCTCCATCCATTAACACCCCATCCTTGTTGAGGGAGGCTACTAAAGCATTTGCAACAAGCATAATTGTTACTGTTGTGTCTTGCACTTGCCTAAATTAATTCCCATAGCCAAGGTGTGAACGACAGGTTCCTTTATTAGTTTTGCAATATGCTAATACAGGTAACGATTCTACTAGTGTTCTCTTCTTGACACCCCATTCTCCTGTTCTGTTGGCGGGCAATCTCACATACCACCCCATTTCAGCCTATTACCAAACAGGGGTGCGTTTCCCAAACAATGACGTAAGTTAGCATTAATGATGCATAGCGCTACGGTAGTTCAGACTAACAAACATCCGAAGTACAACTGTTTCCCAAAACAGTTAGGACTACCGTAATTCGAAGTAACATGGTTCCAGCGCTGATTAGTCTGACTCATTGTAAGTCATGCGCAAAAACTAACAAATTACTTTCACAGCCGGTCACGTACAAAAACTTGTAAAATGTCATCAATTTATTGTGTCAGTCATATAACGCCAATAATATGAAAAACTCGGAAATAGCAATAGCAACAAAATAATGAGACGCTATTGGAGTGGTAAACAGAAGAACTTTTAGGTATTGTATGACACTGCATTTTGTGAAAGATGCTCCATCTGTAATTATGGTGATTGCAGTTCATTAATTGAACCATATAGTACAATGACCACTGGGTACACAACATCTTATACCAAGCAATACACACTAACTGCATATGCTACTACAGGGGTAAGCAATGTTATCCAGGAAGGGCCGATGCGTTTGCAGGTATTTTTGGGATCACCATTCGATCAGTTGTGTGCAAACTCTTCAGGCGATCAATCCTCTAAGTACTACTCTAAGCACGGAGTTGCAGCGAAAAGCTGCGTGCCTAACGGCCCTTTCTGGATAAAATTAGCCACCCCGGTGCTAATCAATACTTTGCAGTCAGATTTGTCTCTATTGCTCACTAGACAGTTACCGTACTTATGACCAGAGACCCACACAACAATTACGTCTCAAACTGCATTTTTAGACAACTTCACATTATACGTGATTGTAGAGTCCCTTCAGTGCAAAATTGGCATAATTAATTAAATGAATAACAAAAGTGTTTAAATACAGAAATAAAAATTCAACACTATGACACAATGAAATTACACTAAATAATGACTATCCAGAGTTCAGAATGTGTATGGCCATGGGGTAAAAGCTGTTTTTAAATCTGTTTGTACATGAATTGAGTGACCTAAAATGTTTCCCGGAGGGCAACACCATGAGCAAATGATTCTCCGGGTGGGAGGGGTCTCCCAGAATATTAGCCACTCTGGTGCTGCAGCGGGACCTAAAAATGTCCTCCAGCGAAGGCAGTGCGCAGTCAGTGATCCTTTGAGCAGTGTTGATGACCCTCTGTTGTCTGTCGCTGAGCAGTTGGTGTAGCGAGAGGATCTGCAGTAGCTCAGCACACTCTCAATAGAGCAGCAGTAGAAGGACACCAGCAAGTTCTCTTCCAGATGGTTATTCCTGAGGATTCTCAGGAAATGTAGTTGTTGCCGGGTCTTCTTGACCATAGCTGTGGTATTTGTAGTCCAAGTGAGATCCTCCTCAATGCGTGTGCCCAGAAATTTGAAGGTTGGAATCCTTTCCACGCACTCCCCGTTAATGTGGAGTGGTTCAATATCTGGCTTTTTCCTACGGAAGTCAATGATGAGTTCTTTTGTTTTTGATGTGTTCAAGATAAGATTATTTTCCTCCTCCCGATAGGCTGACTCATCTCCCCCTGAGATAAGTCCCACCACAGTAGTGTCATCTGCATATTTGATGATAGTGTTGGCTGGGTGGGTGGGAGTGCAGTCGTATGTGTACAGTGAGTAAAGGAGAGGACTCAGCACACATCCCTGAGTGTGAGCTGACAAGAGCTGTGTAAACCCATCCTCACTCCCTGAGGTTAGTTGGTCAGGAAGTCCTTAATCCATTGGCAGATGGATGAAGAGAGACCTAGGTCGGTGAGTTTGTTGACCAGTCTGCTAGGAATAATTGTGTTGAAAGCTGAGCTAAAATCAATGAAGGGCATCCTGACGGAACTCCCCTGATATTCTAGGTGAGACAGTGCCTTATGGAGGGCAGTGGTAATAGCATCCACTGTGGACCTATTAGCTTTGTAAGCAAACTGATGTGAGTCAAGGGTAGGTGGGAGACTGGCTACAATGTGCCATTGGACTAGCCTCTCGAAGCACTTGGTTATGAGAGGGGTGAGTGCCACTGGATGATAGTCCTTAAGACTGCTTTTGGGTGTCTTTTTGGGTATGGGAATTGTAGCAGATTTGAGACATGGTGGGACGATAGATTAGGAGAGTGATTTATTAAAGATTCTTGTGAAGACCCTTGCAAGTTGTTCAGCAACGTCTCTTAGGACCCTTCCTGTGACTCCATCTGGACCTGCAGCCTTCCTTGGGTTGACTTTGCTAAGGACTCGCTTGACCTCATACTCCTGCACTAAGAGTGTTAACTCATTGTTGTAGGTAGGTGAGGGTGAAATGTGTGCCTTCATGAGCACGCTGCTTATCTCAAAACGAGCAAAAAAATAATTGAATCTTTCTGCCAGTGAGATATCACCATCAACCGTACTGTTGTTGCTTCTGTAGTTTGAGATCTGCTGGATGGCTTGCCAAGCAGACCTTGGATTATTGGTATTAAAGTGTTCTTCAATTCTCCTCTTGTGAGCTGCTTTAGTTTGCCCTTCTTCAGGTTAGCCCTGGCTGTGCTATATAGTGCTCTGTCGCCAGACCTGTAGGCAATGTTTCGCTCCTTGAGAAGAATTCGAACTTTCCTTGTCATCCATGGCTTCGGGTTGGGGTCCATTTGAATCTGTTTGCTGACTGTAATGTTGTCAACACAGTTCTTTATGTAAGATAGTACTGTGGTAGTGTATACCTCCAAATCCTCATCCTCAAAGATGTCCCAGTTAATCTTTTTGAAGCAGTCCTGCAGCTGTACGGAGGCTCCTTCTGGCCATATCCTTACAGTCTTTCTTATTTCTTCTTCTAACAGGAACATATGCTGGGGTGAGGAGAATTGATTGCTGGTCTGACTGGCCTAGGTGTGGTAATAGTGTTACCTTAAAGCCTCATCTGATGTTAGAATAGACTTTGTCAAGAATATTTTTTCCCCTGGTAGCACCCATAATATGTTGTTATAATATGTAGTTAATTTGGGGAACACAGACTTTAAATCTGCCTGATTAAAATCCCCACCTATAATGTGGACTGCATCAGGGTTTTTGTTCTGTTTTCTGCTGATAGTAAAACCTAAAGCCGTGCTAACATTGCCATCTGGTGGTATATAGACATGTAGCAGTAATCATCACAACCGGAAACTCCCTTGGGAGGTAAAACGGCCTGCACTTAATGGACAGGAACTCCAAATCAGGAGAACAGTGAGTGTCAATCTGGGTGTTTGTGCACCAGCTGTCATGCACATAAATGCATAGTCCTCCTTCTTTCTGCTTGCCGGAGTCTTTGTTTCTGTCCCAGCGAAAACACGTACGTCCTGTTAATTCAATGGCCATATCTGGGATTTCTGGATGTAACCACGTCTCTGTAATCATCAGAATACAGCAGTCCTTGATGTATTTATGGACGTGATATTAAGGTTCAGTTCATCCATCTTGTTGACCATAGATCTGGCATTTGTAAGTAGCATGCTGGGTAGCGGTGGTTTATGAGGTTGCTTCTTTAATCTGTTAAGTATTCTGGACCGGCAACCTCGCTCCTCAGACTTCGGTTCTTGCTGGTGCCGACAACAATCCAAGGGGAGCCCGGGCTATATCCTCTGGTATATTGTAGAAGTTCAAGAATGTCCTAGTGATAGCTTGTTCGTGCTGAATTCCAAGAAGTGAAAGGTCTTGCCGACTGTAATATGCCTGCATGCAGTTAAAAATAATACTAATACTTATACCAACATAAAAAATAAAAGACCTACTTTTAAAACACTGAATGGGGAATGCTTGAGCCGCTGTGACTATGCACACCACCATTAGATCCGCAAAATCCTTATTAGGTATTAAAGATTATTACATTTCTTACTTACATGGTGACTATACCCTTCTTAGACTGCATTTTACACCATCGCAGACGTATCTACCCGGAACTAAGCTTCGAACTACAGCTCTAACTACTCCCTCAGATTCTTACTGTCCACCTACCCTGTGTGTTCCTGAAACACTCACAGGTATCTCAACACAAGAATAAGTGACATGGGAACAGATATTTGAATTTCCTGTTTCCACAGATTCACCTGCCCAAGTTCCTTCAATGATGTCAGACGCCGAATAGCTCCCGAACTGACCAATCCAAACAACCAGCTGGCACCTCGCAGCCTCTGTCAACCTGATCGAACATAACCCCCCCCCCAAAAAAAGGGAAGAACACAAAAAAACAAAACAAGAAGCAAAACAACAGTGTCTAACAGTGATAACAGCCCTGTTCCTAAATGGAATACGAACGCGTTACTCGGAAAGCAGTCAGCATGGAGAGAGCCGTGACGGGCACCTACCAAATATCAGATATGGGAAGCACAGGATGACAGTACTGCCAAGGTCAGCTTCGTAGCCACTCGCTAGAAAAATGGAACAACATCACGTATGGTATACAACCCCAACTTCGGCCACCGGAGAGAGGAGATACTACCTGCCATCTCAACCAGAAATCAAGTTACAGGTTTCTGATAAAGGGACTGCAAAGGCAAATTCCCTTACTCTGGATAAAACACTGCCAAAATGGACAAACAAGCAAAGCCCAAAACCCCCTGGCGTGTGTTCCCACAGATGAATCACCATTGCGTTCCCGTACTTTATAAGGTCCAAACCATTACGCACGAGCCAATCATCTAATCTAGGCCATCAATCACCAGGGAAGCTAAGCACCTAATTGGCATCCTGCTACATCACCTTAGCTCCATTCTACCAGCGAAGAAATTAACTTACCTTAAATGGTGGTTGTGTGATGCAGAGGGTAAGGGTTATCATACCGAGACACCTGAGACCCAAGGTTTTAGAAGAACTCTATACTGACCATTTGGGAGTAGTGAAGATGAAGATACTAGCGAGGAGTTATGTGTGGTGGCCTAACATTGGCCATGACATTGAACATGTACCAATGTTCAGGCTACCAACAGGTGCAAAATGAAGCAGCACGTGCCCTGCTTCACCAACGGGAGTGGCCAGCATCCCCCTGGCAACCCATTCATGTTGACTTTGCAGGGCACGAACTATGGACGCATTTTCCAAATGGCTAGAGGTTTACCCTATGAGCTCCACTACAACGAGCCAAACAAGCACAGTACTGAGGGACTTCTTTGCTAGGACTGGCGTACTGGAGCAATTAGTCAGTGATGACGGTTCACAATTTACAAGTGAAGATTTCCAGACATTTCTGAAGAGAAATGGGATTCGTCACATTACCTCAGCCCCCTGGCACCCAGCAACAAATGGCCAAGCAGAAAGGTTTGTGCAGAGTTTGAAACAAGCCCTCCGAGCAACGCAGAATGATAACATCACACTCCACCAAAAACTGACTAATTTTTTGTTTGCGTATAGAAATGCCACACATGCTACTACCAACCAGGCACCAGCTATGTTGTTCCTGGGGCATCACCTTCATTTCAGATTGGATCTAGTGCAGCCAAACAGACCAAGACAGTCAACTTAAACAGACACAGAGAGCCTGCAAAGGGAAGCTGTGACACTTTGCCACTGGGCAGACAGTATTGGCAAGGAGCTACAGAGGAGACCAGAATTGGGTCTCAGCGATTGTGGAAGAACAACGAGGCCCCCAATCTTATACTCTAGAAGCTGCCTCAGGTGTTGCTTGGTGGCGCCATGTTGACCAGCTGAAAAAAACTGGACTGACTCGGGATGAAGAGCTGTCTGCAGTGTCCGCTGCTGCAGATGCTGTAGGGCCCACGACACCAGCTGAGCCCATTCCAAGCAACATGCACAATGAACTTGCCTCGATTCCCACACCTGCCGTTGAGACTACCACTCCGTGATCAGGCAGACACGCCCAGTGGACAGGAGCACTACCCAACCCACACATAACTGTAGGCCCCCCTGCAGTATGGGCTCCCCCAAGGGAGTTTTTCCTTGCCACTGATGCCTCTGGCTTGCAGACTGGGGGTTTTGGGCAAGGGTTAATTCTCATTTAGGCAAGTGCAAGACAACAGAATTTTGGCAACGAGGATGGGATTCCTTTTTTTTGTTTTGTAGGCGTGACGGGTGGCTCTCGTTTATTTGAATAGGTAGCTTATTTTTCTATGTGTACCAGCAGAACATAAAATAAGCGAGAGAAAGAGGGAGCATAAGTGAGTCAGTCGAGCAATTTTGGAGGCAAACAACCAGATAGAACCCCCCTTGTGGAATTGGAGTGCTGACATTTCAGGGACCCCCCATGCCTGCATTACCACCTGCCTCTCCCTCCTACTTATGCTGCCATTGTCATATCTGCTGGAGCTTACTGTACATATTGCACTCACCTATTTGTTATCACTGCATCTAGTCTCCCTTTCTTTGGCTAAATGCACATTTTATTTCCTTTACTCCTCCAAGGTGTGTGCTGCCCGGAGCCCCCAAAATATCAAGATATTCCACCCACACTGCTGCCTGCCACGTCTCCACTACCTGTGACGTCTCTCCTGCCTGTTTGCCCTGCTGCCTGTGACGTCTCTCCAGCCTGTTTGCCCTGCTGCCTGTGACGTCTCTCCAGCCTGTTTGCCCTGCTGCCTGTGACGTCTCTCCTGCATGCCCAGTTTCAGTACCACTGTTTGTCCTGCCGTCAGAAGCAGAACCATCACCATCCTGCCGTCTTCTGCTTACCCCCCACTTTGAGACTTAAATCTTAAAATTTAGACAGTGTGCTTTGGGACTTTGCCATCTTGCTCATTTGACTTCCTCTGCCGCCCCCTGCAGGATGGGCTCCCCAAGGGAGTTTTTCCTTGCCAGTGTTGCCTTTGGCTTGCAGACTGGAGGTTTTGGGCAAGGATTGTGCAAAGCCCTTTGAGGCAATGTAATATAAAACTGTGCTATACAAATAAAACATAATTGAATTGATAATTGAAGACATACATGTGCATGTGGGTGTTTTCTCTTGCCAGTGAACTTGTTCATTGCGTTCTTGGCATTGAGAAACATGCACAATATTCCTGGTTCCGTCTCAGATGGGAACTTTTGTAGCCACATTTGTGTTTTGCTTTCCCACTGCTTAATAAGAACTGGAACCTTTATGCAAAAAATCTAGGAAGAGAGGAGGGAGAGAAAGAGGAGAGAGAAAGAAGAAGAAAAAGAGAAAAAAAGAAAAAGGGGAGGTCAAACATAGAGAGAAAAACAGGGAAAGAAAAATCATGCATGGCAACTTAAGAAAAAGTTGAGCAAAAAGGAAAGCGTAACAAAAGGACAGCTTCTGCATCTTACTGCTGGACATTGTATCGTCAGACCAGCAGCAGTATCTGTAAAATAAGATGCAGGTGCAAACACAAAAAGTAAACATACAAAGAACCCAGTGGTACCATTATGACAGGGAATACGCTTGTGCCAGTATCTGCTTCTGGAATTAAATACGTTAATACCAAAGAAAAAAATACATAAGTAGACCAACAGGAACACGGTCTGGATATTGCCACACCAGTATCTGCATCTGAGAAGAAAGGATGGAAGCCACACACACACACACACACACACACACACACACACACACCGGCGAGCACGAGCCACGAGTCCCACAGCCACAGGCGGCAGTGCACTGTTTTTTTTTTTAAGTTTTGCTTCCTGGAAAGTTTTTGCTGATTGCGACAGGTACCAGGTCAGTAAGCACAAATATAGTTTTCATTTTTCTGTATCACATAGGAACTCTGAGAAACAGATACTTAACTGTTTACCAGCAATGTGTTTATGTTTCTCATATGCTATTAAATTCAACATAATTAGAAGTGTTTTGCTTTTGATTTTTGTTTGTATTCAATGTCAGGTGCATCACTTTGCAGTGTCCAACAGTAGTCAGCAGAAATATTCATTTCTGGTGACAACAAACACCATTCCTGCAGTCTCAAACCCAAAACTTCGGTTTTCGCTTTTGACTGTGTTATGAGATGTGGATCATCTGATGAGCACGGTTCAAAAACCGGATCATTCTCCCTGCCAGTTCCCTGCATTACAGTTTCTTCATCTGTTCCGTCTAAGGTCCATTCCTCTGGTGGCTTCGGAATTGGAAGACTTTGTCATGTGGCACAGGTCTGAAGGCAAATTAGGGTGTTCAACTGACTTCGTGTTTTCGACCGAGAAACCCGATACAATAGTCAAACAGAAGTAAGTTCATCACATGGTCTTTCTGTTCTTGCCATATCATCGGGGCAAAAGGCATTGTCTTTTGAGTGCCTCTGAGCCAAGCTTTTGTAACACAACTAATGTGATGCGCCCATTCCTTGT
>JABFEA020000054.1:9809003-9830461 GCA_019775915.2 Cyphomyrus plagiostoma
CGGCTCTGTGCCACTTCTGCCAGGAAGCTGTCCTCCACCAGCCTGGTGATCTCGCACACGGCCGCTTTCAGTACAGTTTCCATCACCCCACAGAGCTGGGACTGAAATGCCAGAACTGCGTCCATCCTGCTCAGTTTCATTCAGCTTCTAAGAAAATACAGTCCACTGGCTCCCCTGAGGCCTGAATAAGGTCCTGCTTTCTAGAACATGAAGTCGTAAATTTATCTTAGGAAAAATACTGATATAACAATTTGCCACAAAAAGGCTTTTTAGTTATATGAGAATAATTTAATCATACTATCAGGATCACTGGATGTAATTTCTCCTCAGCTCTGTCTCCTTATCAGCACCATATCTGTACCAACACAGTTCATTTCAGAACATTAAATGTAAGAGGGACGCATATCCAGTTATATTTTCAGTTATGACTGAATAATTCAAGGCCACAGACTTCAGAGCAGGCATATACGGCTTAAAAAAAAAAAAACACACAGAAACAACCCTAACGGACTGCTAAAACAAGCAAACGCACACAATACTGTATGAACAAGTCCACAGTGTATCCCTCTTGCAGCCGGTTTGTTACAATCAAATGGGAAGTGAGGACAAGCGGACAGGAATGATGACCTCCTTCCAGTGGGCCCCGAGCCAAATGAAAGTTTTTACCAAACAGCATCCACATGACAAGGCCTGAAAAAAAATACATGAGTAGTTAGACATCATGTGACTGTGCACGCATTGTGAAGGCAGAATGAAAAAAGTGCTTCCCCAGCTCCAGTAAATCTGCGAGCTGCCTATCGTCAGATCCAGCTGCTCTTTCTTTTTGATATGTAAATGATCCAATTCTGAGCTCATTTGGTTACTCTGAATAAGGCAGGAACTATATTAATTCCTGTGGGGGACACTTACATATCCAATAACAACAACAACAACAAAAAAAAATCAGAACAAAGGACTGGTCCCAAAAGCATTAAACCTACATAACCCTCATCTGGGTCTCAGACACTGAGCCTATCCACTGTCATACATTCCGCTATTTAATCATGGTGTTACATTCAATAGAGTCTTCCTTGAATTCACTCTACAGTTATATAAACAGATGCAAGTCCTCCCTCAGTCATCTGAGTGTGTCGTGCATGGGCACTGAATGATCTGATGCACTGCAAAAACACAGTAACAATGTGGATGCACCCCAGGTCAAAACATCCTGACTGTCAAAGTGCGTGCAAAGCAGGATCGGGTGCTCTAGTCAGCCAGATGACCATATATATGGCACAGAACATTTTACCATATTAATGAGCCCACTAAAAAAAGTGAAAATGGCATGTTTACTATGGACCCAAATAACAGGGTCGTAAATGTAAAACCACTTTTGGGCATTTTTCCACCAAATCATGTTCACATACCTTCTATGTAGACAGCAGAGAACCATTTTAAAATACTAAAAAAAGCATTCTATGGCACCTTCAAATTCATTGTTAGACCATCAGTTTTAGCAACGTTTCTTTAAAAATGTTTTGATTACCAGCAAACATCCACCTAATCAGTACAACATGAGTGAATGAAGGAATTTGTATTACACAATGAGCTTTTAGTTTTATTGGCAATTTATAATTGAGCATTACTTGACCAGCAGGTGTCACTGTGGCGCCACATTTCCAGCGCCTCTTCCCAAGCGGATTCTTTCCACAACAGTGGAGCCCCGTTTTTGGCATCGCCAGGAAAAGCCAACCCCCCCCCCGGATAGTTAATTCATGCCACACATGAAATAAAGGTTAAAAAAAAGGCGATTAAGGCTCGCAGCCGACCTGAATGATGTTCACCGAGCCTTAAACTAAGCGAATTGACTTCCACCTCATTATAAAATAAAAATCTGTATTTGCCAAATGCGCCTTCAAAATAAACAATACGAAATATATACTTTTGAGCTCAGTATTTAACACAGAGTCCGATTTCAGCATAAACACTCACCAAAAGCCCGGACACAGCCCCCACACACCCGCAGATACACAATGTTTAATCAGCTTTTCCTCCGCTTTGGGGCAACCGGCGACTGGCCGAAACGCCTATGGTAGACAGACGAGTTCCTGTGAACCAGTGCGCCCCCTACAGCCCCGGCGGTGTAACGACAAGCAGCTCCAGCAGCTCCCGTTACAGACTCGTTACAATGGCTGAAACAACACAATACCAGATTGTACGTAAAGAAAACAAACCAACCTTTTACTGATTTAGGCATTTTTAATTACGTTATATATTTCGCAGAATGTTTCATTATTTATGAACAACATTTAATTCACCAAAGTATACTAGAACAAACTCGTATAAGGTCTATTTCGGTTCCCCAATCTTTTGTACGTTTCAATATCTTGAACGTACAGTTCCAACGTTTAAAATGTTATTGCTTAATATCAAAGGGGCTTCAGACAGAAGCCATTCAACGATAAAGAATTAATTTTACTCTACACCTGAAACTAGATTCCAATCATTTCACCTGGGCAACATGTACTAAGAAGTATATTTATATTTTTATACATTTTCTCTTCAACTTCCAGGGTCATCTCATGTACAACGTCCATATGAGAAAAAATCCATTTCTGTTTTTTGCTTTTTAAAAAAGAAATTCTTCCTTACACAGTAAATATTTCTATTGCTGATACAGCAGATTCTATAAAACAACTCTGACAAGGTACGTGATGGTAATAAAATGTCATGCAGAGGCACGTGATTCCACCAACGACATGGATACCATGGGACAGTTTAGCAATTAGTGTTTTAATCATGAAACATAAAACATTTTAACATGGTTTTCCTGGCAAGTCCGACTCGGCTCTGGTGTCACTGTAACGAATGTACACTCAGTGACGAAATACATCCAGAAGTAACAGTCTGATTTGGGTGTAATTTGGTAGACGTACAGACCAGCGATGGGTATGTAAATGTTTGGATTTGCAAGGAGCTGGCAGGTCTAGTCACCAGACACAGAGGATGCCTCGTAGACGCATTAGACAGCATTGGCAGCACCAGCAAAGTTTGATAGGGGTCACATTGTGGGTTTGCCTGAGGCCGGGTGGTCATATTGTGCAACTGCCCGGCATGTGGAGCATGCGGATGTCACAGTCGCCTGATGCTGGAACCAATGGGCACGTGAGGGCAACATCACACGTCGTTAAGTTTCCGGTTGCCCAAGACAGACGACACCAAGGGAGGATCGTCGTGTTGCGTGCCAAGCATTACACAAGCCCATGACATCTATGCCTGCCATCAGGTATTGGACTCTCTACAACACACCGTGTCATCCCGAACCGTGTCTTGACAATGGGCATCAGCCGGACAACGGTTCACCATCCCATATGTAGGTTGCCGTTAACACCAGCGCTGAGATGGTTGCATTTGGAGTGGTGCCGTATCCGGGAGGCACGGACGAGTGGCGTAGTACCATGTTCAGCGATTAGTCTTGGTTCTGCATGAGCACAGATGAGGGTAGTGAGCACGTATGGCAGCACCGAAGGAAGATGACTAATCCTGCCAATGTTATGGAGAGACATGCCGGAGTTACTCCTGGCATCATGGTCTATGAACTGCATGTTGAGGTCCTCCTGTGGCCAGCCAGGGCCCCCGATCTTTCCCCAGTCAAACATGTGTGAGATCAGCCCAGACGTAAACTCAGACCCAGTGTCAATCTTCAGGATCTCAAGGGCCAGTTACATCCGCTGTGGGCCAACTTGCTGCAGGAGAGGATACAATGGCTGTACAACTCCCTTCTGTACCATATTACCGCATGTACCCAGGCCCGAGGGGGGGCACCACACCCTACTGACATGGGACCAGCAGTGTGCCCATACTGCCAACTCTATTGTCCACTTCATCTGATATTAAAATCATAACGGTAGTCACATGACCTTTCACCATGTATAGATTCATGTCATTTCCACCACTCTGTCTGGGTGCTGAGCTTTATTTTGTCACTAAGTATATTTTTTTGAAAGAACTGGCAAAAGCATTGGAGTTGCTTCTGAAATACCCACATGGCGTCTAGGGCTTCACTAACCTATCCTTTTTGAGGTAGGTGGCAGCAGCTGAATATCTTCATATCTTCAAAAAAAATTGCTGCTGCTACTTACAGCTAAAGAGTCTGTCTGTATGGATGCGCTGGTGCCTTTTCAGGTTGCACTTCTGCGTGAAGCGCTTGCCGCAGTCGACGCAGACGTAGGGTCTCTCACCGGTGTGAACCCTGCGGTGCGCCTTCAGGTTGCTTAGCTTGGTGAAGCTCCTTCCACACATGGAGCAGATGAAGGGTCTTTCCCCGGTATGAGTCTGCATGTGCGCCCTCAGGTGGCATGTGTGGGAAAAGCTCTTCCCGCACTGTGTACAGCTGTGAGGACTCCTGCCTGACTGTGCTTTCAGCTGAGCCTTATTAACCATCGGGGTGAAGCGTTTCTCCGGGGGAATGGATCCCAGCTGCCCCTGTACTGTGTTAGCTTGACAAGGGGCCTCCACGTTCCCCGACACTAAGAACACGGCGCCTCCCTGCAGTTGCTCTCCGGGTGGCTCCTCCGCATCAGAGGAGTCGCCGGGGTGCCCATGCTGTGTTAAAGGCCCAATGGGGGGCGGAACCGTGCGGATATTTTCTTCTTTGTGCTGCCGCTCTTCCAGCGTGTGCAGCATGCATTGCCGAGGCTCCTTGGTGCAGTCGCATTGTGTCTGCTCTTCGTGTTTAATCGGGACGTGGCTCTTGAGCTCGTTCTGCAGTTTGACTGCCCTGAGAGGCGGCAGACTCTCTGCATGCAGCTGGGGCTCAACCTGCAGGGCGCCGCCCTCAGAAACGCTGCTGAGCACCTGCGCTCCTCTCTCATACATGACGCCCTCGTGTGGTGCCTGTATGTTCCCCTGCTGCTCTGCAGACAATGGCTGGGTATCTCCACCCTCGCTCGACATCCATTCCTGCTCACAGCATCCCCCATGAATGCTGTCCTCGTGGAGTCCTGAGGTAGAAATACAGACGAAAGTGATTTAGCTTTGTGGAAGCAGAATAAAGTCTATGCTTCTTGAAGGCAATCCACCCATTTTCAACCCCACTCGCATTTTCTAAACGCTCCAGATGGCTTTAACCCTCTCTCATTATTTTGATAATCCTGTAAAACCAAAGGAGCAGGCGATCCCTGAAATAAACACCTGCTACCAACCACGGAAAAGTTCCTGCATGTCCCTGTATTGTCCATATGTTCTCCCTGCACAGTCAAAACTAATACCAGGACAGCACACCAATACAGACAGATACAACCATATGTAAGCTTTTGGGCAACAGTAAAGTCCACACATCACAATCAGAAAGCCCTGAAAAGTAAACACAAGTGTTCATTGGAGGGGCTCACCATACGATGCTGTCCTTAAGCATGTGGTCTTGTCAGGCATCTCCTCTTTAAGGGCTTGGTCTCTCCTGCTGCTCAGGAATGCTGCTGCCTGTTGAAAAACAGCAGTCTCCATGACGAAGAAAGCTGGGAGTGGTCTGCTGAAAGGGGGAGAGGTCTGCGCATCCAACCACATGATGGGGAAAGGGGGAATGGTCTGCAGTTCCAAACCACATGATGAATGATGGGGGAGTGGTCTGCAGAAAGGGGGAGTAGTCTGGAGATCCACACCACATGAGAGCTGTGTCTGAATTCTGGGGCTGCATACCACAAAAGTTACACAGCCTGGATCCTTCAAAGGTTCTTCAATGAATGTTGGGATCTCAGCAAAAGAATAACACATTTTTAGGCTGCATCTAAAGAAGGCTTCTAAATGGGACAGGCTTGTCGCACCAGTGTGATGCATTCGGTCTTTGAATGCAACCTTAGAAAGATGCAGCATCTGAATCCATACAGCATAGTGCAGAAAAGGGAAGTGGTTTGCAGAAATGGGGAGTGGCCTGCAGAACTATATTGCAAAATGTAGAAAAGGAGAGTGGTCTACAGAAATAGGGAGTGGTATGCAGAAAGGGGCAGAGGTCTGCAATGTGGGGGTCTGCAGAAATGGGGAGTGGTCTGCAGATCCAAAACACATAACACAGAAAGGGGCATAGTCTGCATAAAGGAGGAGTAATCTACATAAAGGCGGAGTGGTCTGCAAAACGGGGGAGTGGTCTGCACATGCATACAGTATGATAGGCTCATGATGAAAGTTTCTTTGGAAAATTGGAAAAAAGATAGAAAGAGCAACAATTTGCAAATACAACATAACCAGAACTGTGAAGCAGGATCTCACAAGACAGCCCTGCCTAAACATTGTCCACTTTCAGGTCATTGCTTTTATGACAGATGACACTCACCACTTATTGCACAGCAACTGTTACAACTATGCATTATACAGGACACACCTCCAGTGACTTGTCAGTGGCTGGTGGGACCTCCTCATCGAGGTCCTTCGGCAGAGGCCCCACATCCTCCCTGGGACAGCCAGCCCACTTGATCTCCTGAGCTCCTTCCTGCTTTAAGCTGCAGCCCTCCGTCACCCCTGGCCAGGAATGTCCAGGTCATAACACACAGTCAGCAGGCTGCTCTGACTCAGATTCACAACATGGACTCACAATGTTCAATGTGTGGAGCCCTGCTGTAGCCTCCTAAGCATATTACTTAAGCTGAATTGCTCACGTAAAGTATCAAACTGCTTTAAAATTTTAATCGAGTCACTCTGCAGGACGATTTGTCTAAAAAGCATGCCTCCAAAGGGATTTGACTCTACACAAGCATGAACAAAGAGGTGCGTGATGTAGCGCTGACCATGAGCGGGTCCCGGCGATCTGTCCTCCGTCTGCCCACCGTCAGCTTCGGCCCCAGCTCGGCCGCACTCGGCACACTTCGCCCTGCCGGAAGCCTCGTGCTCCTTGCGCTTGCTCTCGGACCACTGCAGGCGCTTCTTCAGGGTCTCCACCTGCTCCCTGCTCCGGGACACCTCTTCCAGGAAGCTGTC
This sequence comes from Cyphomyrus plagiostoma, assembly GCA_019775915.2. Lineage (NCBI taxonomy): Eukaryota > Metazoa > Chordata > Actinopteri > Osteoglossiformes > Mormyridae > Cyphomyrus > Cyphomyrus plagiostoma. Next base: position 9,815,952 of record JABFEA020000054.1, read on the forward strand.
CTCCACAAGCCTGACGATCTCGTACATGGCTGCCTTGAAGACCGTCTCCATGACGCCGGATAGCTGCGCCTGGAACGCCAGGATGGCCTCCGACATCTCGGTACTTATTCTACTTTTACAATTCTTCGGCACAGCTTCTATGTCAAAGGGCAACGGACCTTCGCTCACAAGATATAATCTTCTGGTAGGAAAAACTCTGACGCGAAAATTGAAAATAAACCAAAACCAGCGTGCAAAAGCATGTCACTCCTTAAGGCTCGAAAGACGTACGCAGTTTCCCACTTGCTTTCCAAACCGGCATGATTTTTGTGCCTTTAAATAAAGCTGTCCAGGCGTTTTGGAATGTTTTGCCGTGGAGATGAGCACCGCAAAAACAAGGTATTGTGGACACATGTGATGAGCGCTGGGTGACATTAACCCGCTGGCACCGGCATTAATTGGGACCCGCGAGTTGCAGTTCTCGGAAAGCCGCGATTCTCACGGCGAACTTCTGCTTCTTTTTTCACCGTATGAGGTGGCAAACGATGAGGTCGTTAGCGAGGAATCTGGCTAAAAAAAGCATTATCTTCCAGCTGATGCTATGGGGTGCTGGTCAGGGCCTTGGTGACCGTACTTCGATGTCCCCATGGAAACATCGCACCTACGGCGGCCCTCCTGGATCAATCTCAATAAAGCGTTTGCCTTATAAATTCCTCCTAGTATAGTCAGCCTCGACCCCCAACCTCGTTGCTATGTGTGGCACACTGGGAATAATATTATTCTGCCTAACTGGAACCATCATTTATGAAGTATTATCAATATATTAACTGAGAAAACCATTTGAATTGTTAATTTAAATTTAAAATCCCACTAACCATTATGTGTTTTTTAGTGCTAATTACAGTTATTAGGAGGAACACCCAAAGAAAAAATGCAGTCACATCCCCAGGTACATCCCGCTGCTCAGTGCTCCATTCAATGTCCACTTCTACATATGGCTTTAGATTTAAAATGCTGCAAAAAATTAAGCGATCTACTCGATTAAAGAACGTTTTTGTGTGTTTCCTGTAATATTCTGGCGCCCTGTGCCAGGTCTCCTTGCCTTGTGCCCTGTGTTCTGAAGAGAGGATGCAAGCTCAGCACCACGGCACAGGACAGTTACAGAAGAAGGAGGGGCAGAGCAAAGTGAATCACAGCAGACAATGTGACCTTTCACAATGTGACGCCTTCACAGGGAATGAGAGACACAGCAGTTATTCATGAAATCCTTAAATAAATCCTTTATTAAGGCACAGCATGGCACTTCAATCCCAATGGCACATAGATATTTACACACACACTCCTGAGCTTGGAGCAAAACTAACAGCTTTCATACTGATTTATGAGCTTTATTACTCGACAATGGTAAATTTTTGACTGTAATTTTACTTCTTTTTATGGTCCAACACAGTAATATGTCTGAATTTGGCTTTAGATAAAACATTTGCACCAATTTCTGCCACATTTTTAACTTTTCAGAATTTCACATTTACTGGGCCATAAAAGACTGCATTAAAATGTGTTTCATCGGCTTGGAGGCTTGATGTATTCTGCATAAACTTTCATTATTTGAGCTGTACACATAGCTAATCCAATCGATGATTAAAATTTCAATTCAAAATGTAGTAGAATGTTTAGATAAACAATTGGAATAAAACAGCTTTCAAACATAGATCCATAAAAACAGACTGAGAAGAAAAGACTATTCTTCTATATGAGGGTTATTAAAATCACCGTCCTCGAGGTCCGAGCCCTGCTGGTTTTCCAGCCTTCCTTTACCTGTCAGTCAGGTGTGACGCCTCTGACCAATCAGAATCAGTAATTATTTAACAACTACCTGGGAGAACTGGAAACAAGGCCTGGATTTGCAATCGAGGTCCAGATTTGAAGAACCCTCGTCTATATAAATGTTTCTAATTTTTAGATGAATATTTGGTCCTTTCATAATGCCTCAAAACAAAAAAGCAACAAACTATATATAAGAGTAAAAAGCATAGAACAATAACATTCACAATATCTGAAATATCCAAGTATGTTTAGGGAATTTCCCATTTTTTCTGCAGTTTCTCTTCTGTTAAGTGTCAGTATGGCTGCAATGTCACCCCTCTATATCCAGTGCATGAAGCATAAACAGGTAGGGTCCATACCAAAACGTAACCATTAATAGTGGACTAATGTTCATTCAGATGGCTTTTTAAAATGAACAACTAAAAGCATAAGTTTAAAAGAAAAGCTATACACTACAATTCCATGCTAAAGAACAGCATGTAAAAAAACACACCAAGAAAAACCAAGAATCTGCGTCTATTACTATATATTTTCTGAAGATGAGACGAAATACTGGAGCCTGGCTGGTTTTCATTTTTTAAAGGCTGCACATGCTCTACAAAACCCTACTTTCAACATTTTCAGGTCTGCTGCGGCTTGTGTTTCCGCTGGTGCGATTTAAGGTGGTCCAGCCTCTTGAAGCTCAGTCCACAGAGTGTACAGCAGTACGGCCGCTCACCGGTATGAGTGCGCTGGTGAACTTTCAGGATGTCGGCGCGGGTGAAGCTCTTCTCACACTGAGTGCACCGGTGGGGTTTCTCCTGCGTATGAATCCGCCGGTGCAGCTTGAGGTTCCACAGTCGGCTGAACTTATTCCCACAGAGCATGCAGCAGTAGGGCTTGTCTCCTGCGTGGCTGCACTTGTGCTTCTTAAGGTCTGAAAACGCCACAAAGCCTTTCCCACAATGGCTGCAGAGGTGAAGCCCGTCTCGCGAGTGAATCCGTTGATGCACTTTCAGATTGCAGGCCTGCGTGAAGCTCTTCCCACACTGCGTGCAGGTGTAGGCAGCGCCCGCTTTGTGAGTGCCCATGTGCGCCTTCAGGGAGGCCGAGTCAGGGAAACTGGCACGACACTGAGCGCAGCTGCGAGGCCTCTCCCTGACACCTGTCTGGGCTGCGTGAAGCCTTTCTGAATTCAGCTCGCCGCTTCTGTCGACTGCCATCGGATCCTGGTCTTGGAGCTTCTTCTGCAAGCGTTCTCCTCCGTCCGCTGGCCCCAACTCGCCCTGCCCCCAGAACCCATGTCCTGCATCTTGCAGGTAGCCGTCCTCATTTATCAGAAGGTAGTTCAGTTCTCCAACATCCACTTCGTCATGGGGAGACAGTGAAGGCGCGCCCTGCTGAATGCTGCAAGCCGCCCTCCTGCTCCGCAGCAGGCTGGGGAGAACAGGGACTCGCTCCTCCACCCTGATGGCTTCCAGCTCTGTCTGCATGCGAGACGGAGCCCCGAAGGTGTCATGCAGAGCCTGGCTGCCCAGCTCTCTGACATCGAACACCGGGGTGAAGCACGGTGCCTTGGCCTCTGTCCTGAGGGCATCCTCCAATCCACAAATCGCCTCCGTGTCGAAGCTGGCTCCGTAGGGCAGGTGCCCCTTCAGGGGCTGCTGGTTGGCCTGCCCTGAGCTGGGGGCCCAGTCCTCAGCAGAGCACTGCGCTTGCTGCTCGCCAAAATCCCCGTGCAGGTGAGCAGGGTCACCTTCCTCTGCTGTGCAGAGGAGAAAATCAAGACGCCCAGGTTAACAGTAACCAGAGAGCTCGAAATGAACACGACGCTCTTTCCTAGTACGTACCCTCCAAGGAAACAGGCCATCGTTCTGGGCCCCTGGGGCTTCCTGCTGCCAGCTGGAAAGCCTCTTTTTTCAGCTTATCCCCTTCTACATGTACGGCCTGTTACAATAAGTTGGGGATATGAAGTAATTTCCTGAACGCAAATTCACAAGTTTTACACAATAAAATATGACACTTACAAATGAAAGAATTTCCTCCTGGGATCAAGAAAGCATTATCTTAGCATATCTCCAATTTAATCACAGAAGCAAAAGAGCCAGAATTAACTGGTAATTTGAATAAATTTACACACCTCCGATAACTTGTCAGTGCCCAGCACCGCCTCCGGGTCCAGGACCTTCGTCAGAGGCTCCACATCCTGGCTGGGACAGCCAGCCCACTTGATCTCCTGAGCTCCTTCCTGCTTTAGGCCGCGGCCCTCCGTCACCCCTGGCCAGGAATGCCCAGGTCATAACACAGTCAGCAGGCTGCTCTGACTCAGCTTCACAACATGGACTCACAACGTTCAAAGGCTGGAGCCCCGCTGTAGCCTCCTAAGCACATTACTTAAGTTGAATTGTTCACGTAAAGCATCACATTGCATTAAAATTTTAATCGAGACAGGTGCGTGATGTAGTGCTGACCATGTGCGGGTCCCGGCGATCTGTCCTCCGTCTGCCCACCGTCAGCTTCGGCCCCAGCTCGGCCGCACTCGGCACACCTCGCCCTCCCGGATGCCTCGCGCTCCTTGCGCTTGCTCTCGGACCACTGCAGGCGCTTTTTTAGGGTCTCCACCTGCTCCCTGCTCCGGGACACCTCTTCCAGGAAGCTGTCCTCCACAAGCCTGACGATCTCGTACATGGCTGCCTTGAAGACCGTCTCCATGACGCCGGATAGCTGCGCCTGGAACGCCAGGATGGTCTCCGACATCTCGGTGTTACTTATAAATATATACACACGGAGTTCCCTCCTTACAGATGCTCTGCGTGAGGGTTGCAGTACATGAATTTTGAAATCACCACTTCGCTATCTACATGTGGACTTCTGTTGTATTTAACTGTGGCATTTTGCCTCTTTGCTGCAAAACCCCTCCATCACCGAAAAGTCTATTAATGGTCAGCAATCACCTTCGTGCAAATGATGTCAGAACATTTATTAAACAACGTCAGCTAACTAGCTACGTATCTGATGGAAAACGATAGCGATTACAACAGTTCAACGCTGACAAACAACACGAATCGTTGAAATTTGTCATATAGCAGCAAACCGGTAGACCCTGACAAATAAAGCAATATTATAGTTATTCTGCTAACGAGTTAAGTACACCGAAAAGATATTCTGTTGTTCCACCCTCAAACTTCCCGATTCATCCCGGCAGCTACCTACGGAAAACCAAACTGGACAAACTTCCCTAATGGCGATATTTACCTACGGAAAGCCCGACTGGACAAACTCCCCAAATCGAGTTAGTTACATACGTAAAGCCGCTATGAACGAACTTCGAAATTCGAGGTAGCTACCTATGGAAGGCCTCATTAGAAACACTTCGAAATCTCGGCAGGTTTATATGAGAACTAGATTTTGTCATGCATTTACATTTTTAATTGGACATCTTAAATTGGAAAGTATAGTGGACTTGTTAAAAAAAAAAGACTGCGCAAATATGCAGGCTGATTTCCATCATGGAACTTTTATTTGGGGACTGCAGTGAGCAAATCCACAAAGTGGTGCAGCAGTGGCTGGGGACTGGCACGTCAGAAAGGATCCGCTGCAGTACCTTCTAGCACACAGTGGTGAAATAACCCAGCGGCTAAAGGTGCACCAAGAGCGCCCACTGGTGGGATTAGGCAGAACCGTTCTTGATGCTGTGCAAATTTGCCACCATCTTCTTCCCCCTGAAACTGATATACTGATAACATTATAACCATCTGCATAGTATTGTGTAGGTCACCCTCATGCCACTAAAATAGCTCTGAGCTGTCAAGGCATGGACTCCACAAAATTCCACAAGATTTGCCCCTTGTCAGTGTTGCTCTGATAATTAAGCTTGCCCATTTTTATTGCTTCCAAGACATTAAATTCAAGAACTGCTTGTTCACTGTTCACTGCATTCGTTTTTAGCTTTTCTTTCTCACATTGTGTTTTATCAAAGGGGGGAACTTTAATTTTTACATTTTTTAAATCTTTTTCTCTTATTTTTTAATTTATTAGAGAGCGTGCATGTAAAAGTGTAATCCGACCAGCGACAAGCTCATCCCTGTGATTATTTTAATCTGTGCCAAGCAGGCTTTGACCCCTTATACTGTACAGCCTGAAAACATGCTGGGGGGCTGGGGACCGAAGGGAGGGTTGCTGGCCATGAGGGATGATAAGGGAACAATGGAAATGGGTGTCGCTAAGAGGATTGGGGACCAAAAAAAACAGGAAGTGGGGGATTAATGGATAGGAGAGGTAACAATGACAAGTGTACTGGGAAAGCAATTAGGGGCATGCTGCAGTGGTGATGAGGACCACGGTGGTGATGAGGGGTACAATGGCAATGAAGAGAGCACTGGAAATGTGGAGCGTGGTGGGCAGACAATGAAGAACCTGGTGCTGATGAGGGCAGAAAAGGAGGAGCCTGGTGGCAATGAGGAGCATTGTGGGTAGACAATCAGGAGCCAGATGTGCAATGAGGAGTGCAGTGGAGATGAGGAGTGTGATAGTGATGAGCAGCCCAGAGGGCCTAAGAAGTGAATAATACATTGGGTGAAATTCATTGTGATCCAACAAACTCCAAATGACCCAGTCAGAGGATCCCTGCCCACTACCTGCTTATTAAGAAGGAGGAGGTGAAGAATATTCCAGCACTCTTAGTGTGCGGACAGCTTTTGTCAGGCACCTCTCTCTGGTGTTTGTCACTCATAGTTGACTTATTATATGTAGGCAGCACACACATAGAGTATACACAGCTAATCCATCTGTCCCATTTTCTGTTTTTATTCATTTAACATTTAACATCAAGTTTCTTTGTATATGTAAACATTCTCTCAGTACATCGCGTCTGCGTGGTTATGGAATTAGCATCTTTTACTGGGCAGAGAGGAAGAAGAGACTGAGCGTGGGAGGGAGAGCAGCTGAGGGGTGGAGGGGGAGAGGGAAAGGACAGCGTGTATGTGACCAACGTGGACAGATGCTCTAGCAGAACTGGCTGTGAATGGGATGGACAGACCACAGGATGCAAACAAGGCAGTTAAACAGGTGAGATGGTGTGTGTAAACCGGCCATATCTCTCTGCCTGTTCAGATCAGCAGTTAACGGGTGAGCCTTTACATCTGTCACTGTCTTTATGGTGAATGAGAAGGAGATGGTTGGGTCTCTGTTAGCCTAGCACCTGAGAATCTTCAGCTTTACTTCTGTGAGTGTGAGCGAGCTTTTGTCTGTCGCCAACTGATGTGCGGGGGTCCATGTATGACTTTGGCATTGAGTAAGGTAGCAAGCCTGTTAGCATGTGATGTGATGACATATAAGTTAGCATGTGATGGCATGTCAGTTAGCATGTGATGTGATGACATATAAGTTAGCATGTGATGGCACGTCAGTTGGCATGTGATAACATATAAGTTAGCATGTGATGTTAGGTCAGTTAGCATGTGAGTAAGACACTCCCTTAACTTCTCAGCCATTTATGAAGCGCAAGAATGAGCAGCAACGAAGGTGGAGCAGCTGTTCCAGCATGAGTGTCGAAGGCAGAGGTGGAGGCAACAAGAGACGTCCCCGCAGCAAAACCCAGAGCCTGTCCTCTGCCCCTAGGGGAGGCGATGACAAGGAGAAGAGGCAGTTTAGGCACATCATCGCCTCTGTATTTGGTCAGGTAGGTGTGTAAGGGTGTGGTTTGGTGGTTAGTATACTGCATTCTGTACCTCAGTGATATGCTGTCATGAGGAAAACAGCAGGGGTGTGGTGTTTAAAGCACTGCAGTCTGAACCAGAGGCTGAAATGGCTGTAACAGCAGAGTGGTGAGTGAATGGACACTCCTGCGGTCATCTGATCCTGCTTTCTCCTAAAAAGAACAAAAAAAATCTACATCAATTTGGATAAAATAAATTACATGTAACTGAATACTTCACAATTACTAAATGATGTTAGCAGAAATGTTACTGGAGTGCAGCTCCTGGCTTTTCACCAAGCCAGAGAGACCCGATGAAGATGATTAAAAGGGTATTAAGTTTCCTGTCTGTCAGACAGTTCTGCAGTCACTATACTCTGACTAGATTAATCCATTACAGACAGACCAATTGATAGGGCTGTGAGGTAGAGACACAGACAGACCGACGGATAGAACTCTAATGGAGAGATACAGTCCGGCTGACCAACAGGCCTCGGAGGGAGGGATACAGACAGGCCCACCGATTGGGCTCTGAGGGAGAGACACAGACAGGCAGACCGATAGGGTTGTGAAGTAGAGACACAGACAGCCCAGCTGATAGGGCTCTGAGGAAGAGACATACACAGGCCAACCGGTAGGGATCTGAGGGAGAGAGACAGACAGGCAGACCAATAGGGCTTTGAGGGAGAGACACAGGCAGGTGTGCTGGAGTGACACAGCTCTATTCCCCTTCCCCTGGAGGTTGGGCTTCCTCTTTGAGTCTGGTTCCTCCCAAGGTTTCTTCCATCTAGGGAGTTTTTTCTTGTCACTGTCGCTTCAGGCTTGCTCACTGTGGACTTTGGGCTTTAAGCAGAGATAATGTAGAGCACTTTGAGACAATGTAATGTTGAGAAAAAGCATTATATAAAATAAATTGATTGAAATTCATTGATCTGCAGATGCTTGTGTGTTTCAGTCATTATAATACCTTTATGAAGTAATCTTTTCCAACTGAGTACTTTTGAAAGGCTTCTATCTGCATATCTAATTCAGCATTTGCAGAACTGTCCAAGTACAGCTGGACTGTGTCAGGCTGTCATCTTGTGGTCATTTGCAGGTACTGCAGCACACACCACTACCAGTGCAATCTAACCAGTGTAACACAGTGTGGCTATCTTTTAATGGGTGCAGCAAACCACTGGGAATGTTCCATAGCATATCTATGCTATCATCTGCTGGCGGAGCATTATGAAAGACTACACAAGGCAAATTTGGGCAAGTTGGGCAGGGGCAAGCATGTAGGAACCACAGGGCATAGGGGAGTGGGACGTGTACCCCCCAAAATTTATTTTGGGTTCATTCACCCCTCCTATAAAATAGAGCTTTGTGTTTCAATTATTATATCAGCATGAAACCTATGCTGTTGGGCAGGAAGGCTGGTACTATACAGGGCTGAATCTGAAATTCCAGGGATTAAAGGGCTTCTTAGTGTTTCTCTTCCCAAATCCGCTGTCACTCTATTTCTCTCTCTCTTCTATTGCTAGTCATTTGCACTGTAAAAGTGAGGGAGGGATTAAAGAGGGATGGATGGAGTGATCATGAAAGAGACCAAACAAGAATCTACAGAGCCGACAGATGCACAGGGCATCATTAAACTTACTATTACAGTACAATTTAAAAACTTTCTACAGCTGCACTTGATATCCAGAAAACATGATATCAAGCATCAATGGTATCATTCTGAAGACCTGAAGATCCGCTGCAGTCATTAGTATCACTTGCTGTATCTCACCTGTCATTTCATCTGCCATTTCCTGGATGGGCAGAAATGGTCACATTTTACAGCAAATTCTAACACTGCCAAGTTTATGTAACAGGAGTGGACAGAAAGACTGGACAACAAGAAGAGGAAGGGAGTGAGGGAGACAGGGGGAGATAAAGACATAAACCAGAGGAGGATGGGGAATATAACAAAACCAACAAAGAGGAGCAAAACGAAGAAGGTAAGATTGACATTCTGACAGCAGCAGAGAAGGCAGCAGGTCCCACGGCAGCTGTTCCTCGTCGCGTGAATGTAGACGTTCACCTGTCCATAGAACCCAACAGATGCCTGCCACTGTTTCTTGTGTCCATGTGCCTGTGCAGGCATGACAGTTTTGACAGTCACTCAACCCAGAGGGCATTTGTGGTCTGTCCATGCAAAACAAAAGAATGAGAATAATTAGACTGGGTGAGCAGTTAGCATCAGCAACATCGAAAAGAGTGGACCTGATCACATGCAGACACAAACCACATGATGGCAGGCAAGCTTTATGTACTACAAATCAGCTGTTCAAAGAGGCAGGCAGACATGAGCAGCAGCAGTCAGCTGCATGAATCCGCATCACCAGCTTCACACTGTGGGGGCACTGCTGCCAAATGCAGGAATAACTTTATCCCTGTCCGTCTGGATTATCACCAACTCTGAAATGAGCCTCAGCCAAGGTACATCTGACAGGACCCGACCGGCGAATCTGTCTCCACTGTTGTTTCTGTAGTATGAGGGGTATTTACATAGAGGGTCATAGAGGGTCTGCAGTATGAGGGGTATTTACATAGAGGGTCTGCAGGATAAGTGTTATTTATACATAAGGTTTGCAGTATGAGTGTTATTTGTAAAGGAGATCTGCAGTAAGAGAATTATTTACCAGAGATGGACATTTAAGGTCCAGAAAGTACAAATCCAAACCAGGATTTTGTTTCAACCAACCAGTTGAGCATAAAGAGTCACAGTCACAGAGTTCTCATCTGTCCTGGGTATGTCATTAAACAAGCGATCCTCCAACTTGCAGGGAAACAATTTTTTGGAGATTGGTGGCAGGATTGGCACTCCAGCCACTGTAAAACAACTCACAATTGCTCGATCTGAACAAGCTAGATACTCTACTGCTCTCTGCGGGAGCAGCTCTGCTCCCGCCGCCTGCAGAAATGCTGCAGACACCATGAAGGTGATGGGGGAAAGCCTTCAGGAGCTTCATCCCTGAACAAGTCGAAACCGTCGGACAGCTAATAGGGTCAGGCCTGTTGGGGATCGGGGCAGGTGTGGTGTGGAGGCATCGCCTGTTGCATGGCAGCACTTGGGTCCCAGTTTGAGGGGACCCATCCAGGTCGGCATGTGAAACATCTTGCTCTGCTATTGGGGGAGTTTAGTAAACTCTGCATTTCGATGGCAGCACTCTCTGAGGTTTGCGGCCCGGGGAGTGGTCAGATCTCTGTAGGTGGGTATACCTACCTTTGATCTGGTCAGTCTGATGTCTGCCACATTCGGCGAGTAGCTATTACTGTAGCAGATTGGCTCCTTCCAATGGTGTCTGATATCACTCCTTTCGATGAGTGTATTATGAGACTCAGGCTAAGACAGTCCTTGGGTGTTTTGTCTGTTGTCTCAGTGTATGCTCCAACTGTGGTGAGTGATGTCAAGTTGAGGGAGACATATTTCTCGCAACTTCACTCGGTGGATGAAGGGTGACTTCAATGCGATCACTGGCACTGAAAGGGCTAGCTATGAGGATTATGTTGGTCCCTATGGATGTGGAGACCGTGGTGAAAGTGGTTCTATGTTCCTTGACTTTGGGAAAGGTAAGGGGCTGCAGGTTGCTGAATACTGGTCCCGACGCTCTGAGCCACATCGTTGGACTTGGTACTCAGGTACTGGTGGTGCACCGAAGGAGATCAGTCACATCCTCATTGGCAGACGCTGGAAGCTCCTGCAGAACTGCAGGGTCTACAAAAGTGCCCAGTTTGTGAATTCTGACCACAGACTTTTTTTTGCTACTCTGTAGATTCAGCTTAGATCCAGTAGGCTACCATCTATTAGGAGAATGAGGCTGGGCTTGACTAGACTCCAATATCAAGCTGTTTCTGATGAGTTTGCATGCAGTCTTCATGAGGAACTTGCAGACTTGGGTGCAACTTCTGATTCTAATGTGATGTGGGAGACCTTCCATGATAAGACCCTGAAGGTTTCCAGTGGCTATGTTGGTGTTGCCAGTGTTCCCAGCAGGAGGTGTTTCATTTCACAGGGCACCCTGGATATTATTGTGGGGTATGAAAGATTATTGTGGGGTGTGAAGAAAGGTTTACTGACCTTGACTTTGCCAACAATACCATGATCTTAGCGGAGTCAATGGAGGCTCTGACTGGGACTCTCAAGAGACTAAGAGAGGAATCTGAGTGTCTGGGATTGCGAGTGATCTGGATAAAGATCAAGATCCAGGCATTTTATGACTTACTGGTCACTGCCATCAGTAGTGTGTCTGTCTGCGGGGAGAATGTCCACCTTGTCAAGAGATTTACCAACATCGGCAGTGACTTTCATGTCTCTGGTGATTCTTCCTGTGAAGTCAGCAGACGGATTGGAAGAGCATGGGGGGTCATGAGTGATCCGACTCACAGAATCCTCATTGCTGAGGTTGCCTCATTGTGGTTGGAACAGGCTATGGGACCACTTAGGACCATGTATCTGGCTGGGGGATTGCCGGCCAGGATCCTGATGAGTTTTGCTGTGTGGTGGGTGTGCCAACCTGACCTGACTTGAAATGTCGACCTCTGTTATTTACACAGGGTGTCTGTAGTATGAGCATTATTTACACAGGGGGTCTGCAATATGAGCATTATTTACACAGGGGGTCTGCAATATGAGCATTATTAACACAGGGGGTCTGGAATATGAGCTGCGCTGCTTGCATATCAAGTCATGCGCTTCTCTAGGTAGGCATGTATTAACCTACCTGTTTTGGCCTCAAAGGGGGCTGCTACCCTAGATGGAAGTGGAGCCCCTCTGGCTGCAGCCTTCCTTCGGGGTAGGCGAGGACCCCAGGCCTGGACAGGGGCCCATCTGCATGGGGAGGACCTCACGCTAGCAGATTCAGGGAATGAACAGGAGTTTGATGACCCACTGAGCATGCTGGTCCACAACTGCACCATGCTGCACCACATAGTGGGTCCTGCCTGCATCTTCCTCAGACAGGGATTCGCCCAGGCTCAACTCGTACGTACGCACTCTCAAAGACACTGACTGCGCTTTTTAAACTTTATATGTAACTGTTGAAGTGCAGATCTTGTTTTGTCTGAGAACTTTGGTCTATGTGAGTGTTGTCCATTGCCCTGACAGCGCTGCCATACACCTCCCTCGTCGTCACATGACCAGAGTCATATGACCCCCATGCACCAGTTCCCAGCATCAATATGACCATGAGGAGGACACCGTATGCATCTGTGTGTGTATATGTCTGTGTGGCGGGACCTGCCCAATTCTGCCAGGTGCCGCAGCCAGGATTCTGTAGCTCTATACAACGCGTTACACCAATCCTGACTGTATGAATTCACACCACACCCATCTGTACACATGGATTAATCATGGAGAGGCAGGGACATGAATGTTTTCTTGTTGAGTGAGATATCCAGTGCGTTAACCACAACACCACCTGCTGTCAGAATGTAGCTATCATAGTCAGCTGTGACCTCAGTCTGTCTCAGAGTCTGTATATTCATGCTAATCCTCCCTATTTCTGTTTATAATGCTGCCTATCTTCCTAAATTCCTGTATACTCATGAATCTCTTGCTCTCCCACTGCAACCTCAATCACTGAAGGACAGAGATCTGCGCCCAGAGGAAATTGAAGGTACTACAAACCCTAGTGCATTATGCTCAGTGACTGTCAGAAATGCTGCATGAGTGCCCCCTAGTGTTCCTCCTCACATCCTCAGAAAGCCCACGCATCGTCTCTGCCTTGGCACAGAGCTGAAGGAGGCCTTCAGGGAGTTTGACAAGGACAGGGATGGATTTATCAGCTGTAAAGACCTGGGAGAGTGTATGAGGACCATGGGCTACATGCCAACGGAGATGGAGCTCATCGAGTTAAGCCAACAGATCTGTGAGTCCCTCACCTGGAACTTTGATGGTGGTGACTTTAAACCCAGTTTATTCAAGCAAGATGTCTGCATTAGTTGAAGGCCCCAGGTGCTGAGTTAAAGAGCATATGAACACCTACTCTCCTGTAGGTGGCGGCAGAGTGGATTTTGAGGACTTTGTTGAATTGATGGGGCCCAAGATGCTGGCAGAGACTGCAGACATGATCGGGGTGAAGGAGCTGAGGGATGCCTTCAGGGAGGTGTGGACTAAAGAAGGCTCAGTTTGGGGACCCATTGCTACAAGTGTTAATCAGTGTTTTTTCTGTCTCAACCTACTGCTTTTATGTGTGTTTCTGTCCTTCCGCCACTGCACCTCTCATTTTGATTCCTCCTCCTTCTACACTTGCCCCATTCTCAGTTTGACTCCAATGGTGACGGACAGATTAGCCTGACCGAACTGAGGGAAGCCATGAAGAAGCTGATGGGTGAGCATCTGAACCACAGGGAGATCGACGAGATCCTGAAGGACGTGGACCTCAATGGGGATGGCCTGGTTGACTTCGAGGGTAAGGGGGATTAATAAAGGGGGCGAGGAGGGAGGTTAGACAGACTGAAGAAAAATACTGCCACATTTACGGTAAGTGAAGCAGTGAGTGAGTAAGTATTGTCAGGAGGCCTTGACACACGCTTTTTGACACGCATCCCTGCTTCTTTTCTCTCTTTGTCCACAGAGTTTGTCCGAATGATGTCACGCTAAAGTGAATGCAGACCAGGCTCCTCCCACTCTGAGACAGAAAGTGGCTGCCCTAGAACGCACTGTAAACAGCTAAATGTATGCCCTATATCACTAGCGAATGCATTCAGATGGAATTAATTAATAGCTGTCTTTGACAGGTATACTGATCGTTATTAATAATAAATATAATTTTGTATTACATACAATCATCATAGGACTAGAAGCATAAAGCCATGTACAGGGTAGACTGTGGTGCTCACTGTCACTCAACTAATGGTCTTTGTCATAAGTGTCTCCGTAAGATAATGTTTGCTTTTAACATTTGGCTCAAGTAGAAGTCTCTAGAACAGGGATGTCAAAGTCAAATACATTAGAGGGCCAAAAAAACAAATTTGCTACAAGCCGAGGGCCGGACTGGTTCAA
>JABFEA020000054.1:9840140-9860798 GCA_019775915.2 Cyphomyrus plagiostoma
CAACTGCCATGTGATTGGTTGATTAGATAATTGCATTCATGAGAAATTGAACAGGTGTTCCTAATAATCCTTTAGGTCAGTGTATGTCAACATGTTTTCATGGCTGTACAAACAGTAAAGCGTTTACCGTAAACACTCTATGACAGAAAATAGTCAACAAACATAATGTTTAAATAATGAAGAATCAGTGAGTTACAAAATAATCAGGAAAGTGAAAATGATAAGCTTTAACTACTGATTATTTCTATAAAAATAAAGTAGGCCAAAGTGACACACTGATGTGTCACTTTGTATGGAAATGAACCTATAAGCCATACAAGTGTTATGATTGTGATGTTAAAAATAAAAATATTGCCATTCACCATAGCTGCCAAAGACAGGCCGTTAAACGTTATTGTATGCTAGTGAACTTCAGATCTGTTTGGTTTAATTTCAGTTTCATTTTAACTTATTCAGTTTTAATTTACTCAAATTGCTTTTTAATGTTTTACCTTATCTTTTTGCAGCTATGAGTAATATCGAATTTTGTATGGAATTAAATAAATATTTTGATCCACATTCCAAACATGTTACTCTGTGTGTGGGGGGAGCTGGCTTAATCGAATATTATTTGAATAATGGTCGGCGAAATTCGACTAGCAATTCTGCCTGAAATTCCCATTCCTAGGATGCTACGTATGTCCTGCCTCCTTCCTAACGTGGTCCTGATGAGCCACGCTTGTTGTTCCTTGTATGTGTGTTTGTCCCCAATTTCGGTTATTCACGTTCCTCCTCTTGCCTGCCTGTGTCCTTCCCTATACTAGCCTTCTTGTTTTGACCCGTACGTCCTGCCTCCTTCCTAACGTGGTCCTGATGAGCCATGCTTGTTGTCCCTTGTATGTGTGTTTGTCCCCCATTTCGGTTATTCACGTTCCTCCTCTTGCCTGATTGTGTCCTTCCCTATACTAGCCTTCTTGTTTTGACCCCTCTCGGTGTCGTTTGTTTCCCTGCTCCCAAAACCCCCTTTTTGCCCTACGCTTGCTTTTGGGTCCTTCGTCCCGCATTTCGTGACAGGGCCAGCCTCAGCGATAGATGTCAAGTTACTGCGTAATATATGTATGTGGTTTGCATCGTGTGCTTTTATGTTATAAATGTGTGCAAATTATTAAAACGTTAAAGTAAACAAATAAACAGACATCTAAATAAATAAGTGTCGATGGGTTTCCAAGCAAAAACTTACAAGTGCGTAGACCCTGAGATACGCTTATTGACAGAGTAATACGGTAGCTTCGCCACCGTCATCTCAAGAGGTGCGCGTATTGCCTGGGTAATACGGCGGCCCCGCCCCCTGTGCCACCTCCCTGTAGGTGCGCGCTCCGCGTTCCGTTTGCTGCGGCCAGAGGAGGAAACAGCAGGAAAAGCAGGAAGAAGGAGGGCAGCAGGGATCAAGGTGAGCGGAATTGTTTTTTGATCCAAATGAAATAAATAGTTGCTGGAGATGGGGTGGCATTTATCTGCCGTGAATGAGTGCTCGGCGACGTTACCGAAGGGTAGAGACCGGGCTTAGAGGGTGTGGAGGATCCGAATCCTCTGCTCGGGACGGCCGACCTCCGCCCTGCTGTGCGCCGCACCTCTGACACAGGCCTGAGTGGCTCGGCTTCACTGGCACCGTTATCGCGAGGAAAGTTACGGCGTGTCCTTTTAAGACTTCCGAGACTCTTTCCGTCCCTGGTACGCAGATCTCCCGGCTGGCCGGGCGCTTCTGCTATAACATAGGCTTCCTCGGACAGGTACCTTATTTCTGTTAGATTCTGCTGCGAGGCCTCTGGCCTTTCTGAGATTTTCAATACGTCCATCAGGAACTTCATGCCCACTCCGAGATTATGCTTTAAACTTTACACAGCCTGCAGCAGACGCAGAGCCAGGCATCTTTATACCGTTAGTTTGGCGCTGGGTGCTTCTGAGGCCATGCTGACCTACAGATGCCCATCTGGTCTGTAACGTCAGTCAATCTCAGCTGTTCTCTGGTTGTCTCCTGTATGGGGGTCCCCCCCAACTTTCTGTCCTTTTGCACTGTGCCCCCTCCCACTTCCTGTCCTGTTGCACTGTGCCCCCCCTCACACTTCCTGTCCCTTGCACTGCTGTCCCCCCCACTTCCTCTTCCTGGGGGTCCTCTCTGCTTCCTGTCTTCTGCACTGGTCCCCCCCCTTCCTGTCCCTTGCACTGTTGGGGGGGGGTGTCTTTTCCGCTTCCTATTTTCTGCATTGGGGGTCTTTTCCACTTCCTATTTTCTGCACTGGGGGTCTTTTCCGCTTCATGTTTTCTGCATGGGGGAGGGGGGGTCCCCTCTGCTTCCTTTTCCCTCCCATGTGGGGGGGAGAGTAGAGAGATCCCCTTTGCTTCCTGTTTCGTAGACTGGGGTGGGGTTCCCTCCACTTCCTATCTCCTGCATTGGGGGGGGGGGTCCCTTCCGCTTCTGTGTCCACTTACTGTTTTCTGTACTGGGGTGTCCCCCCTACTTTCTGTCTCAGTAGTATTCAGAGCACGGCATAAGTCCTTGATTTCGCTAACCTAGTAGCTGGTAACCTGTCAGTATTAATGAGTTTTTATGGTATCTTGTATCATATATCTGGGAGTTTCTGACATGATTTATTCCACTTTCATCATTGGCCTGCTGGTTCTGGTGTGGGTTCTGTGGGGATGACCCTGTGGGATGTAGGGCTCTCTGTCTCAGGGTGGGACAGTTGCGGGGGGGGGAGCTGGGCTGTGACTGCTCCCTCCTTTAATAACAAAGCATGCGCTCGCTCTGTTTTCATGTTTCCCTGAGGTGTGGCATGTAGCTTTTCTTTTAGAGCTCAAGGCCTGTGTTCAGCTTGTCTGTGTGAGCGAGCTCCATAGCCATTACGTGACTGGCTGGCGTCTTTCACCTGTGGTGACGGCGCCCGTCTGGACTGGAAAGAGGGTTTCGGTAATGCCGTCCTCTCTCGATGCGCTAAACTTAAGCCTCTGGTTTAATGACAGAAATTTGAAAAGTTGAGCTTTGTTGCCGTATTCCTGATCGGATGCATTGGAGCGAATCTGCCTTTCTGGCTGCTCTCTGAGTGTGATATGTTGTCTGACTCTGTGTGTTATCGTGAAGCCCCTGCTAACGTCCATAGTCCAAAGCCACTGTTTTATAAAGGTAGCTCTCCCTTTTCATTACAAGCGTGGCACACGGCATAGCCCCCCGCGAGCTGTTGGCCCAGATTCAAGAGCAGGAAACGCAGGGAGATCCCAGAGCAAAGGGCAGCACTCTCAGGCATGCAGCTACTGGTTCAGCCGGCCTTTCTGTGAGTGCCTTTCTGTGTACGTCTGTGTCTTCAGCTGGCTGACTCTGCACCCTCCCCGGTGCTGTGTTCGCTGCACCCAGGCTGCTGGCCTCTGTGGTTAATCATTCGCTCGCAGCCTGCAGCCCGTGCCATTCAGTGCCATACTAGCAGGCACACCTGTTTACCGCTCCACTCTGGCTTGGCTTGAGTCTCCACGCAGCCACCTGGGTTTGTGCTGTATGCGACACTCTGTGGTCCTGCAGCATGTGCTGTATGTTCAGGCCTCGGTTAAAACTCCTCACCTCAATGTTTCTAGTGGCCTCTTTCTGTAACATCAGGAAGGCAGAGTGTGATTACCCTGTCCTCCTCTGTCCGTTTTCCTCGTAATTTCTCTGGGGAGGGGGATGAGCTCCTGCCTGGCTGTGGCGAGGTGGGGGGGGGGGGGGTGGTGTTTGCGTTCTCAGCCCGCCTCGGAGCTCGCTCTCCGGCCCTGCATGCCTGAGCACGCACACACATAGTCGACGGTTGGTCACGCGGATGTGGGTGCTTTGAGTGCTCGGCAGATACGGAGCGTGAGATCAGAGTCCGATAAGTACGCAGGGAGTGTTCATGCCATTTCCTGCTCCTGGCTGGTGGGCCCGTGTCTTTCGGGAGGGCGTGTTGACCTTTGGCTGGCTACTCGTTTCGCTCGGGCTGCAGTGGCGATAAGCCGTCCCCAGGCTGCGCTCCTCCCGCAGTTACTCTTTAGCGTGACTCTGCACGCGTGCGCCTGGGTACCTTTGCTCCCTGCTGCGGTCCCCACACCATGTGACCTGCAGCCTTTCTCCTCCCCCCGTTTCCTAGAATGGGGTCAGTGAAGGTCAGAGCGCTGACGGGAGCAGGCATTTAAGCTGCGGCGGTGCTGCATACCCCTGCTGGCGCAGCCTGTCGAGTGGGCAAAAGAGCCGCTCAGTTTCAATATAGTTCCTTTTGCCTACACCCTACTATCTTCAGTCCCTTAAGTTATTAATGAGGTAAAGGGCTCGTGGCAGCCAGTGAAATGCCCTGCAAGGCTGAGCTAGCTATGAAGATGTCTCTGTCCATCTCTCATCCCATCTACTTCCTGCTTGTCTGCCTGTTGGTCTGTCTGCTGCCTGCTTACTTGCCTGCTGATCTGTCTGTCCATATGTCGGTCGGTCTGTCTGTCTGTCTATCTTTCAGTCTGTCTGCTGCTTATCTGCCTGTTGGTCTGTCTGCTGCCTGCTGGTCTGTCTGCTTGCCTGTCTGTCTGCTGACTGCCTGCCTGCTTGCTGGTTGGTCTGTCTGTCTCTGTCTGTCTGGCTGGGAAAATCTCCCTTGCTTATGGGTGTGTTTGTTGGCTGATTGTGTGACAGGGGGGAGCAGAAGATTCCCAGCAATGCAGTGAAGAACTTTTGTGTATTTCTGACAAGAACTGACATGCTAGGCGGTAGATGGTATGTAGGCGGGAGGGGAAAAGTCTTGGGGGGGGAATCGGGGGATTCGTGGTGGGGAAGAAAAGTGCTAGAAGCCCCTCCCATCCAGCAGAAGTCATGCACAGGCCAAACATGGTAATAAAAAGGCCTCTTTTTGGGCTTGTCCTATTTTCACATTTTAAGGCTTATGAGGCTGTCTGCTGTGGAACAGTCTCCCTGGGTCTTGGCTATTTTAAGGGGTTTTGAGGAAGTCCAGAGAAGAGCGCCATCCTGTGGTCAGAGTGCCCTCTTCTACACCACTGTCTGCACTGACCTCGGGATCCAAGCATGATCTGGATATAAAATATTGCTTCCAAGAGCCTGGGCGCCCCAGTCTGCCAAATGCCCTATACGAGTGTGTGTGAGGCATGCATTTTTCTCCCACGCTCACACATTCGCACAGACTTTTTTTTTTGTTCGCGATTTGCTGGCGGACTGCTGCAAATTCCTCTCTTGCAGGGAAACAGTTTATCTTTTGGGTTGATCAGACTGTAACTGGCCTTGGGGGAGATTGTGTCATTTGTCTGGATGAACGGACAGCTTATGGTCACTGCATTTTTCTGTGTCCTAACACACGCAGTGAGGAAGTCGCTGACGTCACCTGATAAGGTGTCCTTCAGCTGTGCAGGAGACAGGTGCTGAATGCGTGCAGTGCCACTTTGTTTACAGGCGTGGGTAGGTGCCGTCATTGGTCAGGGAAGTTCCTCCCAACTTAATCGTTCTGCTTCTCGCATGCTGGTGATAAACTGATATGGAAGCCGGGCTTTGGTAGTCCCCATTCACACCTACCTCCATGTGGCTAGATGTTTTACAGCACCTGAACAGTGATGTGCATGCAATCTGTCTGTCGACAGGTGCATTAAGGGGTCTGAGTATCTATCTTACAGCCTTTCCTCTGCTGGTCTGACAGCACGTGCCTGGTGATGCTGGCATAGTGGGACTGAAACCAAAAGAGAAGCACCAACAGGCAACAGGACAGGTGGGCTGTGTGTGTGCATGTGAGTCTGTCTGTGTGTCTATCTATGTGTGCATGTTTGTGTGCAGTTGTGTGTGTGTGTGCGTGCGCGTTTGTTTATGTAGGTCAGATATACATTACATTAGGGCTGGGCGATATCATATCGGTATTATATTGCGCATGTGCAGTAATCACCAGAGCTGGCTAAGTATTTGGCCAGACGCCAGCTTTTCGGTGCTATATGGCCATTAATTTATGCCCATAGTTTGGTAAGAGGATTAGTAGAATGGCTTAAATATTAATGAGATGCATTTTGCCCAAAAGTTAGCAATCTGTATAAACTTTGTTTCTTAAATTCGATTAGCGGAGCACCCCACATAATACTGTTTTGGTATACTACGGTTTGGTATATGCACTGAAGTCGTGGTGAAGAAGAGCAGCCACAACATCCTTTAAAAGAGGAGATCTTGTGGATAAACAAGGTAAAAAGACGGTGTGGTGATCCTTTTTGCAATTCAACGTCTGACACATTTGTTAAACATAAGGATATGCCGTATTTATACTAATGACTTTTGGACGTCATACAAAGCCTCATTAATATTTTAGGCATAGAACTAAACTGTTTAACTTATGGGCGTAAATTAATGTCCGTATTTCAATGAAAAGCTGCCGCATGGCCAAATGTTGCGCCTGTCATCTGAAGCCCTGGTGATTAGTGCACATGCACGATGCAATATCGATATGATATCACCCAGACCTACATTACATTGTGGGAGTATTCTCGACTGAGATTCTCATTCTAGGGATTAGGATTTTCCCCCATTGAAATGAATGGATGGTCCCTAAGATGTGAGTACAGGTGTGTGTGTGTGAGGGTGTGCGCGTGTGTGAGGTGCTGGGAATTTCCTGTAAGAGCAGGTGTGCCGCTCTGTAGGACGAGATGTTTGAGCCTGGCCACATGGTTGAGGACGCTGTAATCGTGACAGAAGGGCCTCAGCAGAGCATCCCTATCGTGTCCGTGGAGACTGATGAGAATGGGACCACGCGCCGCACTGAACCCACGGTAACACACATTTCTTCATGGGCCCACTGTGTTTTCCCGACCATATGCTTCCCGGTCTGAGCTCCTTCACCTGTTTCAGGTGAACAGGATGGTGAACAAGGCCGTCACACGTACAGTCATGCCGTCGCTGTCAGATGCCATGTCCCTGGATGGGATGGGCCCCTACCCCGGAGGTTACAGGTCTGCAGGCGGCCCGGGCAGAGAATACCCCACCGCCACTGTGCCTCGCAACTACCAGTACACCCCAGCCTCCGAGGCCTACTCCAGCCTGAGTCGTGGGGTGCACATGGACCCCCGCCACAGGTGAGGCACTGGCCCACAGGCCCAACTCCTCAATTAGAAAATGCAAAAAAATGACAGGAAGTTAAATTGCTGAGTTGCGATTCCTCTCGACCCGCCCCTCCCCCAGGCCGATGGATGGGTACCGCACATTGGACCCGGGCTATCGTGTTCCGAGCCGGCAGCAGCTGGACCCGTACGCGGCGCAACCCCAGGTACGAGTGGGCAGCGCCATGGAGCTGTCAGGCATGCAGAGATTTGTGGCCGAACCCTACGGCTTGGAGGACGACCAGCGCAGCCTGGGTTACGACGATCCTGATTATGGCATGGGGCCACCCATCCACTATGGCACTGCCCCCCGGCTGGGCAAGGGCACCCCCCGCAGGGTTGGGTGAGTAGAAGGCTTGGGGACTGTCATAGAATTGTATATCCTATGGATACCGGCTCTCTGGGCTGGGCTGAGCCATAAGGTGTGGAGAGTGACTTTCATGCATGCTTGTTCTCAGGAGCTACGAGGTTCTAGATGGGGACATGTATTACTGGGGTGCAGGAGCACCTCTGGCCCAGGGTGAGAGGGGCAGCATGGCGTCTCTTGACAGCACCCTACGCAAAGCCCCGCCCACAAGCTGGAGGCAGCCAGAGCTGCCAGAAGTCATTGCCATGCTGAACTACCGGCTGGACCCAGTGCGCAGCAATGCTGCAGCCTACCTGCAGCACCTCACCTTCAAGAACGACAAGGTAACAGCCAGCACTGCCGACGGAGCCCAGACCTTCACTCCCGGTGGAGTCGTTTTCACTCCATGGCAACCGTAGCTTCCTGTAGTGAACCAGAGACCGAAAGGATGGCAGAGATGCTCACCACAAAGCTGCACCTGTGATTGGCCTGCAGGTGAAATCGGACACACGGCGGCTGAAGGGGATTCCCGCCCTGGTTTCCATGCTGGACAGCCCTAACAGAGAAGTGCACTACTCTGCAGCTGGAGCTCTAAAGAATATTTCTTACGGCCGCGACTCTGACAATAAGATCGCCGTCAAGAACTGTGACGGTATTCCGGCTTTGGTGCGGCTGCTCAGGAAGATCAGAGACCAGGAGCTCACTGACATCATCACAGGTAACTACTGCATGACCGTTACTGATAACCAGAGCTACACAATCACCGGTAACCATGGCCAAACGGTCACCATCATCACCGGTAACCATGGCCAAACCGTCACCATCATCACCGGTAACCATGGCCAAACCGTCACCATCATCACTGGTAACCAAAGCTTACCTGTTGACATTGAGCATGGCCTTAGACTGCATCACTGGTAACTGTGACCCTAACAGACACTGTCACCAGTAACTACAGCATTAACAAACATCGTTACCGGTGACTACACCCCTAACTATTACCATTACCAATAATCATGGACCTCCGTCCACGTTAACCACTACTTAACTGTCGACACTGACTAAAGCCCTCACCGACACCGTCACTGGTAGCTACAGCCCTCACCCTTTCCATCACCGGGCACACTGGTGTAGTTCACTGCTTCTGCATTGTAAGGCAGGCTCTGGTGTCACCCGTGTCCACTCAGGCACCCTGTGGAACCTGTCCTCCCACGATTCTGTGAAGATGGAGATTGTGGACCATGCCCTGCACGCGCTCTCTGATGAGGTGCTCGTGCCCCATTCCGGCTGGGAGAGGGGGGGTGAGGCTGCTGCCAGCGGCAGAGAGGAGAACTGCAAGCCGCGGCATCTGGAGTGGGAGATGGCGCTCACCAACACTGTGGGCTGCCTGAGGTACGGGCACATGCACTAATGCCACCATAGCAGTCGGGAGGAGGTCTTGGAGTGAGAAAACAGTGCAGTCCAGACAGGGAGGAGGCGAGTAGAGAGCAGCAGCCAGGGAATAGTAGGAGCTGGAGCGTCTCTGACCAACGGCACCTTCTCTCTCAGGAACGTGAGCTCAGAGCGCAGCGAGGCCAGACGCAAGCTGAGAGAGTGCACAGGATTGGTGGATGCACTCATGTACATCGTCCAATCCCAGATTGACCGGAAAGATGTGGACAACAAGGTTCTTACACTGTAGTCGCACTCATGTCTGTCCGTCCGTTCGTTCATTTCTGTCCTCTTATCCTTGTCCCCTCATTGTCTTGTTTGGCCAAGCTTCCGTGTCTCAGTTGGTGTGTATGTGTGTGTGGGGGGGGGGTGCGAACAGCATTTAACATGCCCCCACCCCACCCCAGCTCATAGAGAACAGCGTGTGCCTGCTGAGGAATCTCTCCTACCAAGTCCACCGTGAAATTCCTGGGCATGAGCGCTACCTGGAGGTGGCACCGGTGCCACAGGGAAGTGCCCCAGGCTCCACCCACAAGGCCAGCTGTTTTGGTTCCCGGAAGGGCAAAGGTCAGTGCTTGGTCTACATGGGGCCCGGGTGTGTGGGATCGCACTCGCCGCCTGGACCCAGTGCTCTGGCCTAAAGCTCCCGTTTGCTTGGATATTCTTCTGGGCCCTGCTTGGGGTTGGTGTGCCCATGTTGTTCACTTGGACTCCTCAGCTGAGTTGCTGCTTTGGTGGTTGGGCTGCTGCTTATGCTAAATTCCTGTCTCCATTCTCTCCTATTCTTTGTGGGTAAAATCCGGCACTGCCTCCACTGCGCTTTTCCCAAGTTAGACGAGTGGTTTTCTAAAGGTAAGCCTTTCTTCTCGTCCTTTGTGACCGGGTGGCTTGGGACATGCTGTCTAAACACTGGCTAACACCTGGACTAATTACTGGACACCATTGGACATGGCTAACCAAACACCATTTCCATGCTTCTATCCTTTCCATCCACACGAAGCTGGTAACTTCAGAAGTCAGAGTAATTTCCTAAATGTCCTTCAGGATCAATAAAGTGTCTCTGCCTGCCTGCCTGTTGGCCATAAAGGGTCATATGAATTCCCATTCTTGGATTTATTTTGATTAAACACAGATGAGCCTTTAAGTCGCCCAAATCTCGTAGTTTTCTGAGTATGACCTGTTGTGCTCTCTCTCTATTGCCTGCATCCACCTTTGTCTCGTTAAAGACTATATTTCTCCCCCATCTATGTATGTAAATGAGTTTATTCTTACTTGCTGTGTTACCTCTGCCATTTTAAGGATGTGTTAAGAGTGTCTTAAAATTGCACCGGCTCCAGCCTTGTGTCGTTGGAAACGAGGCAGCTGAGGTCTGTGCGCTGCCGGCTAACTGAACATCGTACACGTGAAACTGCATTACTGTGTATGACTCGTCTCTCAGGCAGGAAGGATACAGAGAAATCGGCTGAGGATGTTATCGACTTCCCCAAGAGAGCAACTCCTGCAAAAGGTATGGGTCCGCGGCTGATATTTGGTTGATAATCCCGTCTCCTGGCTTTGGAAAGTGAGCCCAGCTGCCCCACTCCGCAGGCTATGAGCTGCTGTTCCAGCCAGAGGTCGTGCGGCTCTACATCCCGCTGTTGAAGGAGAGCAAAAATCCCGCCGTGCTGGAGGCTGCAGCCGGGGCTCTGCAGAACCTGTGTGCGGGTCGCTGGACTGTAAGTGCTTCCCTCTGTCTGCTCAGTTTGCTCCCTCACAGTGTACTGTAGTCGCTCTCAGTAGTGTTAATGTACCGGGGTGTTCAGCCATTATCTGTACTGTACTGTATTACACTCTCAGTACAGTGTTAATGTTCAGTAGTGTTCAGTTACTCTATCTATACTGAGGTGTATTAACCCTGTCTATCAGTACAGTGTATTGTATTGTTCAGACACTATGTTGTACTGTATTAACACTCTCTCAGCACAGTGATAACGCACAGTAGTGTTCAGTCACTGTATCTTCCTTACAGTATGGGCGGTACATACGTGCCATGGTGAGGCTAGAGAAGGGGTTGCCCATCATGACAGAGCTGCTGAGTCATGGCAGTGACCGTGTGGTGAGGGCCATGTCTGGGGCCATGAGGAACCTCTCCATGGATGCCAGGAACAGAGAGCTGTTAGGTGTGTGTGTGAGAGAGAGTGGAGAACATGGTGGGAAAGGGGCAGGGCTTGGCTCACCTACAGAGTCGGAGCTGCTCTATCCAAGATGCCGGCTGTGGGCTGCTGAAGTGCAAGTGTAGAGTAGTCGCACTCGATTTTGCACCTTGGCCTGTGACTGAACAGGCTTCTCGCTGCTGCAGGGAGGCATGCCGTGCCCAACCTGGTGGCAAACCTGCCAGCTGGAGGGCAGCAGCAGCCGGCACGGGCTCTATCAGAGGACACCGTGGTGTCTGTACTTGGCACTCTGGCTGAGGTGCTGAGCTCTGGTGTGGAGGCAGCCAAGAGCCTGCGTGCTGCTCAAGGCATCGAGAGGCTTGTGCTTATCAATAAGGACGGGTGAGACCATGGCTGCTTCTCCTTCATTTGGCACTGGAGACTCTCTCTCTGTCTACCTGTCTGTATCTGCCTACCTGGCGATCTGTCTGTCTGTCTGCCTCTGCCTGTTTGTGTCTATCCATCTATCTGTCTGCCTGTCTCTCTGTGCTTGTCTCTCTGTCTTTATTCTGTCTGTCTGTATCTATTCGCCTGTATGTCTATGTGTCTGTTTGTACTGGTCTGCCTATATGTATATCTGCCTACCTGTCTGCCTTACCCTGGAGTTAAAGTGCTGATCTGTCTCTCTGTGGCAGGAACCGTTCAGAGCGGGAGGTGCGCGGAGCAGGCCAGGTTCTTCAGATTGTGTGGGGATTTAAGGAGCTACGGCGCCCTCTAGAGAAGGACGGCTGGAAGAAGACCGACTTCATGGTGAACCCCAACCCTCCAGGCACTAAGCGCAGCAATGGGGGCCACGACGACAGCACCCACCCTCTCATCGACAGGAGTGAGCATTCTGATAGGGTGTTGCTGACACTAGCTGTAGCCAACGAAGGGCTCCCCCTGTGGACTCTAAGCCGCTACTATTTGTGCTACCAAAAAGAGTCCGCGCACAACGCAGACAAAGCACAGTACCATCCCCGAGCAACCCCTGACCTTCCCCCAGGAAAGTGCTGCTCATTTCCTGCTCCAGGTTGTGCCCTCGTCCTTTTAATGTCTCACCACCATGTGCCTTTCAGGCGAGCGGCAGGAGAGAGATGCAGACATGATTCCACTGGATGACTTGGGTCCTGGTAAGTCTACTCCATGTCCTTCTTGACATCTGTGTACGTGGCCCCTGTCCCGGGGGCCTGCTGCCCTGTCCCGGGGGCCTGCTGCCCTGTCCCGGGGGCCTGCTGCCCTGTCCCGGGGGCCTGCTGCCCTGTCCCGTCTCCAAAGTATGTGTACCCTCATGATGTTAAATGACTAGCTGCTCCTGTGTATATCAGGATGACTCCAGCCCTTCTGTCTGTATGCACAGCTGTTTTCTCTATTGCAGAGGGTTATTCAACCCTAGATGACAGAGCACGAAGGAACACCATGGACTCCATGGACATTTTAGACAAAGATGCCATCCAGGTACGTAATCCCTGTGCTGCCCTTATTCGTACACCGCCTTACCGCCGACTTAACTTTAAATTACTGGCCAGGACATGAAGAACTAGGGCAAGTGTTTGCGTGAATCAGACTGCACAACAAGGTTTCCTCGGTTACAGGTTATGTCCTTGAAGCGTGCTGAAGGGTGACTTGGCTCAGGGAGCAATGCTCACTCCTTCTGAAGTATCTACTGCTTGTAATTGCTAACCCGCTCCTGTAATTTTTCCTCCCCCTGCCCCTCCGCGCCCTCTCTCCGTCCCCAGGGCGGGCTGCAAGAAGACCCAAAAAGCCCCGTGCCTCTGGTTGACTCCTATGACGGTTAGCCCCCACCATGCCCCCCCTCATGCATGACCCTGCATGGTACGTGTGTTCCTGCATGGGGTCCCGTGCCCATGACGTGAGCACCAGCACTCAGCAAGCCGTTCCTCGCTTCATGTTCTCATTTGGTGTCTCTCTCTTTCGCGTCCTAAATCAGCACACACACACAGACTGACCCTCTGCACGAACAGGAGGGACCACCCCATACCTACGCGCTGAGCCTCTTGGATGCACACCCGCCAGCCCCAAATTCCTCCCTTCTGCTCACATCCCACTGCACCTTTAGTCTTAACGAGCAGCTTTTTCCAAAAGAAGAAAAATAGCTCTTGATTTATAAATGTACATTGGATTAGTTTTCAGTAAAAAATGTGTTTGGATCATGCTTAATAGATGATGCTTAATGGTTTCTGCTGTACAGATTAGATTAATAATGTATCTATTTATGTAGGGCTGGCATACTTGGTCAGTATGACTGCGTGTGATTTCTGCGCTTTGACAGTTCATGTGATGGCCTGCAGGCTGGGGATGAATCCCCTGTGGTACGGTACCTGTAGCATGGCGTCGCAGTCAGACAGCAGGCCGTTTGTAACAGGACCACATAGCTCCTGCGCAATAAAAGCTTTTATTAGTCTGCTTCTTTGGTAATCCTCACAAATTTCTGTAAATAAGATGAGAACTTTATTATTGATGAATACTTCATTATTTGTCATTACACAGAGGAATTCCAACAGAATGTCACATGAGTTACTCAATAGCACCCCCTGCAGGTCATGTTATATCGAACAGCTGGGCTGATGTCCTGGCCGTGCAGTGTGTTTGCATACTGCCTTCACTCTCCTGCTAACCCTAGCTGCTTTTTCTTGTGGTTTAAAAGTCACTTTATAGAAATTAGCGTTTCATTGCAACTCTACATCGTAGCCAAAGTAGATGGTTAAAGATGTCAGCGTGATGGCAGCCAAAGCAGTTTCCCACTCCGGTCCTCGGACTTGGAAAAAATGTGGACTGTGTGGCAGGGAGCTAGGAGGGAGCAAAAATGTGGACCATCTGTCGGTCCTTGAGGACTGGGTTGAGAAACACTGTGTTAAACACATACACAGACAGTAAGTGTTTTTCATTGTTCCAATTTAAACATTGTGTTTTTATATTATGTTTTGGGATTATGATTTGGGAACCATTTTGGGAGTGGTAAGTAAACTGATATGCATTTAAAGTACATTTAGCATTAATTTCTATAAGAAAATAGATTCCTTTTTTAAAAACATGTCAATTCTCAATACTATACCTTGGGATCATCGTCTCTTTGCTTGAACCTTAAATGTGTATGTTTTTTTAATGAAAGGTGTAACTAGCAATACTTTTTTTAAATAAAATATTTTCAGACAACAGTGACTGGTTCTTTGCAATCATTGGGACTCGAATTGGCGTTCACTAGCACTGGGTACAGGAGGTTGTCGAGAGATGCCACTTCAACTACAGTTTTAGCAATGTCAAGTGCCAAAGAGGAAGAATTGTAATGGGAAGAATAAAACATTTTTGAAATGTATTCCTAATTTCAGCGTCTTTTCTAATTATTAAACTGTAACAAAGGTTGAGTGGTGGATCTGAGGTTAGGGATCTGTGCCAGCAACTGGAAGGTTGGTGATTCAAAACCCATGAATGCCCAGAGTAATTCTAATACACTGGGCCCTTGAGCAAAGCCCTTCACCTGCAATTGCCTTGTCTTGGGTATGATGTTAATCTACATGCAGCCCTATAAGGAGGTCCACTGACTTACAAGGAAAAGCTTGGGGGTTGGTGGCAGGATTGACACTCCAGCCACTGGCAAAGCCTCACACCGGTCCATTTGGACTAGTGTGGTGCTGAGGTATCACCTGCCACATGGCTGCACTCAGGTTCTCATCCCTGAGGTGGTTTGTTGTGTGGTGGGTGTGGCAATGCACTGTAATCAGTGCATACTTCTTGCCTTCCATAACAAAAATTAAACTTAAATACAGGTTAGAGAATTAGGAATGTATATTTTATCATACATTAAAATTGAATTTAAATTTGAACATTTTAGTTGGTCTGGAGCATATCTCCTACTATAGGCAAATAGGCTTTTCTCCAAAGGGATGTAAGGCGAGGGAGTCCAACTGCTCATTCGTTACGAGTTACACGAAAATATGCTACACGTGTATGCAACATAGCAATGTAATACATAGTGCCTCAACAGTGCAACACTCAAACCAAATGCAAATCCTAAAACCTATGATTTAAATAGTCATATAGCTGAAAGGTGAGTGCCGCAGGCAGTTAACCAGCCAATCCGCTAAAACTATCGCACATTCTGGCAAAATGCCATAACATAACACAGAGATTACCGACTTCTTTATCCAGAGTAAGAATACTTAATAAAAAAATACATTAACAATACATTATTACACATTGAGATGACTCACACAATCCACATTTTTTAAATATGATTTTACTATATAATTTAATATTAATGAACTCCGTATGGGGCGGCATGGTGGTGCAGTGGTTAGCACTGTTGCCCCGGACCGGGTTCCGGTCTCCGCCAGGGTTTCGTGGATGGAGTTTGCATGTTCTCCCCGTGTCGTCGTGAGGTTTCCTCCGGGTACTCCGGTTTTCCCCCCACAGTCCAAAAACATGCTGAGGCTGATTGGAGTTGGTGTGCATGTGTGAGTGGGCCCTACGATGGGCTGGCCCCCATCCAGGGTTGTTCCCTGCCTCGTGCCCGTTGCTTCCGGGATAGGCTCCGGACCCCCCGCGACCCAGTAGGATAAGCGGTTTGGAAAATGGATGGATGAACTCAGTGTGGTCATTTTTAATGAAAAAATAATTTAGTGAAATTTAGTGAAATTATCCCTGCATATTAAATTAGGAACAAAAATGTCACCGAGGCCGGGACTGTGAGTCCCTGAACACCTGCCTCTTTTGCTCGAGCCAATACAAATACCCGACTTTTGAGCTTCCGAGTGTCTATACGAAAACCGATGACTGCCCCCTCCCGGTCGAACACCCGTCACCGAAAAGTCTCCGCACAGCAATGACTGACTCAGTACATTGATTGATAGCTTTTTCACAACTAACCTTTGCAGTCTGGAAGATGATCGACAGCCAGTGTCCGTACACAGGAATCGTCAACCCATTCGCCCGTGGCAAGACTCGTTTGTGTTCGAGGAAAAATGTTTTGAATAAGAAATAAAATATGTAGACTACGTTTTTTAAGTACCATGTCCATGGTAAATATTGTATTTTGATAGAAATGTACGTCAGAATTTACCATGGTGTTGACCCCTGCCAAGTCAGAAGACCGTTTGTGAGCAATGCCTTCTAGACCATCAAGGCAGAACTGGCGGGAATAAGTATAATGAGGAAGGGCGCGCGGGTTGCTTTTATTTTATGGTCACTTTAAGTCAGGGAACCGGCTCCATCGTATAGGACTGACGAGCGGATCTCCCTGCGCTACGGGCACGGCGCGGGCACGATATGGGCACGGCGCAAGCACGCGCACTCTGGCTAGCGCGGGACTGTGAGTTGCGTAACTGTTGTGTGCAACGTGAAAAAAACAAGGTATGAAATAAGAGTAAGTTTTCGATTTCAGCTAAACTTTTGGTTTAACTGTTACGTTTTGTTGCTTTGCAGTTTCACTAGACCTTTTAATAAAGTCAACAAAGAAAGAATTCTAACCGCAATCTCACCCCTATCGTATGTTTGTGGGTATGTGTCAATGACGTGACGATAATTTCAGTGTCCATATGGTTTAGGTCATTTTAAAGCTGTTAAAATTTGAAAATGAACATAAATTACACTTGCATTCACTGTTTTTTGTGGACCTAGTCTAAAGTGTCTGGTTTTAATACATTTTGAAAAAATATTTGGCCCTAATTGGTGTGTGTCAAGGTTAATAACACTCTTTAAAATATCAGATAGTTTGACATTTTCAGGGTATGTTTAGGTGTGCTTAAATTTGCATGTGAGATGGTATGTTCCCAGGAAAACATGGGCAATTCATCATAATTCTGAAGATGAGTATTTACTTTTATGTTTGAAACATTCACGCCATGGCCTTGTGGGTACATAGCTATCCATGATAATGCCTGTCAAATTTGATTTTAATTTGAAATGTCAAATTCTGTAATCGGTTACACTGTTTAACTCCTATCACAAGCTTTTCTGTTAGAGGCCAAATGTCAGTAGTTTATGATGCTGGTTAAAGATGTATTATGAACTAACTATGTGGAACTACTTTCAAGTATTCAGTGTTATGTTTTTGGAAAAAGTGATTTATCCCCAACATTATCATCAAAGCACTATAAGGCTAGGATGAAATGATTATGTTATACGACCTTGGTGTTGTAGAAATCTTTATTGCTATTGCATATTTTTATTCCATTCTGCTTACAATTTTAAGCAATATATAATGTAATATATGTATGTGATTTCATGATGTATCAGAATGAAGTGGGTGAAGAGTGACTGTTAATCATGAATAGTAGTTTTAAAAGACCAATTAAAAAGCCCAATAAATCAGTGATAGGAGAAATGTTACTCAAAGATTAAAATTTACATCTGTAAATAAAATGTTATGTTTCTGCTGTGTCATAATTAATACAATACAATAGAGCCTCTTTTCCCTAATAGATGCCACTTTTAAGTAAGGAAAAAGTGGCTCATTCCAAATTAAGTGAGTGCTGATCCTGTTGCTAGGGCCAGCTACCTTACCAAAAGTGAAAGGTAGTTGACACACACAATCAGACAGACAGACAAGCCCTCTTTACACTTGGTTTTAAAATGCATTTTGGACAATTGGATCGCAAATGAACAGTCGAGACACATGGGCAATTAAACCTGTGTCTGTCATGCGTCTCCAAGGATCTATTATGCGTCTCCAAGGTGTCCAGCTGACCACTTGTGCACTGCCTGCGTCACTTCTGCTAGATGGTAAAATGGCCCTGCACACAGATATTATGTAAGTCTCTGTCACCAGACAAACACCAGATTTGTTTAGCATGGGCCAGCTAAGAAAACAAAAAGTGCTCAGTTACAATAGCAGTCATCTAGTTTTATTGGGCATCTGGTTTCACTTGCACGCCACGAATATCAATGTTCCTCTCCATTTGTTTGAGCTTTGGCATACTATCAACAAAACAAATACCACGTCCTGTATTGGTGACATATTTTCGTATCCTTGTTGAGGGTAAATTAGGATGCATTATCGTTTATACTACGAAAGATGTGTGGTCAGATGCATCCCAGACCAGCTCTGCAAGTGTTTCAGTGATCGGATCACAATGCATCTTAATGGTTGTTTAGATTTGTATTTAGCGCTGTCCACTTGCGATCTGACTGTCTGAGGAAATACATGGCCTCAGACAGACAGACAGACAGACACACACACACACACACACACAAACAAACAAAAGGAGACAGACAAAAACAGAGAAACGGATAAACATGTTTTTACCTTCAACTGTTGTTGCTATATATTTTTTCTTAACTGAAATCACAACAGAAGACATATATACAAATAACCTGGTAATACTTATAAGCATCTTCGGTGTTTGCTTAACCTACCTGGATCATTTTTGTCATCAGTTTTTGTAATTAATATCATAGCACGTCAATGCATTTAATGAATGTGTTTTGCTGCAAAAGATTTTTACTTCCATTCATTTAGAAAGTGCCTTCTGCCATACTGGCTGATGGCGGCAGAGTGTTGCTCCTGCCCCTTACAGCAGAAGGCCAATGTGGAGGCGATGGTTGTGCGGGTTCGAGCAGCGGCTCCTGCAGGAGCTCCAGCACCAGCAGGAGCATGCTAGCCTGTTCTGTGACACCATGCTGCAGGCTGACGGTAAGGCTGCTTCTGCCTGTTCTGTGCAGCTGCTGCTTAAATAAGTCACCTAAATTGTTCTCCCACCTTCTCTAGGTGTTTCCATACCTGTCCATAGTTGTGTCCTGGCTGCTTTCAGTCCTCAGCTTGCCAGGGCGCTCTCTGCTGCCCGAGTCCTCACATCTGGACAGGGGCGCCTGCTTCAGCTTCAGAGCGTAAGGGCCCAGACCTTGCTGAAGCTGGTGGGTCTGTTGTACTCCGGGGAGCTGCAGGGTGAGGGGGAGCTGGAGATGGAGGAGGTGATGGCTGTAGCCAGTTGGCTGGGTATTGAGAACCTAGTGGAGGTAAATGGAACAGGCAAGGAAGGTGTGGAGGTGGGCGGAGGTGGATGGGCACAGCATATGAAGAAGATGTACAGAGAGGAAGAGCCTGTAAGCAGAACTAAGGGGGATGTGGACACCATGAAGGAGAGAGGTTGGGGAAGAAGATCTGGAGATGCGAACAGGAAGGGAGGAACAGTGGCATTGGGCCGGACAATACAAGTCACAAGGAGACATCGGGAGGTGAAAGGCGGACTGTCTGAGCACATCCTGGAGGATATCACCTCTGCTGAAGCCTCCACGATGACCCTCAGTGAAGATGTTACTGCTGCTCCATTAGCTCTGTCCCGGGCTGAAGCCTCCACGATGACCCTCAGTGAAGATGTCGCTACTGTTCCTTTGTTCATTTCCCAGGCTAAAGTCTCCATCACTCGGAATGATATATGTAGTAGGAACAAAGATGGGGAAGTGGACAAGATGGAAGCCAGAGATACTGCAGAGCTGGAAACAATAGAGCAGAGTGAAGGAGCAGGTGATAAAAAGACTATGGTTGGGAGGAAAAGAAGAGGAGGACGCTTGGTGGGGACTAGAAACAATCTTCGAGTGAGAGAAAGACAGATCTCTAAAATCAAACTGCGGCGTCAGTCCAGAGCAGAGCTCTGGGAGATTGTGAGCACGAGGGAGCAAGATGTTCCCATCAAACCCAGGGCACGGTGTCCAATGGTAAAAGCAGGCCAGAGTTGCCAGTCAGACCTACAAGAAAGTCAAGCTGTGGTGAACAGCAGTGCTCTCAACATGGTGGGTGGAACCAGAGGACCCAAGCAGGAAACCTGTGAAATCCATTAGGGTGCTTTTCCACCACACCAGGTACCGTACTTTTGGTACTTGGAGAAAGTACCGAAAGTACGGTACTTCAAGGTGTTGGTTTTCCATTGCCATAAAAACTGGTACTGTCGTCAAATGACATCACAATGCAAGGCAGGGTAATTTGTATTCGAAAAATGGCTGTAGTATATTATAGGGCTGGAGAACGTGCAAAACTAATACTAAAATCACATGTTGTGCACAAGCAATTCATGCATCGCTAGTCAGTTATGTTAAAATCAGGTTGCTTCTTACTTGTAGTTCTGTATGGATATTATAGCGCAGGGGGTTGAAGTTTCACTAAAATATTTTTTCTCCGTTTTACAAAAAACAATATCTAGCTTTTTAATTATGATTCCCTTTATATATTATCTAATATATCTTTAAAGGCTGCATGCATGCATTTTCTGACAATAATAATCATTTTCATCCTTGATGTTTAAGTCACTCGAAGATGGAGTTCGTAAATTTGTCTCACAAACCTGTTTTTTTTTCTATAAATACCCTAACATCTATTATAACAAAATCACATTGCTAGGATCCTAGTATATACACATCTTAGTGTATTAAACAAAATACTTTTTAAATTTGTCATGCCATCCTGATCTTTTTGTTGTATCTTTTCTTCCGACCACATCACTATATACAGTACTGTGCAAAAGTCTTAGGTAGTCCAAAGAAATGTTTAAAGCTGTTTATCTGGGTAGCAAGTGTACTTTGGCTTAGAACAAAAAAATTCACATTAAGAACTTGTGAGAGAAAGACAGATCTCTAAAATCAAACTGCGGCGTC
>JABFEA020000054.1:9870277-9885930 GCA_019775915.2 Cyphomyrus plagiostoma
TGGTGGATGGGCTTCGGGTGGATATTGGTGGATGGAGGGTAGGTAGTTGTGTTTTGCGGGCTGAATCGACATGCTATTTGTGGGAAGGGGCAGGGTTATTAGTGCAATCTGAGCTGTGGTGTAATGAAGTGATTTTGCTTTGTTCCTAGCTGTGATCTGGAGCGGCAGTAATTGGAGCTATTCCAGTATTTCACGGGAGCTCGTAGTGGAAGAATATTTCAGAGTGGTTGTGTCGCTTTTCCCCTGTTGTATTACACTGTGTTATTCCATCGACTACTGTCTGTTATGGGGAATTGTTAATTTGTTTGATTGTAATTCGTTTTATTGTCTGTCTTTTGGTTGGGGGGGGGGAATTGTTTTGTTTGTAAGGGTGTAGGTAGGAAACTGTCCGTTAACTCTGTGCACTATAACGGATTGTGGTGGAGTTGTTTGTATTTTTTTTAATGTTTTATTGTGCTGTGTTGTGGATGTTTGTATTGACTAACAGAAGTGATTTTGATGTAAACTAATTGTGTGTGGTATTGGGGTTGGGTTGTTGGACAGTGGTGGGTTTTGACAGCGTATTTCCCATCAATGGATTTATATTAGGGGTTAGTGTTTGAATAAATTATTTTTATTGGTTTGTACCAGCTTTTTTTTGGGTGTCCGTTAAGATCCCTGTTGCGGGGTATTAGTGGAGTGGATGCGGGACGTTATGTTACATATCCATGGCTGGAGCAAAGCTGCATAGGGTGATGGTAGGGTGGCCACCTAATGTCTAGGGAGATACTTTGAGCTACTTCAGGATTTACACACTACTTTAAAACTGAAAGACCTCCCGTGCTTAGCTAGCTAGTTCAATTCGTCTTGTGCTTTTACTGGTTTGTTTCATTGATCGAAAGACTCATTCAACAACATTACTAGCAGAATCATTTTTATTGTATTATTAGTCAAGTGTGTTTCAATACGAGTAATTTGCCATTGTGGTACTTTTACAAGACATAACAAAAAAGGACGTTGCAAATAATTAGTAGTATAATAATTATATAATAATGAATTATAATGATAGTAATAATGACACTAAAGACATTATTAAATATGTAATAATAATTTAAGTATTAATATAAATTATATGAAGGTAAAATGTTTTGGGTGGTGTGGTGGCACAGTGGTTAGCGCTACTGCATCCCAGCGAGAAGGTCCTGGGTTTGGTCCCAGGTCCTTTCTGTGTGGAATTTACACATGCTCCCTGTGTTCATGTGGGTTTTCACCAAGGGCTCTGGTTTTCTCCCACGGTCCAAAAGCATGCAGGATAGGTTGGTTGGTGAGTCGGAATTGGCCCTGTAGTTATGTGAGTGTGTGTGTCCTGTGGTGTGTTGGCGACTGCCCAGGGTTGGTTCCCACCTGCGCCCATTGTTCCTGGGATAGGCTCCAGTGACCCCAGTTGGGATTAAGCAGTTTATGAAGATGGATGGATAAAATATATTAACTATCAAAACATGCATGATTGTAGGAGACTGAACAGTCAGCACATGGCAAAAACTAAAGTGCTAAAGTGAAATCCAGTACTTTTTAATTGAAATGGTAGCTTACAAACTCTGTCCTATTTTATAATGTCCCCCCTAGCATGGATGAAATGGTCACCCTTATTGATGGTATGGTGTACTTATGCTGAAGCAATGCAGCACTGCATCACTAGGGGGAGCTCTAGAGCTTGCTTATCTGCCTCAAAGGCATCGCATGTTGCCTTTTCCTGAGTAAAACTGCTCGTTTTTTCTTTTCCCATAGATGTGCATTTTTGACCAGGAGAACTTCCAGGGCAGGTGTATGGAGATTACAGGCGAGTGCATGAGCGTGTGTCAGGCCGGCTTTGACCGTGTGCGCTCCCTCCGCGTCCACTGTGGCCCGTAAGTGACACCGTCGGCGCTGTCGCCCGCGCCAAGGGAGCAGAGCGAGGAGATTCACCGGCTTACTGACTGCTCCACAGCTTCGTGGGCTACGAACAGATGAACTTCTGTGGGGAGATGTACGTCCTGGAGAAAGGGGAATACCCTCGCTGGGACTGCTGGAGCAACAGCTACAGGAACGAGTTTCTCATGTCCTTCAGACCCATCAGGATGGTACCAGCTAACTCTCACTCAGTCACTCATTCCCTCAGTTACTTATTCTCTCACTCACTTGCTCATTCCCACATTCATTCCCCAAATCACTCCCTCATGCACTCACTCACTCACTCATAAATTCCTTTACAACTTATTTACATATACTGTTGTTTCTTCCTGGATTAATATGTGAATTCAGCTTAAACAAATTAATTTTTATTTATGCATTTTATTATATCTGTGTGCAGTGTGTATTTCCTCTAATTGTCGAATCCTAATTTTTCCTCAGGACACAGAGAAGCACAAGATCTGCCTTTTTGAGGCAGGACATTTCAAGGGCCGTAAGATGGAGATCCTGGATGACGACGTGCCCAGCCTGTTCGCTTATGGCTTCACCGACCGCGTGGGCAGCATCTCTGTGGGCTGTGGAACGTGAGTGTTGGGTTGTCATGCATATGATGCTCCTTTTAATGCCCCCTTTAACAGCAAAACCAGGAATACAGCACACTCTCTCCTATAAACTACATTCAAGTTAAATATAAGTGAGATACACCTATTAATCGCATCTAATGTCCTTCACAAGCACAACATAATTGGGTTCACACTGAAACCTATAGTCTAAATCTCCAGTGCCACGCTGCACAGGTCCCCTCTCACCCTATGTCTTTTTCCCCTGATCACAGCTGGGTCGGGTATGAATTCCCAGGTTACCGTGGCAGCCAGTACCTGTTGGAGAAGGGTGACTTCAGGCACTTCAATGAGTTTGGTGCCCGGTACCCTCGGATGCAGTCAGTCCGCCGCATTCGCGACATGCAGTTCCACCCCTTCGGTGCCTACATCATGGCGAAGAAGTGAGCGCCACCTGTTGGACGGGCAGCAAGGCAATGGGGTATTATTCCCAACCCAGGACAAAGGGAGAGAAAAAGAAGACGTAGAGCAAGTGAAAGCTACTTGGGGATGTTGGCTGCAGTGAAGAGGAAGTCATCCAACCATATATAGTATTTGTGTGCAGCTGCCAGAAGGGGGCGGTCATGATGAATTTGCAGTCGGCACATCCGCGGTGGCAGATGGCAGGAGATGGATGCCAGGAGATCCTCTTTCTCCAGCTCCCTCTTGCTCTCTCAACATCAATTATTCTCTGTTCTCTGCTTCTGATTTTTCCCTGTTATTTGCCTGTCTTCCTTTTACCTGATATCCAGCTCAGATGGAGAGACATCCAGCAATCCCTGTAGAGTTATGCTGTATTTGCTGGGATTTTTAATAAAGGAAATATCTGGAAATATGTGCTATCTGACACGTTTGTAAAAAAAAAAAAGAATGATGATTATGAAGATGGCCATCTTCAATACCAGCTTGCGACTCTTATAATTGGAGTGGAGCCAAAATACATCAAATGATTCCTTATAAGGTAAAGAGGCTGTTTGTGGGAGGATCTTTGGGCTGACCGTCGTCCCCTGTATCCTGAGCACTGATGTATGCACGGACGTCTTTGCATGCTCTGCTTTCCAAGTCCAATCCGATTCTTGCTTGCTTTTCTACCTCTGGGCCACCAGAGGCCACCAAAAGCCCCTAAGTTATATTCATTTGCTTTAAAGGCAATACCACAAAACATCACACATACAGTTATCTACAGCTGAACTAGACTGTGCCTTTTCACACTCAGTTAGTGTTGCTGAACCCTGAACTGCACAACTCACTGATCATTCAAATCACTACACTCAAGCAGAGTTACAAGGAACTCCCCCGCCCGGCCAATTATTGGCTGTGGCCCTTGATAACATGCTGGATGTATGGACGGGTACCAGAAGCCCCTGTCTGTCTCACACCTCTGCTCTCCCACTCGCTCATCTTGATAAATGCAGAGAGTGGCTTCACTTTACGCAACCTCCACACAGCTGCAGGGATGGACACACACTCCCACGCAGGCGCCTACACGCCAAGACACACGCATGAACAGAGCGGCACGTGTACCCAGTGTAACACTCGCACTTATGCACACACCCACACTCTCACAGGCGCACATGCCAAGAAACACGCGCTTTGTTATCAGATTTCTGTGCTGCTCAATGAATTCACCAGTACTGTCCCTTTTTCAAAGGAAAGCTGTGAGACAGTTACGTTCATAGACATGATCTTGTCTAAGCTGACAAGGTCTAAGGAGAGACACATTCTGATGTAAATGTAATATTTGTGGTCATATTCTAGGGACAGGTGACATTTTCGCATATCCTTAGTGTGTAACCAGACCGTCCTTGTGCTGCGATGATTGTGGTCACATCTTGGGGCCATGAGATGATTATGGTCACATCCTGGGGCAGTGATATTATTATGGTCTCATCCGGGCGCTGTGAGACAATTGTGTTCGCATCCTGGGACCATGAGACAATTATGGTCACATCCTGGAGCTGTGAGATGCCTACAGTCACGTTCTAGAGTGTGCTGGTCACATCCAGATGATGGAATATTCAAATGGTATCTCCCAGCGTGGGTAAGTGAGTGGTCAGGGAGCGATGAAGGAAAGCCCTCCATCGCGCTTAGCTCTGATGGCACGGTCATGAGGGCTGGTCACCACGCCCTCAGGCCCCGAGAATCTGCGTGAGTCACTCTGGTAGTCAGGGGTCTGATCATGTAACTGCCACCAGTGACGTTCTTTATTACAGTGAGCAGTAATGCATTCAGGGGGAGTGATGAAGCCCCTCATACTGTTATGGCCCTTACATTCATCCCATCATCTCATGCTTCTGCACGTTAATGCATGCCCGGGGCTGAAGAGCCAGTTTTCCTCCCCCACGGCAGAACAAATCTGAAGGGGGGGGTAACATTGGAGGGGGCATTGGTTAAGCAGACAATCCATGGACAAACCCCTGGGAGAGACCAGGTTAATTTGTTTTTGGATGAACACCTTCATTAAAAAAAAAATTACAATAAGAGAGTGCATCCTTTATGACCCCAAGTCTGTCCCCAGGAGGCTGCTCACGTGGCCGAACGTGACTGAAACTGCTCCGACTGCAAGTGAAGCTTAATTAATTTTTTATGTTAATTTCCAACAAGAGATTAGTTTGCCAATCATTTTTGAAAATGAAAGATCAAAGTACAGACACAGATAACCAGAATAATGACGACAAGGAAAGAAAGAGTGCAAGTAGCATGCCTAAGAAACAGACACACATTTCTTTGTGGCTCCCTCTCAGCCCTCCATGAAAAGCGGGGGGGTGTGTCTCCCATCTGCGTCATCCGTGATCTAAGCTTGAATCTCACTATTTAAAAATAAAGACCTTACTGAACAAATGAGCTCCAAAAATAAAGATAAAAGGATGGAGAAAGTAAAAAAGTCAGGGCTGATGGTTTGAAGGAAGTGGACTTGCACCAAACATTTACACCCATTCCGGAGGGAAGACAGCAAAAGTAGTGCCTGTTAGAGCAGAGTGAGGAGCTCACACAGTCTCCCGGGCAGCCAGATGGAGGTACTGGGAGAAATAAGGAGAAGGTAATGCTCATTATCTTGCAGACTGGAGGAGAGCGGTGTTATAAGAAGGAAGAGAGGCACATTTACACTGTACTGGAAGAAAGTATTATTACAGGGCAGACTAAACAGTACTGTATGTGAACACTACAGTGGTAGGGTTTATACGGTACAGTATAGATACTGTGACTGAACACTATTGTACATTAATCCTCTACTGAGAGAAAGTGTTATTAAAGTACAGATATAGTGACTGAACACCACTTTACATTGACACTGTACTGAGACGTAGGATTAATTCAGTATAGCACAGATACAGTGACTGAACACTATTGTACATTGAAACTGCACTAAGAGAGAGGATAAATACAAAACAATATAAATGCGAATATGACTGAGCACTATTCTATATTTATACTCTACTGAGTGAGACGGTTAATATAGTATAGATATAATAAACACTACACAACATTATCAATAAATAGAGACAGTTAATACAGTACAGATACAGTGAGTAAACTACTGAACATTAACACTGTACTGAGATAGAGGGTGAATACAGTACAGAAACAGTGACTGAACACTGCTACACATTAGCATTGCACTGAGATAAAGTGTTAATATAATACAGTACAGATACAGTGACTGAACCTTACAGTACATTAAGACAGCACTGAGAGAGACTGCACGTCATTCCCTGCAGTTTGATGTATTATATGTACTGTATGTTAGTGATCAGGCTGTATGCGCAGTGTTAACTTGCCTCCCACACTCTCAACATGAATCTGGGCAGAGGAGCGTGGCTTGAATTGAATGACATCATTCTTTAGTATTTCAAACTGTAATTCTTGGCTCATTCCAAGCATTTTATACAGCTTGACTGGATGGTTGGTTTTAATAAATAATGAAAGTTTTTCCAAAACAACATATAATTCCTTTTCTAGCAATAGAACAAATAAGGCTCCCAGCCTTTGAAGATCTGATTCACTGACAGTCGATTCAACTATTTATCAGTTATTCTGGATTCCTTCTGGCTGAAAGCAGGCAATGACTGACAGCAAACTGTGATTCCTCTCGCTGTATGATGTCAGTCCACTTTACTCTCATAACCCTAATTACAATGAGTTCAGAGGCTGGTTTACTGTTTCAGCTGAGTCCTGCCCTAACCATAGGAAAACCACTCTGACAATGAGCAAAAAGAATGGATCTTGGATGAAGTTAATCTTCTATCATGAGAAATAATGAGTGTGCAACCAAAAGATGAAAAATGAGTTAGACAGAGAACGAGTAAATGATGGAGAGGGAAGTGGGCCGATGCCTCCAGAGTGCAATGGTAGATGATGTAATGTGAGCTTCCAGAGAGAAGCACTAACTGTAAATGCAGAGTGAAGAACTGAGATGGACCAAGTTTTGGGATGATACAGATCCAGCCTGGGCTCCTCAGAAGTGATATACCCTCAGGGGCAATTCATAGGTGATACACCCACAGCATGGGACACTTCAGGGGTGATACACCCTCAGCATGGGGTAGTTCAGGGGTGATATATACTCAGTTTGGGGCAGTTAAGGAGTGATACACCCTCAGCATGGGGGGTTCAAGGGTGATACACACTCAGCTCGGGACAGTTGTGCAGTGATATACCCTCACCATGGGGCAGTTCAGGGGTGATACAGTCTCAGCATGGGGCAGTTCAGGGGTGATACAGCCTCAGCATGGGGCAGTTCAGGGGTAGCTCCTCCCCAATAATCAAAATAGGCTAATACAACACCCTCAATGATTATGTCTCCCCTTAAATGGATGTTGACCCCAACCCCCCTGCCCCAATGTTCAAACCAAAGTTACACCCTTGTTTAGATGTACACATTTCCCAGTTCACTCCAACACACTTGCATACAGAACATGTGTAAATGGCAGAAATGTTTATTCTGACATGTCTGTCCAACGGCAGCTCTGAGAAGAAGCTGATAGGAGACTCCAGCCGAGAAGGGCACAAGTCCAGGGTGTGAGCTCACCAGCCCCCGCATTTCAGGACACGTCTCAGCTGCCCGCACCCCCGCCGCCTCCATGGAGGCTCCCTCTAGGAGACACAAACTGCACAAGCACGTGCCCGTACCATCAGCATCCAGAATCCATGGCTAATTCCGGACTGCCGTCACGTTTCAGCTGGGCTTCCTATGCTTTCTTCTGGAATCATCCCAGCCAGAACAATGCTCCCAGGAACTCAATGCTGTTCATGTTCATCTCCCAGGAACTCAATGCTTTTCATGTTCATATCCCAGGAACTCACTGCTGTTCATGGTCATCTCCCAGGAACTCACTGCTGTTCATGTTCATCTCCCAGGAACTCACTTCTGTTCATGTTCATCTCGCACATTAGTCCTGAGATATTACTAAATATTATCATTTGTCCACTTCCCATACTTTGTTTTATTGGTTTGTGTATTCATTTTTTACTTCAAGACTGTATCATTATTACTTCAATGACAAAAAACAGAGGCAAAATCATTCTTATGCAGTAACCTATATTAGCTCGTTTTAGATAAATCATCACACCAAAATATTAATACTATAGCAAAAGTTTTATTTCAGTTCCTAATTTGCACTTGGCGGAGTTTCCTTTCTTTCGTCCCTAATTATCCTTTAACTTACTGTCTTCTTGTATTTTTCCTTACATCACTGAAGGTTTTGTTCCGACGCCAAAACCCGACATGGACATGCCGCCGCCTCGCTTTGCTCCTCCTCGGCGCTCCGTCACCGCCGGGCGCCGTGCCGACCCCCACCATCCTCTCTTTCATGCATCATTGCCCATCTACGGCTTGTCACCTTAAACGGCCATGTGAGAAGCGGCTTCCTCGGCGCTCCCCCGCCCGCGCCGCACCGTGACCCCGCTGCTTACGCAGAGAGATCCCGGCGCTGCCCACTGCCGTAGGCGCCCCCCGGCTGCCTATAAATTCGGCACCGGAGCTCTAACTCGGCACTCTCTCCATCGCTTCGCCACAAGCGACACCGACTCGCAAACCAGAGCTCCGGCGGAGATAGCAGGCAGTGACTCGCCAGAACAGGCTAACTCGCTCCCGGCTTTGGTTCGAGATGGAAAGCTTTTCGGCTGAAATTTACCGCACGGGCTACAGCGGCCGCTATGGGGGTGAGTCTGCCCGGGACGCCCCGGCGTTCTCTGCATGATAAGAAACACTGAGACCGTTATCTGGAACTAAGAGTTTTATTGGTTGTACTTTAAATACTTGGTATTGATTTTTTTCCTTTTTGTTTGTTTCTTTTATTAATGGCGAATTTTAGGCTTTGTAGAATACACTGGAAATTTCTAAGTAGCCTAACTGCAGATTCTGATGATCGTCCGTGAAAATGTAACTCGTACTACATTTAACTTGAGTCACTTTTATGAACAAACATTTCGACATTTTGGAGTAGCGGGTATTTCATCTCTCGGGCATTATCTGCGCATGGGTCTGTCTGGCTTGGCACCGCAATCAGGAAGCGGACATGTCATTGATGCCTGTGCCACTTAGTCGGCTCTTAACGGCCGAAGCTGTGAAGCTGCTTGTAATGCATGGGGTCTCCGTAAAGTAGAAGCGCACTTCGACGGCATTCTCTCACAGGATGCCCGCTGTAATTCGTGGCCTTTCCCCGTAAATCACTTTGCGTTTCAGCGACGCGTTTCAGCACCAGTGCGGCGGACAGCTCCTGGTGGACAAACGAAATACCTCAGGGTTG
The DNA here is from genome assembly GCA_019775915.2 of Cyphomyrus plagiostoma. NCBI lineage: Eukaryota > Metazoa > Chordata > Actinopteri > Osteoglossiformes > Mormyridae > Cyphomyrus > Cyphomyrus plagiostoma. The sequence continues at coordinate 9,879,555 of JABFEA020000054.1, forward strand.
GCCCGCCCTGTAGGCGACATATGCGATCGCCTAGGGCGCAGGGAGCGCAAGTGGAAAAAAAATAGAAGAATTACCTCTGGTTGCGTGCAGTTTCGTGGCATTAAAGTTATTTAAACTTTAACTATGTTAATTATTTGTGAAACAGACGTGAACTAGCAGCCACATACTCTGTGTTACTATAATGTTTTAACATAAATGAGTTGACAAAATTTGCTTTCTGCTGGATATCGGGGGCTTAGAGTAATCTCGCCTAGCTGGCCCTGAAACACCCATCGAAGACACTTTTGCACATAATAAATTAAGTGTCAAAATAGGTGTTTTACACCGGCATGCGGTCCCTTCTCCTCCAGGTGGCACTGCAATGTGCCTGGTGCTTTGGCTGCTCCTGCTGAGCTCCAGCCCGGCTACGGCATGCCCGCGCCTCTGCGTCTGCTACCCTTCCCCCATGACGGTCAGCTGCCAGGCTCAGAACTTCACGCTGGTGCCGTCTGGCATGCCATACACCTCCCAGCGCGTTTTCCTGCAGAACAACCAGATCACCGAGCTGCGTGTCGACTCCTTTGGCTTCGGGACGCAGGTGCATGTGTGACACGTGTCTTATGTTTGTGTGTGTGTGTGAGAGAGAGAGGGCGTGAGCTACAATTGGAAACTCTTTGGCTCACAACTCGAGTGTGAATGAGGATGTTTGTTTTGCTTTTTATTAAAATTATTGTAATAAAAATGTGAAGATTCCACACATATTCCTAAAGTGAGAATGCTTAGAGAGGCCGAGGGAGTTCCCACGCTAACCAGTCATGTTGCCCCAGGTCCTCTGGCTCTTCTCCAACAACATCACCTGGATCGAGGCTGGAGCCTTCAGCGACCTGCGTGAGCTGGAGGAGCTGGACTTGGGGGACAACCCCACCCTGCGGCGTCTGGAGGGCGGCGCCTTCCGGGGGCTCGAGCGCCTCCAGAGCCTGCACATGCACCGCTGCCGGCTGGCCGCCCTGCCCCACGACCTGTTCCACAAGCTCTACAGTCTGCAGTTCCTCTACCTACAGGAGAACCAGCTGCACTTCCTGCAAGACGACCTCTTCTCCGACCTCGTCAACCTTAACCAGCTGTTCCTGCATGGGAACCGCATCCGCACCGTGTCGGAGCACGCCTTCCGCGGCCTGGTCAACCTGGACCGGCTGCTGCTGCACGACAACCGTATCAAGCAGGTACACCGCCGGGCCTTCCGCGACCTGGGCCGCCTCACTATGCTCTTCCTCTTCAACAACTCGCTGGCAGAGCTTCCAGGCCAAGTCCTGCGGGACGCCGGCGCCGTCCAGTTCCTGCGGCTGAATGGAAACCCGTGGTCCTGCGGCTGCGAAGCCCGGCAGCTCTGGGAGTTCTTCCGCGGGTCCCGGGTCTCCAGCTCAGAGCTGATGTGCTCGTCGCCGACACCCCGTCGCGGCCTGGACCTGCGCTTCCTGCGCGAGATGGACTTCGCGCTCTGCCCACTGCCAGATCCAGGCTCCCTGGCTGGCACCACCACCACCACGTTCAGCACTAAGACCCGCTGGTGGTTTTCCAAGCACAAGCCTGCGGCCTCCTCCAAGGGCGTATTCGAGAAGAGTTCCGAGACCATCAAGGCGTTCCCCTTCCACGCGGGCAAACCCCATGACTTCCCTGGGTCCAACAGTGCCGTCTCCTCTGCCAAGTACGAGTTCGGGGAGGAGGAGGCCGCACTGCCCAAGCTGGACCCCGAGGAGTACTGGGCCAATTATGGCAACGAGGATGCAGCCGCCACCTCCATGCGCTGCTTTGAGCTCGAGTGTCCTCCCAGTTTCGACTTCCCCTCCCTGCCCTCCTCCTCTTCCTCTGCCACCCCTTTCCTTACTTTCCTCCACCTCTGTGCTGTCACTCTCTTCATGCACATGCTCTTTGGCTGACTGCTCATCGGTCACCTTCGTCCTGCAGGTTTGAAAACCCCACTTTTTCCTTCACTGCCCCCAAACACCCGTATCTTGATTCCTTTCAGTTGACTTTCCTGGACCTCCAGTCCTTTAGGAGGCGCCACACTGGAAAGAACTGTGGGATTCTGTGGATACAGGAGGGACAGTGGGAAAATACATTCAGCCTCTGCTGCTCTTGCTAAAGCACAAAACAGGAACAGAATGGCTGCTTCGAACAGCCAGGGCTGTAAGTAAAAAAAAATTACGGTTTCTGATATTTCAGTTTTCTACTGACAGTCCAGTGAAATGGCACCTGTGGTGCTGCTGTCATTGTACTGTAGGTACTATTGAGCCATTGCTTACACTGTTACAGCTACTTCTACTTTGGTCAACTTTTATTCCTACTGCTGCTACTTAAACTACCACAGTACTACGATTTTTTCTATTCTTACTATTTACTTACAATAGTCAGTGCAGCATGCATAAATATGGCGGCAGATGACTCTCGCTGGCAGCAGGGGGCAGTGATGGCCTCACTGTTGTCCTCACTGTCGCTGCTGGCACGCATGGTGATATCAGTGTGAGAAACTGTAGCTCCTGCTCCATTAGCAGACGCCTTCCATCGCCGCTGCTCTCAGTTTTGGCTGTAAACAGTTTTTAAAGTCAGCGAGGTAAGATGTTGTCAGACAGATGCTCCATTCACTTTTAACAAGTGAATGTGAGCCAGATGCCAGTGGGACCAGTCAGCCATGGGGATCTCAGGCAGGACATGGGAGCTAACAGGAAGCATGCGGTGACCGGCGTGGCAGAGTGGTGAGCGGACAGGTCCTGTCTCTCAGGACCCCCAGTGCCTTCAGAGCATGAGGACACACCAGCAGTCACAGGGTCATGACAGCTGCAGCCCTTTTGCTGCAGCCTGTCTGTGTCTTTTTCAGCAGTGATTCTTATTTTGGGTGACAAGGCTTCCCAACATCTGAAAAAATGGGATTTCCATCCTATCCAGCCTGCTCATATCCCCTCCCACCTTACTTTCACCTTCCAGCAGGGGGAGCTCTTACAACTGGGGGAGTCAGACTGGAACCGAATAGGAAGGACTGGGCTCAAGCCCAGCAGGCTGAACAGACAGACAGATGGTTGGTAAATGCAGACAAAAAGACAGACAGAGTTATATGTACAGATAGGAAGATACAGGCATACAGACCCATGGACAAAGAGGCAGACAGACAGGGAGGTAGATACAGACAGACAGAAAGATGAACAGATGGATAGTCAAAGAGGCAGGGAGACAGACAGACAGGCAGATACAGACAAAGACAGACAGACAGACAGGCAAATACAGACAGAAAGGCAGACAAAGAGTAGAGCATCATGGGCCTTGGCTTTGCAAAGCGCTGCCACTGAGCTTGGCTGAGATGTGCCCTGTGAGATGGCTGCCATCAGTGGGCATGCTGGACAGCCCGCTGAGTGGCGCTGACACGGGGAGCCACCTCCTGCCGAGTCCGTGAAGACAGGGGAGTGTCTGGGGACAACAGGTACAGCACCCCTGCTGGGGACAGTTGTAGCCCTGAGGTTACCCAGCTGGACCCCCCCCCAGAGCATAGCAGATGGCCAGATGATCCGTCAGAGAGAGAGAGAGAGTGTGTGTGTGCGCGTGTGTGAGAGAGAGAGAGAGAGAGAGAAAGAAAGAAGTCAAAACAGGATGTGAGGATCAGAGAAACATGCATGCATGCCGGAGAAGCCAGTGTGACTGCTTTTTACTCTGTGAATGTGTGTGTGTGTGTGTGTGTGTGTGTCAGCTGGAATTACTTTAATTCTACATTAAATGCTTGTGATTCGATCTAAATGTATGTTTACATTTTTTTTTAATTTTGTGAGATATATTATTGTTAAAGGGATTGTTAACGGTTTCAAGAAAGAGAATAAATGTCACCTTTGTATTTCCAAAAGCTGCCTTGCGTGGGTCTTCCTTTCAATCTGTGAAATGCATCATAAGAAAAAAGAAAAGGAAACACGCCCTGCCACTTCTCATGCCAAGATTTTCCTGCATTTCCTTTTCTTGAAGTAGATACTTAAAACACACAAGTCTCAAAAAGACTTTCCCTCTGAGAATTATCGATGAACGCAAGCTTCTGATAATCAAGCTCTGATAAAAAAAAAAAAAAAAATCTTCTCTTGTTTAGAAATAAATAAATAGATGTATAATATATTAATTTTTTTACATTATTACAGGATGAAAGCCCAGATAGCCCCTTTGGGGGGGGGGGGGGGGGGGGTCACCCCACACACACACATAGGGGCAAACAAATAAAGGTTGTACTTGATTAATACAATAAAGAATAAATAACATAATAATAAATATAATTATCATATAGTAAATGAAATATTATTAATAATAACAACAACAACAACAATAATAAAGGAAACACAAGAGCATCTCTCACACAATATAAGCAAACAAACTGTAAGAATAAATTAAATAACTAGGACAGTCAGCGTTAACATGAATTACCATGTTACAGTTAATCTTGAAGTCAAAACATTATTATTTCTTTAATAATAGCTTTCAGTTCAGTTTGATGCCACGTTGGGAGAACAGTAAGAGTAGTATAATTAAATTTCTATACTAAACATACAGTCTGTCTATCCATCTATTTTCTGTGCCCGTTTGTCCTATTCAGGGTTGCAGGGGGTCTGGAGCCTATTCCGTCCTCAATGGCCTCATGGCAGGGAAAAACCCAGGATGGGGTACCAACCCCTCAACACATAGACTAATAAATAAATACAATGTATTAATCAATGATTTTTTTTTATTGTATGTACGATTAATTGCTACATCTACTGGCATAGCTGAGGGTACAAGGAGGTGGTTGCCAATTTCACATTCTGTCGGACCGTTGTGTGGAATTCAAGGCTTGCTAAGCCAGCACCCACCAGAAGATGGCACCCTAGGCAGCCGCCTGCTCTTCTGTCGAATTGAGGGACTGGCCCTGTTTACTTGTCAGTGACTAAAAAGTCCCATAGAATCCACTCAGAAACTCGGACATGGCGGAAAGGCAGAACAGGAACAGAGGCTCAGCAGCACTCTGTCACCTCACAGCTACAGGAGGCTTTGAGAGCTGCCCCCGTTCATTGCACATCTCCCCATCTGACACTTTTCTGCCCTATTAAGTGCTGCCAACTTACACAACTAATTACTCACAAAGTGCCAGTTCCTCTCCCTCCCATATTTAGCTTCCTTCCGATTTATGATAATAAAAAGAAAATCTGATTGGCTGGTATTCGCCTACCCTGGAGATTGGCCAAGTTTGTGATTAGCTGGGCCAGACCATTCCCTCCTGTACCCCGGTAACCTGAAGTTAGGCTTAACGCTGTCCCTAAATTGTCTGCGATGGGCTGGCTAGCATCCCCCCCTCCCCACCCAACACAGGGGTTCCGGAGTCTGTGGAAGGGACTGTCAGACCATCAGCGGCCTGCCTCTGGGGGCTCCCTTGTTTGGATACCAGTGCATCACAGAACACATACATTATGTTTAGCACTCGCATCCAAAGCAGAGTTACACTCTTTTACTTAGATGGAAGTTTCACTGGAAAAATTAGGCACAGGATGTCACCCAAGGGTACAACAGAAAGGTCCACATCCACCCTCCTTCAAACACAATGCAGCCCAAAATGTGCTGTATGAGTATATGAACATAATTTTTTCAGGACCAGGAACCTGTGAAACACATGCCAGGACCTCTGAATGGAGCACATTCCTATTACAGCCAGAATTGGACACTGCCTCCATGATGATGTGAAGCATGATCTCAGCCATACAGAGCCCAGCCTGCACCTTGAGGCTGGACGATAACCAATGAGAAAACACTATTAGATGAGTGGGAGCTGCATGTGAATCACTCCATCCGAGGACATGAGGGAGGGACTGTCACAGCCGTCCTGCTGGAAGTGATGAGTCTGCCATGTGTTGTTTAATAAAAATTCCCATTTATCCACAGAGGAAGTAGACAGGGGACATAGTCAGGCATCACAAACAGGGAGCTCAGACAGGGGACAAGCATAGGAAGTAGACAGGGGACATAGTCAGGCATCACAAACAGGGAGCTCAGACAGGGGACAAGCATAGGGAATGTAAACAGAGGACCCACACATGGGACACGAACCAGAGACACATAGGGGGGACGTAGACAGGAAACACAAACAGGGGGTGCAGATGGGAGACACACCAAAGGGATGCAGACAGGGAACATATAGAGGGGAAATACAGACAGGGGAAAAACACAGTGATGCAGATAAGAGACACATATAGGGAACGCTGACGGGAGACTCACTCCAGAGAGGGCTGACAGAAACAGGGGACACAGAGGGGGGTGACAGAAACAGCGGACACAGAGGGGGGTGACAGACACAGGGAGACACAGAGGGGGGTGACAGACACGGGGAGACACAGTGGGGGGAGAC
>JABFEA020000054.1:9909831-9925592 GCA_019775915.2 Cyphomyrus plagiostoma
GCGCTCTCACTCTCGCTCCCACTCTCGCTCCCTCTCTCTCTCTCTCTCTCTCTCTCTCTCTCTCTCTCTCTCTCTCTCTCTCCATCTGTATCTGTCTCTCCTTCCATGTTAGTTGGGTTATCATTGTGTTGTGTGTCTCCACATATATTGGTTTTATTCCTTGACTTTCCCTTCTCAGTATGGCCGTTATGTGTGTGGCTGGTCTCTTCTTCATCCCAGTAGCAGGTCTCACTGGTTTCCATATTGTGCTGGTAGCTCGAGGGAGAACCACCAATGAGCAGGTAAGTCTGCCGGTGCCGCTTTGGCACTTTATCAGTCTCAGTGCTGATTCCAGCTGGGGTACGTGATGCTGATGATTCCTGGTGATTAGAGGGCACCTCTGATAGGCTGTGGGCATCTTTCTGCTAGGTCAGGTGGGCCCAACTTCAGTCCTGGGGGGCTGGAGCCCTGTGTAGCTTAGCTCTTTCTCTGTTCCACCATAAATGATTCAACTCAAGAGCTGTGTGGTAATTAGCACAAGGAGTTGAACCTGGTGTGTTAAGTGAGGGGAAACCCAATAATGTGCAGGGCTCTGGCCCCCCAGGACTGGAGCTGGGCACCCCTGCAATAGGTATTTGCTGTGTGCCATGCGGAACATCATTATGGCTGCCTCAGTGATTGTGTTGGCCGATGTTTAAAAATCAGCTGCGTTCTTTCAGAATTACCTCCCCATGACCAACATCTCACACACGCTAGTGTAATTAATGTTTGTTCCTGGTGATGTCAGTGTCACTGTGTTTTGTAAGTTGAGTAGCTTGGTGCTGCAGTGACATCCCCGTGTTCCGTTACAGGTGACAGGGAAATTTCGAGGTGGCGTGAACCCTTTCACAGATGGCTGCTGGAGAAATGTCTCCCACGTGTTGTGCAGCTCGCAGGCGCCCAGGTCCAACCCTCTTATGCTTTCTGATTTACGCCTGTCTGCCTGCCTGTCTGCCCGTCTGTCTGCTTGTGTAATATATGTTTACATTGTGCAGACCATAAAAAAAAATTATTTCCATGTTGTGGGGAAATGTTTTCAGTCACCACATGGGGAATTTTTAAAAATCTGTGAAAATGCCAGAGGTCTTGTATTTGTTTGGTTACTTGTTTTTAAGGTTATGGCTGGGTTAGGGATGAGGTTAATGTTGGGGTTAGGGTTAGGGTTATACCCCGGGGTGGACATAATTAGTACGCAAGTATGCATTCACCTTTACAAACGATACATGCGGCAATTGATTGTTTGTAAAATCACAAATGTGTACTTCTTTATGTGCGTTTGCACTCCTATGACAAGAAAATACCTGTATACCGCAAATGAAATAGATTTAGCATATAAAGATTAAAATGCATGGTATTTTTTCATATCAGTGCAAATGCACTTAAGTATGCATTTACACTGTTACCACAATCAAATGTCGCATGTATCGTTTTTAAAGGTGAATGCGTACTTGCTTACCAGTTGTTACCAGCTGATTATGCCTAGAGATGGAGTCTCCACGGAGGTATAGATCCCTAATCTGTGTATGTGTGTGTGTGTGTGTGTGTGTGTGTGTGTGTACATTTGGCTATCTGCTAGTCACAGCATAATCACTGCATGCTACTGTAGTAAGTGGCACCCTCACGGCTGTGCTCTGCTCCTGTCCCCAGGTACATGGGCCGGAGGCGGAGGCTTCAGACTGTGGCTGTTCAGCCTCCCTTCCTCAGACCCCCACTGTCAGAGGCCCAGTTGGTAGCCAAGGTCTTGGACAACGGCATCCAGGGAGATCTGCACTGGGTAGGCTGTCCTGTGCTGCGGCAAGCTTCTGTGTTCCCGGACCTGGTGCTGAGCTGTACCGGTCCTGTCTGCAGTGAGCTTCGGCATCCCCAGACCCCGTCCTGAGCCATACTGACTGTCCGTAGCGAGTCTCCGTGTCCCCGGACATGGTGCCACGCTGTACTATTCCTGTCTATCAATGTCCCCCCCAGTCAAAGAGCAGCCTGGAGATGGAGAGCCAGTCAGCCGATGCCGAGCCACCCCCCCCTCCCAAGCCAGAGTTGAGATACCCCGGCTTGGCCCGGGGCCAGCTCTCTCTAGCTGCCTCTGAGGGTTTGTATTGCTTCCCCACCCCCCCACCTTGTGAGTGCCAGTGTCGGCAGGCAAGCCAATGAACACTCTCTGCTGCATCTGCCTGATTCCAGAGAGCTCTCTGCTGAACAAGACCCCGCCAACACCCACCATGTACAAATACCGGGCAGCATACAACAGCCCCAGCAAGAGCCACACCCCCCTCAGCCAGTCCTACTCCAGCAAGGTGAGCACCCCCCGGCAGTGGGTGTCCCGCTGCCCGAGACCAGCTGAGCGGCGTCCCCTCCTCACCCTGCATCCTCCGTCTTGTGATTTAATTGCATGGCTCATCATATTTTCTTTTTCACCCATTGGCTCAGTTGCTGTCAGTCCATCCATATGAGTAAGTTGGCCTCTGTTTGCTCTGTGTGCTGTAGTGCTGTGACCCGCTTCGCTTCTGTATGCAGCTGTCTGTGTGTGTATGTGTGTGAGAGAGACCAGGCCACACAGCTCCCCCTGTCGTAGCATCAGCCTTGCTGCATTGGCACCCCTTCGCTGAGTAGCTCAGGCTACTCACTGTGACCGTGTGTTTGTGTACTGGGGACAGTCGGGCCCCTTGAAGGATTCCTTGACAAGCTCCGCCCCCTGGTGGCCCAGCTCCGTCCAGTAACACAAACAGAGCCTTGCTATGTGTCAGAGAGCCCCCCGTGGTGGCCTCCTGACCCTGGGCTAATGCCCACCTTTCTCCTCCCCATGACTGACTGCTTGTGTTCGCTCCCCGCCTCGGCTTTACTTATTTCATTTGACGACACCTCCGCCTCCAGCTGACTGACCCCTCTGTCGCACCCCTGCCAGATGAGTCGGGGCGACAGCCTGAAGGAGTCGTCGTCCTTCCTGGAGTCCAGCCAGCAGGCCGCCTACCGCTCTGAGCCCAGCCTGGATGGCTGCCATGGGGAGCCAGGTCCCAGGGAGCCGAACACGGAGGCCCCGGGGCCCACCGCTTCTGGGGGTGCTATCCTTGGCTACTCCCTGGGTGGCCGCTCCTTCCCGTCCTTTTCGGACCCCACGGTGCTGTCGGTGGCGGGATCGCGCTCCTCCAGCGTGCGCTCTGCTCACGTGGGCCACGGTGCCCTCGGCCCCCCACCACCAGAAGGCGCCTCTTCTACCAGCTACCAGAGCTTGGCCAACCAAACTCCACGCAGTGGCAGCCTTTCCTATGACAGCCTGCTGACGCCATCCGGGAGCCCCGACTTTGAAGCGGCAGGGCCCTCGCTGTCCCCGGGCCGGCCCCGTGCCCCTCCGTACGCCCGCCCCCTCCCGCACGCGCACCACCCTCCTGTACTGGGCTACAGCTCACCCTTCTTGTCTGCACAGCTGGCTCAGCAGCGCGACCCCGGGATGCACCAGGCCTCAGCCGCCTTGCTGTCCTCCCCCCGGAAGGCCTACTTGCACGGTGTGAGCCCGCCCCCCACCCCGGTGGACAGGGACCCCCAGCGGCACCCCCAGCACCACGCGCGGCCCTTGCGCTTCTCACGGGCGCCGGTGCTGGCAGACTCGCACCCGGTAGCCTGGGCGCGCTCTCTGGGCTCGCCGGATTCCCCTCAGGGGACCGTATCTCCGGGCCCCCTTCCGCACCGGCCCCCCCTGGGCAAGTCGCTGTCGTATTCGAGTGCAGCGGCAGCGGAGATGCAGAGCCGGCTGGTGAGGAAGGCCTCGGCGGGGGCTGCCACCCAGGCCCCAAAGTGAGTACGGCCCTGCAGCTTTCTACTGCCCCCTCCTGTCGGCATTGCCTCCCTTCATGTGCGTTTAAGGTGGAACTTACTTAGCGTCAAGTGACTGGGAGTTTCCATGACGATGCATGGTGGCCAAACTGATCGTTAAGCACATAGAGAATGAATGAAGTGCACTAGAATGCTGGGAAACACTAGATTAAACCCACACGGTGTGTTACTGGTTGAGGCCAGGAGGCGGACGGTCAAATGGACAGATGGACTAATGCAGGATAGTGAACAGCATGTTGTGCCAGGCCCAGCGTAGGGTTCGGGTTCGTGGGCTTGCTGTGCAGTCGGCAATGTTCTCCTGTTCCTGGCTCTTAGCTACTGGCTCGCATTTGCCTTCCCTCATTGGTAGCTGGTGCCCTTGACTGGGGTGACCATCACTAGCCATCCCTCTCTGTAACCCCACATTCTCTCCCTTCCCTTTCAGGGATGAGATTCAGATGAAGTCCTACAGCCGCTCAAACGGGCAGCCAAAATCAGGCCCCCCTCCACCCTCACCACATCATTCGGCATCCTCCCCATCCTCTCCCTCGCACATGGGGAGCCCGGCCCCTCTTACCACGCGGCCAGGCCCAGCCAATCACAGCACATCCTCTCTGCACAGCCCCACCCACAAGCAGGGAGGTGGCGTGAAGAAAGTCACAGGCGTCGGTGGGACCACCTATGAGATCTCTGTTTGACGGGGGCCGATTTAATGAGGGATCGCGGTCTGCTGTGGGCCAGTATGCCACTCAACTGGGTCCGGGGAGGCGAATGGACGTGTCCTGCAGCTGTGACTGAAGCCCGGGGTGCCGTGTCACTCGTCACACTGGCCTCTGGTGGCTCGCTCTTGCTGTGACGGCAGGATGTGTATTGAAACACCCAGGAATGGAAGGTGAAGCCCACAGAGTGATGCACATCGTTTCTACCCATTTGAATTTTGAGCGCTAGGCGCCGCAGCCGGGCCTGACCAGGCGCTCGCTCCCTCCTGTCCACAGGGCCGTGATTGCCGACTGACAGGCAGCTCCCGCTTGCCCATGCAGCTGTCGGGCGCCGGCGTTCGTTTTTATTTGAATTATTTATTTTTACGTTTTTATCAATTTATATTGTGGGTTTAATAAAACCGAGAGTCTGAAGGGTGGCTATCTGGACGGGACAGCCTTCATGCAGCCAGCTGCACCTCCATGCTGCCCTGCATGGCCTGCCACCTTCACGGGCCCTGGCAGAGCATGGATGGCTGATTCTCCCTTCAAAATGCTAGCGTGCAGTTGCTTCTTGAGGGTTTTCTGATATAGTCACTGAGGAATGACACCTTGTTTTGAATCGCTGTATATTTCTGGATGTTTATAATGTCAGTTTATCAGTTAAGTCAGGTCACCTTCCGCACAAAGGCTGGCCAATTATGTGACTGTGGCATTGTATATGAGAACCAATCCAATCATTGTTGGACTGGGACCCAGAAGGAAGATTTACATCTTTCAAAATGATGATCTGGTTTATATTGGAATGTTATGAAATATCATGTCTCATCAATCCAGTCAGAGGAAAGTGTTTAAAACTTTTAAAATTGCACTGTGTGACATTGTGATGTCAGAAGGCTAGAATGTGACAGCAGTTGTGACCAGCCAATGCCTATGCAGAAATAACAGGAAAGGCGGGGCTTGTGTGTATTGTGCATATGTGAGTGTGATTGGCCGTATGTATGTCTGTCAGTATGGCTGACCAATGATAATAAATTGTTTGTAAAACATTTTGAAAGCCCTTGGTTTAAAGTTGTTTTAAATTTTGCCTGATGTAAAATGGGGGTGCTGATCCATCATTGAGATTCTAAGCAGCAGCCTAACCCCCCCGAGCCACAAAACTGTAACTCTGACTTTCCTTTCATCCTAAAACCCAATATGGCAGTATGGGGAGTAACATGAAGCACAAGACCCTTCCCTTGATGATGTACAGCAGCATATCTGACAGAAATTGGCTGCTGCTCAGCTTGGTCATGCTTGCAGTAAATGTGGAGCTGCTCTCCTTAATGTATCACCTTCCTCTGCCAGAACCAAGACCTCCAAAGGTGAGCAGAGTCCAAATCAACCAACGACGCAGCATTTAACACAGACAACCGACATGGCAAATGTTTGTGGATCCCAATCCCCCCTCCAGAATAAATCGAGAAATCTGTTCACACATCATGGCCTTGGATTGAGACTCTAAGCAAATTTAATGGTAAAACAACGTGGCCAACAAAAATATGTGGTGTCTCCATAGGATTGCAAGAGGGGGCGAGGGGGACAGCGTGATGATTGGCCATGGGCTGTGAACCTGATGGCAGGAAACCCACAGCCGTATCATGTGCTCAAGTGACGCAGCTTATTTGGGCTAAACGATGCCTTGGATCAGAGAGGGCCTCTGAAACTCAGACCCTGACCGCCATTACATTTCACAGGGGACTAGCACCCCCTATTACACCCTGAGCGTGAATCGGGGTGGTTATTCTGTGTGTGCAGTTCCCCATATCCATGCTGCTTTCGCTTTACCTCAGCGTCACTTTGGGCTACGGTAATACATTCCAAAAAAAAAAAAAAACCCAAAAGTCACTGGGTTGGCTGAGAAAGGGAAACATTTAAATATCAGTAGTAAAATCAAATGAGTAGCCAGCATGCTGGAGATCATTACACCGACATATGCTGTCAATTGATCTCCAATTTAAAGCACTGATACAAAGACATACAATTAAAATAATAATAAATCATCTCCACTTCTCACCGTTTCTCCTCAGGTCCATCTTCCCTCCATCTGAGTCACTGCCATTTTTTTTTTTTTTTTTTTTTTTGCATAATCCCATCTAATAGTTTGTTGCAACAGGACTGATGTGTAATGAAATGTGGTGTCTGACATCGTTCTACTTGTCCTTCTTGGTCTCTGGCACCACATCTTGACCATTTGGCCCTGCCTCCAGCTCGCCCTCCTCAGGCACGGCTGGGAACTTCGGCTCAGCCACCTTCTCCGCTTTCCCCTTGGACATCTTCTTGGACTTCTGGTACAGCTCATTCAAGTTGAACTCGCGAATGATGTTCTCCTGAAGATAAAGTGGAGGAGTCATCGGCATGAGCCTCGTGTACGGATATGACGGCTCCACGTGGCACCTACCCTTCAAAAGCCCTTAAAGCACAGCTGCATGGTAGTGTCTGATTTACACCTTCAAACTGCATGTTCTGAGACCCTGGATCAGCACACATTCCTCACCTCTGTAAAACTCCAGGAAACCGCACGGCCCTTCTTGTCCACCTGGGGACGCCGCATCAGCTCTTTGCCTCCCTGGAACAGCAGCAGTGAGGGAAGCTGCTTAGACAGGGGGGAGGTGCTCACTTTGTACCTGAAGGGGGGCAGAGGAATGGTTATAGCTTATAGACAAGGGCAATGATAAAGTGTGGTGATGCTTGATACATAACTTCAGCAGAATGGTGATCTGAAAAACACACTAAACATGGAGATAGACAGAGGGGACCTACTTCTTAGAGACCTCTCCGTATCTCCCCACATCCACCTTCCCGAACTTTAGGCCAGCGCAGTTGTACCTGTGAAGCAGAAGGTTACATGCGTGTGACCCCCGTGGACATGCGTGTGCGCGCGTTCACATGCACGTGTGGCGATGAGCTTTACTTGAGAGAGAGGTCAGCGTAGACAGAGGCAAAGGACTGACATTCAGGAGACCAGTTGGCAAAGAACTCCACGATCCATGTGACATGAGTGTCCCTGTCAAGCTCCTCCTACGAGGGACGCAGGAGACACTGCTTTGGAATACCGTTTACATGCTCTGCTACCCTGTCAGAACCTCGAGGGTGAGGCTCCCGTGTGGATCTGTACCGCTGGGACACTCACATCTATGGTCTTGTCACTGAAGTACTTGATGTATTCGGGGCCCATGTAGATTGGCGGTTTGCAGGTCATCAGGAACACTGGGATGGAGAGCAGAGCAGTCAGAGTGTGGGTGGGGTGGGCACTGGCTTTTTACTACCTGGTGCTTTTCCATTGCACCAGGCACTGTATTTCAGAAAAGTACCAAAAGTATGGTACCTCAAGGTGCTGCTTTGTCCACCGCCGTAAAAACCATAAAATACCACCGCTGAATGACATCACACCATAAGGCCCATCCTTCTTACCAATGCATTGTGTTGGGTAGGGTTAGGGCCAGGACCTGCCCTTCTTACCGATGCAGAGCGTGAGGTAGAGGAGGCCCATTCTAATGTCCAGCCGGAAGAAGAGAATCACATTGGCCACCTTGGAGAAGAGGATGATATTCCCCACGTGCTGCTCCACAGTTACTGAAATCAGGAGGTTGGGCAAAGTGAACTGACACTGTGAACAAATGCCACAACAACTGACCAAGACCAAACTGCTTAAATTCTCTTTAGCAGACAAGACAAGCTGATAGTTACTGCTGACAGTAAATAAGCACAGCTGCCAATATGGTCACCACTGTAGGTGCTGACTGCTGCCACAAAGACAAAACACTGGAATAACGCCACTATAATGTTGTACAAAACAAATTATTCCTCTGACATTAGAATTTAATGATCAGTGGTCATTGTTGACACACCACAACACACAACAACAAAATGTGTCCTCTGCATTTAACCTATATGTGACGTTGTGACATAGCAGGGAGCAATACCTCGCTCAGGGTACCTCAGTGGTGCCTTGCTGGTCGGGGATTCAAACCAGCAAACTTTCAATTACACATGTGCGTCCCTATCTATTAAGCCACCATTACTAATCAGCAAGTATGAAATGAGCAATGTACACAAATAAACAGTCTAAAAGACAAAAATTTGGTTTTTCAGTTCAGGATTCTAATATTCAAATCTGTCATGTGATGTAACGGATGGCCCATGTCAACATAATACTGTTGATGCATTGCGTGGAAATCCTCTAATAACCCAGCAAAGGAGAACGTGTCCAATGAGCATATAATGACTTCGTACGCAGGATGGCGTTACACAGAAGCAGCATAGGCCGGTAAACACTCACTGGCTCTTCTGTTCTTCATCATGACGATGGCACTGAGAAACATCAGGATCTCCACCTCTCTCTGCGGGGCAGCACACGCAACAGGTTAGCGTGACACATGCATGTCGGCACCGCTTATCCTGAGCAGCAGGAGCCGCAGACGCTGGGTGCCATCGCAAGGCCCATATACACAGCCTCATTTCTCACAGTGCATTTACATTGCATTAATTTCGCAAGCGCTTTTGTCTGACTGGCGACAGAAGTGGCAAACCCATTAAGACGCCATCCACACTTAGCCCATGACCCTGCATCATCACGCCGTCTTCTAGTCCTTTCCACGCGCGATACACACCCAGTCGAAGTCGCAGGAGTTGCCGTCCTCCCGCTGTGTGGGGAGATGCTCGCAAATGCCTGGGCTTTTGCGGACCAGAAGGAAGGCGACCGCAAGGAAGATCGAAGCCACATAATAGGGCTTCAGCAGCCACTTATACACCTGCGGCAGGTGGTAGAGAAAGGCGAACAGGGGGGTCAGCAGCGCCATCTTCTATAAAACCGCCTCAGCTATGCAGAGACAACACGCTCCAATGCTGAAGCTTGCGCTGCGTCCCGTTCTTCTATGCGAGCAAAGGGATTTCTTTGAGTTCGGAGGCCACTATCTTTGTATCAGTGAATCCGTAATTCTTACAATGGTTATGACTGGAACTAGAAGCAGATACACTGATCCCAAGTCATTTTTAAGTCGGAAAGTAATAGGGCAGCAGGGACGAACCTCCTACCTAAAATATGATTGGTCAAGGGGAGGGTTCTGGCCATATTGTGAGCCATGATTGGTTTTGTGGAAAGAGTCAAGTAAGTTGGGAAGGTAACAGGGGTTTATTTACCGTAATTGACGTTATAGAGTTGGTCTAAATTGGAAAAACAGTTTTAGAATATGTTATCACTGTCTCAATAAAGTCGCTTTTTGTGCGTAATCGTAAAATGATTTTAACCGCATTTTCGAATAGGTCTGTTGATAGAAATAGTTGCGTCGGTTCTTCAAATAAAGAGATAGAATACTTTCAGAACGCTAACCCTGTTAAATAGGTTTATTACGGTACCCAAAGAGAACTGATGGTACGTAAGCCGTAACGCTACGGGCAACAAAAACAGAAGCTTGACGTTGTTTGCTAGTCGTAAAAGTGTTATAATTTATTATTTATATACGCAGTTAATTCAGACAGATATGACGGAAATATTTTCGTCTCTGTACGCCCAAAATGACGCGCAGGTTCCCACTGGCTCATCGACGCTGGGCTTCGCTCCGGGGAAGCCTCCTCCGCCACCACCTCAAAGCCAAGTCCCGATGGCCGTACAGCTTCCACACCAGCTCGGGGATGACGGGCCTACTCTACGGAAGCTCGGGGCGATGAACGAGCCGTTCTATTTACTCAGAGAACTACCCGGTAATTCCAGAATAGCGAGTGTGTAGGTCTAAAATGCAAGGCGTGATTTTAAATATCGCAAGCTGAGGCTTACACGGCTTTTTATACTTGTGGTCCACATTAATCGGGCTAAGACGCTAATTACTCCGGCGATGCGCATGCTCTACTTTTCATCCATCTTTCTCGGTCCGTGAGCTATGTGTATGTCCATTCAATAACCTTTAATCTTCAGTGTATATATCAAATCTATTGATGTGTGTGTATATATATTTTAGTACAATTCTGCAAAACTAATCGGAATGTATTCCCAAGCTGAACTGTAGTGATATGGCTTTGGTATGATAAGTGTTACCGCGGTGTTGAACTGGGCTTCCCTAAGATAGCCGCGTAAGGGTGGATAGTCGTAATGGGATCCCCTGTGTTCTGCTCCAGTGGGCAACGAGCTGACGGGCAACACAAACCTGATCACACACTACAGCCTAGAACACGCCTACAACAAGTTCTGCGGCAAGAAGGTCAAGGAGAAGCTGAGCAACTTTTTGCCTGAGCTGCCAGGTGATGCTTCCTGCTGAGATGTACAGGGTGCTCAGAGGTTAACTGAACGCGAGAAGGATTACTAACCTCCGGGTTATGTGACCTCTGCTCCCCCCCAGGCATGATTGATACCCTAGGCTCCCAGGACGGCAGCTCTCTCCGCTCGTTGATAGAGAAGCCCCCTGTCTGTGGAAACTCTTTCAACCCCCTGACGGGAGCCATGCTGACAGGCTTTCGGCTGCACACTGGGCCGGTACTGTGTCCCCGTCCTGTCCCTACTCCTGTCACGGCTCTGCACTTGTGACACTCAGCCGTGTCCCCCACACCCTGTATGACGGTGTTGCTCTGTGTCCACAGTTGCCGGAGCAGTACAGACTGATGCACATCCAGCCCCCCAAGAAGAAGAGCAAGCACAAGCACCGGCACCACCGGCCCCAGGACCCGCTGCCCCCAGGTACGGCGTGAGCGCTGCTGTGTTGCATGCCAGATGGGGATTAGCATCATTATAAGTGTGCTGTGTGTTGCCTACATGTACCAGCCTACCTAACCTTGGCACCCTGGTTTCGGACAGAAACACCATCGGACTCGGACCATAAGAAGAAGAAGAAGAAGAGAGACGATGATCCCGATCGTAAAAAGAAGAAGAAGGATAAGAAGAAAAAGAAGGTGGGCCACAGGGCGTGACGTTGGTATTTAATTGATAGCCATAAAGGACACATTTTACCAGTCGATGCTGATCCTTTGTGCCTATTCAGTTGGGCATGTACTTATGGGGTTTGTGACACACACGAGATGAGTACCCTGTATATCTGTGTGTGTGTGTGTGTGTGTGTGTGTGTGTGTGTGTGTGTGTGTGTGTGTGTGTGTGTGTGTGTGTGTGTGTGTTTGATTAAGCAAGTTTAACTCCTCTGCTCCTCCCAGAACCGGCACAGCCCAGACCACCCCGGCCTGGCCAGCTCCCAGCCCAGCAGTAGCAGCAGCTTAAGGTAGAATTGGAGGGCAGGGGGGGGCAGTGCATCAGACCAGCTCTCCATCCCTTGGACCGGCAGGAAGGTGGAGGCCTTTGGCAGCCCCTGGCCCTTCAGCCTTGCCCTTCCAAACTGAAGCCTGGCTGCGGAGGGGATGTCCGTCTTCACACACACGTCTGCATCTGTGTTTTGCCCAGGCAGTTCCCTTCTATTTTTGTTTTAACTCTGTGAAGCAGAAGGAACTGTTGGAGACACTGAATAACTGTGCAGATGTACTGAAGCAGGAAGGACTTGAAGTTCAAGTCATTTTCGGACTGGGTGCGAAAGGGACCCCGAGTCCACACACAGCTTTACTTTAATAAATTTTGTTAATTAAACGGTTGTGTTCTTTTCTATTTGAATGTGTTGTATCCTCTTTGTTGTAAATAGACCTGTGCTGTTACTGCTTCACATTCTGTCAGGTGCTGAATCTCATACTGTAGCATGGATGTCAGAAGCTGTCTTTGGATCAGTGCATGTACATCCCAAGGCTTTCCTGTCCTAGAACAAGAGGACATAAATCGGGGAAGTTGCATGACTGGCACAGATCCAAGATTACAGCATTGCATTTATTTTATTGTATCTTGCAGCACTCTGAAAGTGTTCGTAGACTTGCAAAGCAAAACACACATTAAACCAGGAGTGTCAATTAGTTTGAACATGTGACCCAACCTGTGACAGATCAGAGTGAGTGAGCAAGCCATTCCATATATCCTGAAATTACTCTGATTAATCCAGAATATGAGCACCACATTGAAACAGCCGAACTGCTTACCTTACAATAACTTTTAGGTCTCCTCATGTCAATTGGTAATTAGTGTTAAACTATAAAAAGCACATGTGTACAAAGGCACAAAGTTTGCCAACACCTGTTGCCCCAGTGCACTCTGGGATTGCTGTCACAAATTACCAGCAGCCTTTGTCCCAGTGAACAACCAGTGCAGGAGAGGCGCACTGAGCCTGATGTTCATTGCATTTTACACATGCAAGTGTTTCTCTGTCATTTGCCACTAATCTAACCTGCATCTTCTTGAATTTGTGAGGTACTGTTTTTCCTTTTTATAAACAGGTACAAAATTTTGGCCAGAACAAAACGTTTATAAACACTTTAAGCACCCAGGCTAACCTGAGCGTGTTTGAGCCAGACTGCGTAATGAAAACACCAAGCAGATGACTTACTACACATACAGTACACACAGATCTACTTCTGAACCAATAATCAAGAAACTGAAAACAACACGATTTAATGATAGACTGATCTCCCAAACATCATTCTCATCCTGAATTTAGCCTTTCGTTTACCACAGTTATTATGGGCTGGAATGTCATTTAAACCATGTTGATCCAAAGGTGGCAGCACTCTTGCAGGCTGACAGCCTGAGGTGGTGAAAGCATTTCACACAGGCTAAAGCGGTTGCATAGAGCTCCACCGCTTGATCAGTGTGTGGCCGTCAGGGGTCCCTGACACTTTGGCTCTTTATCAGATGTCACGGTCAGTGATGGAGTACCGGCCGTGGGCTAAGAATGTCCAACTCATGGACAACTCGTACTTATGAACAGACTGTTATAAAGTCTAAAATATTACAAAATTGGGTTAAATAGAATGGTTCACAATAACAAATGCAAATACATCTTTGTGACCGCACATGAAAACATTGCGAGGCTTTAGTGGTTTGTCGGCTCAAGGTACAGTACAGTACTGTGAGTAGTTACTTTTATTTTTTTCTGTATAATTATTATATACTATATCATTATTTTTCCAATTTACAAACACATTTGAGTTAAAGACAGATTTAGGGACCGGATCTTGTTTGTAGCCTAGGGACTATCTGCAATGAATTTTTGTGTACATGCTTCACATAGTAAATACTGAAGCTAAGAAAACATGCATCTTTAAGCAAGTACACACACACACACACGTTTGTATTCATATCTTTGTAGGGACCATCCATCCATTCATTTCTATGGGCATAACCCTAATCCCATCAATGACAATCTTAATCCCTATCCAAACCTAACCTTGACCATAACTAACCAATCAAAATACAAGACTTTTGTTATGTAAAGACAGGCCTCCAGTCCTCACAAAGTGTGTCATGTCAGGATTTGCTGCCTTATGAAGTCCCTTGGTCCTCACAAGTAAAGCAAAACCGGTACATGAAGGCAACACACAACAAACTTATAATGATGCTAATCCACATTCAGACAGCACTCATGTTTTGTAACACTTACATAAAATCCCCATGGTAACAGCCCCTGAGATTCCTTTGGTTTGGCTTTTTAGACTAATTAGTACTGTTGCAGTTACTGTACCAACATATACAACAATCAAAACATTGTTTTTGTAATAAAAGACTGTTGTTACTGTAGATGAAGTCACTAAGCATGCCCCTCAGGTCCTAAGTCTGCTGAACAAGGTGACCGTTGGCCTGTTTGTCAGTTGCCACAGATTGGTTCACTGCTTCACGTTGCTGCTTCTCCAGGACAAGATGTCTGCAGTGGTTGAACAGATATGCAGGCAGCAAGAAGCCAGACAGCGAGAAGATCAGCAGGGCCACATTGATCTGGGGGTAGGACAGAAAATGTGATGATGCTGCTGGTTAATAGGTTGATCTGTTAGGGTACAGCGTGTGAGAAGGATACATGCTCAGAGACATGTCCAAAGCCGGTTAATTTCAGGACCATCCACTAATGAAAAAGAATGATGATCACATGGACTACTATAACCAAGATCACAGAACTCTGACAGTGACCATGTTTACGACCAAGACCACAGAACCATGACAGTGACCATGATTATAACTAAGATCACAGAACCATCACAGTCACCATGATTATGACCAAGATCACAGAATCGTCACATGATTATGACCAAGATCACATAACCATGACAGTGACCATGATTATGACCAAGATCACAGAACCATCACAATCACATGATTATGACCAAGATCACAGAACCATCACAATCACAAGATTATGACCAAGATCACAGATCTGTGACAGTGACCATGATTATGACTAAGATCACAGAACCATAACAGTCGCCATGATTATGACCAAGATCACATAACCATGACAGTGACCATGATTATGACCAAGATCACAGAACCATAACAGTGACCATGATTATGACCAAGATCACAGAACTATGACAGTGAACATAACTATTATCAGGGTCACAGAATTACTGGCAGTAACAATGATTATGACTAAGATGATAGAACTATGACAGTGACCATGTTTACGACCAAGATCAAAGAACCATCACAGTCACCATGATTATGACCAAGATCACAGAACCATAACAGTGACCATGATTATGACCAAGATCACAGAACCATAACAGTGACCATGATTATGACCAGGATCACAGAACTACAGTATGACAGCGACCATAACTATTATCAAGGTCACAGAATTATTGGCAGTAACAATGATTATGACTAAGATCATAGAACTATGACAGTGACCATGAACATTTCTGCAGCTGTGACTTTCAGTTTCACTTCTGTTCTCACCCAGTATGGGTCGCCCTGCAGAGGCCCCACCATGACAATGAACAGGGGTTGCTGAGTAAGAGCGAAGACAGCGCTGATCATGGACTGCAGCCCCGTCAAGGTGCCGAAGTGGTTCGATGGATACCTGAGAATTGAAAACAGACTTATACATTGCAGGTAGTGCACCCTGGACCCTAACACCCGCCACCCCCCATACCCCCACCCCATACAGCTCATGCCTCATGTGGCCCCCCATATGCCCTGCCCCTCATGACCTCCCCAGAGGCCCCACCCCTTATGCGCTCCTCTCATACTCCCTGCCCCACATGCCCTCCCCTATATGCCCTGCCCCTCATGAGCCATCTCTCACGCGGCCTCCACTGTACGGCCCGACTCTCACGAGGCCTCATCTGTACGGCCCGACTCTCACGCGGCCTCATCTGTACGGCCCGACTCTCACGCGGCCGCCACTGTACGGC
>JABFEA020000054.1:9940536-9960937 GCA_019775915.2 Cyphomyrus plagiostoma
GGTACGGTCCACATTAGGGGTGTCTGAAATCGTTTTACATAAAATTTTCCTATAAGGTGAGGTTATCTTTTTTTTTTACAACAAACGAAAAATCGTAGTTACCCCCCCAAACTGCTATTTTTGTCTCTTTGGGGGGTCTGGGTCTTAATCGGGGGGTACAGTACCCCCAGTAATTTGAACCATGCCTGCGACCAGTTCATTAGGGCGCTCTCTCTGGAGGATCTGCATGTCCCCATGCAGCTGGCTCGCCCATGGACCCTGTCTGATGCCCTGGAGTTAGCAATAGAGAGGGAGATGGCAGTCGGGGCGGCACTGCAGGGTACTGACTTGCCACCTGCCACCAGTTAGGGCAGCCGGGGAGTGTGGAGGGGTGGTGCAGAAGACTGCCTGGGTAGAGGACATCATGGAGATAATATGGGGGTTAACCCTGCCTCCAACCAGGCAACAGCAGGCACCAGCTTGTCTTTGCTGGGGATGTGGCCAGCTAGGCCACTTAGTCAGATCTTGCCCAGCACAAGCTAAACCAGTGGGGAAAAGTGCAGGGTTGCAGTAGGCGGGATGCTGCAGGTCCCCACACCCATGTCAAGCTCATCACCTATGTGGGCTGCCCTGCCCAATTGGAGCAACAGGGGAGGAGAGCATGGAGTGGTTGTGGTGGGGGGGGCCCTTGGTGTCAGACTTCTGCCACATCCCAGTTTGCATCGAAGGGGTTCTGTGCACTGCCTTAGTAGACACGGGATCTGCAGTCATGGTGGTCTGGCCAGAGGTGGTACCCGAAGGCTTGCAGCTAGAGGGCAGAGCAGTCCAGCTCCGCACATTGACTAGTGAGCTTGCGCCAATGAGAGGGAGGGGACTGCTGAGGTTATCAGTTGGGGGCAAGAACGTGCATCACCTGGTTTGGGTAGCTGAGGTGCACAATGCATGCATTCTGGGTCTAGACTTTTTGAGGGATCAGAGCTGTCAGTTGGACCGGGTGAATGCCACATTGAGTTTCAACAGTGGCCATGTGGTGAAGATGAGGCCACCAGGTGGGCCACAAGCCAGTGAAGTGGCAGGGGGACCCTAGGCAGTCAGCCTGGGGGCATGTCAGCATCCCTACCAAACCAGCCCATATGGTACACCTCAGCAGCATCCCCTGGCATGCCTCACACAACCTACCTGTTGTCAGGAGGCTGAGAACCCATAGGGGACCTGGCATAGCCACATAAAGGGACCCATACCTGCTACTAAGGCTCCTACTATCCAAGTGTGCATTCCAAGCCGGGTACTGGATGGACAGGGCTGGAAAAAGAGGGTATGAAAATTGCGGCTCTGTGGGAAATCCGGCACAGGAGTGCCATCAACCTGAATGAGTAGCAGCAGGAACAACAGTGGCAGTTGCTGCTGGAATTCGAGGAATGCTTTGCATACGATGACGACGAGTTGGGGTAGACTTCCCTGGTGCAACACAGTATTGACTCGGGATGCTGCTCCCATACAGCAGCATATGCCGCCTTCCGATGGGCCATCTGGAAGCTGCAGACCAGGCTCTAATGAAGGTGTTAAGTACTGGTACAATAGAGCCTTCTGAGAGCCCCTGGGCAACTCCAGTGGTCATGGTCCCTAAGAAGGGGGGAGAGTGGCACTTCTGTGTTCTGGGAGTTCAGTTGGGTGACAAAGAAAGACTTTCATGCACTACCACATGTGGATAAATGTCTTGAGCGGGTAGCTGGCTCTTCTTGGTTTTCATCCCTGGACATGAAGAACAGCTACTGGCAAGTCCCTCTGTCCCCTGAAGCTAGACCTAAGACTGCGTTCTGCACAGGCAAGGGGTTGAGGCAGTTCAGGGTTCGTTGCTCTGGCCTATGTAATGCACCGGCCACCTTTGAGTGTTTGATGGAACAAATGTTGGAAGGGGCCCCATAGCAGACATGTCTCGTCTTCCTGGATGACATACTGGTGCATAGGAACTCCTCCTCAGCAGTCATGGCTCGGCAGCAGGTGCTGGATATGATCAGGGCAGAAGGGCTGAAGCTACACCCTTACAAGTGCAGCCTCCTGAGCAGGTATCTGACTTTCCTGAGGCACAGGATAGGCTGTGAGTGGGTGGGCACTGCAGAGGACAAGGTGCGCACCATATGCAAGTGGCCCACACCTGTAGATCAGAGATGTCAGGTCAGGTTGGGGAGCATGCGCTGGTGCACTGCGTTGCTGCATGCAACACACAGCAAAACTCCTCGGGATCCCGGCCAGCGATCCTCCAGGCGGCTGATCAGAGGAAGTTTGTATGAGGGTTTTCCTGCATTGTAGCTCCCTTATACAAGCTGCTGCAAAAAGACCTTCACTTTGTGCAAATTGCCAGGCAGCTTTTCAAGCTCCACAGGAAGCCCTGGCTAGCTCACCCATCCTGGTGTGCTCTGACCTCAACTTGCCTTTGATACTGGACACTGATGCGAGCGGGGAGGGGGTGAGGGCAGGGGCAGTTCTGTCCCAGAGGTGGCCAGATGGAGAGCGGGTGGTGGCCTTTTATAGCAAGGCAAGTAAAGCAGAGCGGTGGTATTGTGTCACCCACTGGGAACTGTTGGCTGCAGTTCATGGGAAGAGATGGCAGCCCTCTACCTGGTTGTCAAGGGGCAATGGGCAAAATTCAATACCCTACGCCTACCGGATGGGGTCCTGCAGTGGGCCTGGATGGAGCCAGCGACAGGGGAGAAGAGATGGCAAGTCCTGGTGCCTGAAGGGATGCAGGAGGAGGTGCTGAAGGCCCTGCATGGCTCTGCAGGGTCTGGGCACTTTGGTGTGACAAAAACCCTCCGGTGCATGTGTCAGGGCATTTACTGGGGGCAGCTGCGGAGGTATGTGGAGGATTTTGTCCAGAGCCCAGCTCCAGCTCTCATGCAGTGGGTGGGGGTTGATGTAATGGGGCCCATGCACCTCACAGGGGAACCGTGACAGCCTACTTTACCAAATGGCCACTGCCCTGGTTGAGGGGATACTCAGCAGGTTTGGGGTCCCCGGGTCCATCCACAGCGATCAAGGGCGGGATTTTATGCACACGGTTGGCGATCACATTGCTTTGATACAGTTCACAAGTATGCCAGGGGACAGCTGCTGAGTGCTGGGCTGTGGCAAAAATGGAATTACGACCTCCATGCCCAGAGGCATCACTTCACAACAGGGAATCTGGTCTGGGTTTACAGACCGACCAGGAAAAAGGGCAGGTGCCTTTACGGGATCGCAAAGTTGTGCTCCACTGTGACCAGCTGGCGCCTTACTGGGGAAATGTAGCACCTCAGAGGAACAGGGCAGAAGGCGGAAGCCTCTTGTCCCCTACCATACCATCTCCAGCTTGGAGCATTGTCAGAAGGATCATCTTATAGGGTATCGAACTGTACTGTATCCTCTTTACCATAATATGTGTTTTGTGAATGTTAATTAATACATTAAATTTTTATTCATACTGACTTTTTGGTTTTTCTGCTTTTCGGATTGCAGGTGTTAGTATTAGGAAAAGATCAAAGGTCCATTATTTAGAGGGTTCCTATCTCTGTTCTAGGATTGTGCAATGTGGCATAAAATTCATATTGCGGTATAATTTGAACCATAGACGGTAGATGGTATATATTGCTGTATATGATTTGATCGGTAAATTTCAACGTAACTGTTTTTGAAAGGGTAACATATGTCCATAGCAAAGGCATTGAAGCAGGAAGTTATATAATAAACTTAACACATTTCAAAGTACTCATGAACATAGAAAATTTATTGTGAAAATCTGCAATTATAGAAAAAAATATGAAAACATTTCAAGTAACTTCCC
Source organism: Cyphomyrus plagiostoma (assembly GCA_019775915.2). NCBI lineage: Eukaryota > Metazoa > Chordata > Actinopteri > Osteoglossiformes > Mormyridae > Cyphomyrus > Cyphomyrus plagiostoma. The sequence goes on from JABFEA020000054.1 coordinate 9,944,336, forward strand.
ATGTTTTATTTTATATTAAAACACAGGTTTGTTTTGTAAACTGTAGGTAAGCAGAAAATAAGACACAGAACCAAAAGCTACAAAACTAATACAATCAGACTAGTGTCATAACTCCATCTATATTAAAATGACCATCTCTCACATAAAGGTCCTGCCAGGCAGTGTCCTGCACGGGGTTCTGGTTCCCGACGGGTAACCCACAAATTTTGATGAAATGGATGAAAAATATATTATACTGTGTCGGATACGTATTCGGATTGGGTCGGACGCAAAAGAGCGCGGGTCTAAATTGCGGTTTTCAAAACATCATGCGCCAACAAAAAATACTCTAGGGTGATATTTCAGTGACACACAAAAAATTCTTGCATTCAAGATGATAAAACGTAAAATACATATCAGTTTATGCCTGCACGCGCATTCCCAGAAATCTCTCCCACTTTTATTGTCATAAAACGCATGCGATCTCCTGAGGTTGTTCGAAATGGATACTGAGGAGTTGAAAATAATACTAGCAAGTGTAGATCGAATTTAAAGTGGTGGCCAATAACTGTACTAAAATCAAGTTCGACGTGTGGGAGAATTTCGGAGTTATCTCAAATAACGAAAACAACTCTTTTGACGTCTTGTGTTGGTTTAGAGAGCGTGAGGGTTTCTTTCCCAATATTGCTCATATTTCGAGATCAACTCTCGCCATCCCGGCATCCAGCGCCTCTAGTGAGCGAGATTTCTCAAGTTCCGGATGTGTCATCCAGGAGTGAAGGAGTCAGCTGAGGCTATTAACTGTGGACGATACCCTTTTTTACATTGTAATACTAAGCACCGCACCAAACACTAGTCTTCGCCTTCGCGTAAGAATTACACTCGGGTAATCAAAGGAAAATGGACAGTGCACATATAGGTAGCCTATAAAACATATAAGGCCCAGTAAAATCATTAGTTTCATCCTTTCAATCAGAAACAAGTGATGAAGGAGGGCGATTTTTTTTATTATATCTTAGAAAAAAGATAACGGAAGATAAGTTTTCAACATCAACAGTAAACAAAAGGAACAGCAACAGAGATGTATGACATATGGGCTGATCTGCAAAATTAATATGAAAAGAATATATTTTAAAAAAATTTCATTCAAAATTTGTGAACGACGGCAATGGAATTTACACAGGAAAATACACTTTAAAAAAAAAAATAAATAAAAAGATGCGGGCTAAATTCGCCACGCGGGCGGGGATGATAAACTAATGATTTTTTTACTGGGCCTAATGTACAGGGTAGCCTAATGTACATTTTATATAATATTAGTTATAACACATTTGATTGTAAGCTGGTAAGGCTATTTGTGGGCATGGCAATATCAAACATTATTTGAGTTTGGAGGTAGGCTACTACCGTTTGTTTTGCCAGTTATTAACTGGCTGTTATTAAGCAAAATTTACATTTGGATATGCCTTGTCGTTTGTTGTGGCAATAAACTTTTGTCTTTAATTTTGGATATCTGACTGATTTACATTCGGATGCGGGTCGGGTGTCGGTATTTATTTATAACGGGTCGGATCGGGTGCGGAATTTTATTTAATTTCTGACGGATAACGGTTCAGATACGGGTTTACGGATGACGGGTACGGGTTGATGCGGTTTGTCAAAATCAGACCCGTGCAGGACTCTGCTGCCAGGTGCAGCAATAATCATATAGGACCTACTGTAATCAATTTTCATATAAATCATATAAATAATAAATTATTTATTATTTGATGTGACTTGATTACGGAAATTTCTGCGGTAGGGCGGCATAATCAAAATAAATCGTTGGCCAAATGTATACCCTTTATACCGTACAGTACTGTTCACATAAGTTTCTGTAAATACGTTCAGTCATACTGTGGATAAAACCATGTTTGGCAGAACCGTGCATGAAACCTCGGCCTCTCAGCCTCAGGAAGCTGACACAGGAGTGAACCACGGAACTGAATTACAGAGGAATGATATCCAACTGCTTCCTAAGAGCTCCCTGGCCCCACTGTATGGAACATGCTGGAACCTGAATGACAGGGAGCTCTTTGATCGCGCGAAGTCTAGGCCAGGTTCCTGGGAGGCGGAGTCAGCATGGAGGAATGCTCTGGGCTATACTACAGTAACAAATGATGCAGTTACAATGTTTCCAGAGCAAATCTCCGCTTTGTCACATTCCTCTCACCCCATTCACATTTACCGTTATGTGTTGCCCCCACACTTACATCCGTGATTCCATATAAATCCTAATTCTTCCAGTTAAAGATTGACAGGGGATTAAATTTAGTGCTGTCCATTCCATGGAATAACTTTTACAAGTATGATTGATGTGTTTGTCATGTCGGGCTGAAGAAATTGCATTTCCAGTCAGTCGTGAAAAGCTGGTCAGTTTATAAAACAAAGGAGCAGTGAGTGACCATTTGCTTGAGCTGGAACAGTTACAAGAGCAGTAGCATTCAGCAGCATCTGTGGCCACCTTGAAGTAAATTAGGGCAGTGCAAAGAAATCTGGTGGCTTTAAGCCCTGAAATATCAATCCGGACTTCAACAGTATTGTTGCTCAACATTCAATCCTGCTCAATTTATTCAATAGATGGCCCTTCCCAACAGTGTATATTTAGCATCATTATCAGAAATGAAAGACATCTGGGGGAAAATGTCTCAGCGTATGAGGTCAGCAGCCACGTTAGCTTTGTCCCTTTAGTCTGGGTATGGACGTTCGCAGTAAGAAAGGCCACTTTTTACGAGAGCTATTTTACCAGGTGATAGAGCACTTTGAACATGTCAGCCAACGTCCAGAACCACTGCTATTAATTTTAAAGGAAATAATGAATGCGCTCTGCAGGCAATGGTGTTTTGTTGCTGTAATTGGATTGTTTTAATGTTGTTTCTGGCTTCTTAGCCGCTTCCTGTTGTGAGGAATCACTTATTTATTGTTCTCATTATTTTAAAACGATGCCTTTGATTAGTGTCAGGTGTTCTCTTACAAGATCGGCTCTGGATTTATATGTGATAGTAAAGCACTGATAAACAAGATGGCCAGCAACTCACAGACTCTCACACTCATGCAAGAAATCTTACAGCAAATTTATATTTTTCCATTATAAACCTAAGATCAGCTACATCACAAGCGTCGGCAGTAGTTTGCAAACCCTACAAGCAATGTACAAGGTAATAACATTGTTACATGTAAATGGGTGTACATGTGTCTGCAGACTTGTCTTGGATTGAAAAATCTCATGCCGGCCAGCTGACCAAAATTAGCAACCCTGCCAATAAACATCTAGAAGGTTCTTCACTGTGTCCTCAACAATGTCAAAGCTGGCCTATCGAGACCAAATGATTCAATGACCCAGAGAGTAGAGGGTGGAGGGAACTCCAGAGGCGAACGGGGGTGGTCATATTACCATTTCTTTTCCCGTCTCCCAGCAGCATGAGTTCTACAGAATGTTGGGTAGTCACCGAGGGCTTTCTGAGAAGACGTCAAATAATAAATAGGAGGGAAAGACCCCCTTCACCCTCAGGGACCTCCAGGTAACTATATATACAGAATGTAGGGCTCAGCTCAAGATGGTACTTGTGAAGAGGACAGCAAGAGGGATCACAGGAGCTCGAACTCGGGACAGGCACAATTGTAGATGAATTACTGGGTCCATCCAAGGAGTTCGAACCAAGAGTCAAAGAGTGAGTGAAGACTCATAGTCCAGATGAGGAGTCACAGAGCCTAGAGGATAAGTTTACATTGGGTTTCCCAGAGTCTAAAGGAGTCGCAAGGAGTCCAAACGACAACCCATCAAGGCCAGGCAAGAGTCAGAGGAAGACTCAGAAAGTGCGGTCACTGGAACAAGTAAGAACCATGAGCATCAGGTGACACTTTGCACTCAGTTCTGTCTTTGCAGGCCATATGTGGGATGATTTGCGATCTTTCTGACAATGATAGAAAGACTCCTTGCACTCACTGTTTGTCTGGCTTTTGCTGGATTTTGTCCCCTTTGCTGAACCTTAGCACACTCAAAATATTCATGTTTTTGCAGTGCATTATGGGCAAAGAGCTATTCTTTTGTGGCTGCTGTGGCTGACAGCGATAGCCTGCATGCCACCCCCCTGTGCTGAGAGGGACATAGACACGCTGAGGCTGAAGGAGATACTGCAGTCAAAGCTGTTGGAGGAGAGGAGCAAGCTGGCTGTACAGGTGTGGGTGCTTGGGGTTATGATGCATAAGTTCAGTACATACTGAACTACTAGGTTTAAAGAACTTTTGGACCCTAATAATTAATACAACAAAAGAAAAAGCATAGCATATACACGGTATGTATTTCTTTGTATTGTTAATGAACTCCCCTTGTGTGTCTTACCTCTTCAGGTGGATTCCACGCCACCGACACATGATAGAAGACACCTTGTAAGTACAGAACAATTCCTGTGTTATAAGAGCATTGTTAACATTCAAGGGCATGGTAAATCTGTTGTACTGTCAATCACTCAGTATGGTGTCAGTGTAAACTAGTGTCAGTTACTGTCTGTATTGTACTATATTAACACTCTTAGTAGAGTGTTAATGTTTATTCACTGTATTTATACTGTATTAACCCTAATTCTCAGTACAGTGTTAATGTACAGCAGTGTTCAGGAACTAACTATGTTCATGCTCGTTTGCTGTTTGTATCTGCAGGACATCCTCATGAAGATTTGTGAGATCCCAGAGTGTATGAAGGAGCATGTGTCCACCGATGTCCTCCTCTCTGCAGTGTCCCTCACTGACCACCTCTGGAAACAGGTGGGATGCAGCTTCCCAGATGCTCCCAGTGCTATGCTCACGGGGGCGCTCTAACTGTGCCACCCTCTTCCTTAGGTGGTACACCAAGAGGGAGGATCATCTAAGCCCAAATGCAGCTGTCGGCCAGAAATCCTACTCAGCCCTAGTGCCACCCTGTGGCATCGCCAGCAGCTAATGTCCTATCTGTTGCACTCCTGGATCCTAGAGCTCCAGGTCGTCCCCACCTGTGGCCACTAAAGTGTGGAACTCCTGCACACGTTCAGCTGGATGTCTGTGATTTGCGGTCTCTTTCTCGTGTCTTCTATACCATTACACTGTCCCCTTTCTCCTGTCCTTCTCTAGGTCAGCTCCTGTTCCACTCTGTGTCCCTCCTCCTTTTGGCCAGCAGGTGTTGCTGGTCATCCTGTTACTTCTGTTGTCAGTCTTTGTGTTTTCCCTGGCTCCTTGTCGGCCACATGGCTCAACTTGTTGAGCATGTTGTTGTCTATAAACACCTCTGTTCTGTGTTTGAATCTCTCCCCCTCTTTTTTTTATTTTGTTCCCTAGTGTTTCATTTGTAAGATTTTTCTAGTTCCCTTGTCTGGTGATGTTTGTATTCAGTTTTGGTTTCTTGTTTTGAGCCTTATGTTTTATTGGTTTTTGTTACTCCCAGTGTTAGATTCTGTTTTTTCCTGTTTCTTAGTTAGTTTATAGTTTCCCAGTTTAGTTCCTTTGAGTTAATTAGTTTCACCTGTGACCTGTTTTCCCAATCCTTGTTAACAACTCTCACCTGCCCCTTGTTAGTCTTGTTGCCCTCCTGTATTTATGTCCCTGCCACTGTTTAGTTTGCTAGTGGTTTGTTGAATGTTGTATGCTTGTGAAGAAGTCTGTATGCTTACCTGCCCAATTTTTGTAGTTAGTTTTTGATCCTCATTTACTTTTGACCCCTTCTGGTCCTTTGTTTTTGTTTAGTGTTTTCTTGTATTTTGTTTAGTTCATTTAATAAAACTTCTGTTGTCCCATGAAGCCACTAGTGGATTGTCCATTTCAGCCTGCATCATGCCTAACACCAAATCCGTCCGAGTTTGTGACAATCCTATACTGTACAATTACAATGCCCTTTTTCTTGTCCTCTGTACCATAAGTCCAATGCGCACAAACTGGCACCCTCAATCCACACAGAATAAACCCAGATTTTACCTTAAACATTTCCTGAATCACTTTTTCAGTGGAGATTCTAAGGCAGCAGGCAGACAGCTTTATGTTTTTATGAGTGTATATAATGAGTGTATTTATTAGCTATACGGACAAAAGATATTAAAAGCTCTCCACACTAATGGCAATTTGACAAACACGAACAGACAACATTTATGTTTCTTTTGCCTATTCCAGCAGTCCATCGTTCAAAATAGCACCTGTGCGTTTTTGCTACATGCGTTCGTCTGTAGTGCTATGCCCCTGTAGTATTCCATCTAACTTGGCACAGTTTAAAAACCACCTTTTTATTTAGTGATGATTCGAACTACTCCCATAACTACGTAGTGATATTAAAAGAAAACAGTTGTTATAATTAACTGAAGCATTTTGGAATTCATAATGGTAATTTCAGCAAAATAATTTTTAAAATGAAGCATTTTCAGCGTTGATGTCATCGACTACGTCGACTAATCGCGGCAACCCTATACTGTCCACTTCCCCTGTTCTCAGTACCATTACACTGTCCAAATTCCCAGTGTTCTGTATTGTTCCACAACCCCCTTTCCCATGACTTTTACTGTACCAATACAGTCTACTTTCTCCCATATACCGTACAAATACAATGCACCCTTTCTCCTGTCTTTCATTGTACTGCACTGACCCTGCCCTCCTGTACTTCACTGTACTGTACACTGTCCCAGCCCTCCTGTACTTCACTGTACTGTACACTGACCCTGCCCTCCTGTACTTCACTGTACTGTACACTGTCCCAGCCCTCCTGTACTTCGCTGTACTGTACACTGACCCTGCCCTCCTGAACGTGCCTGTACTGTACACTGTCCCAGCCCTCCTGTACTTCACTGTACAGTACACTGTCCCTTCCCTCCTGTATTTCACTGTACCATTATAGGCCTTTCTCATCTTTCACTGTACTCTTGCATTGCCCTTTTCTCCCATCTTCTGTACCATTTTGCTGTCCCCTGTACTTCTCCGTACACTACACTGCCTCCATTCCCCCATGCTGTGTACCATTATACTGTCCTTTCTCCCACCCTTCTCTGTACTGTCACTGTCCCCCATTCTCCTGTCTTTCCACATTCCTTTACACCACTCTCACATATTTGACTCACATATTCACCAGACCTAAAACTGACTGCATATTATTAAAAAATTTACAAGCTCACTTTCAGTCCATCCTGATTGTTAGAAAATACCTGCTGTTCTGAAATGTAAGCAGTCTGTGTAATGAACTTTTGACCTGACATATGAATGTTAAATTCATTCACTTCACTTTTGGTACAAATACCAAAGATATTCTGATCAATTTGAATTAATGTGATATTTAAAATCAGAAATGGAGAACAAAATTAAGACATCAGAAACACCTGGCATAGTGTTTTTATTGATATTCACTCAAACAATTATGATAAGAATGGTAAGAGAAACCTACAAAAATTATTCCCTTTGTTCAGTTTCAAAATAAAAAATGGAAATGAATTCCAAAAACGAAGGTGACATGTTTTGTGTAATGGAGGTGAACGAAGGTGACAGAGGGAGAGTCTGCATTCACAGCGGCCTCCACTGACATCATTGCCTTCTCCAGTTCTGAGGTCTGATGTGTCTCCTGGACCATGTTCGGTCTGAAAGCTACAGTACTGCTAAAAGCCAATGACCCACAAACAGCTGGATAACAATTTCAGTTGTTTGGTCATGGAAATGGACATGCTGATGAGGACTGCAATAATGGCAGTGCAGTGATGGGTCATTCAAAGAAATACGCTTTTTTATAATATTACACAAGAGTTTCTAAAGAAATGATATCCGCGATGTCACAATAGGGTCTGGGTTTTAAAGGAATGATGTATGTGACATCACAATAGGGGCTGGTATCTAATGGAGTTATAAGTTTGATGCTTCTCTATCTCTCTGATGGTTTCCTACAGTAATATGCTTCGAGTGGAGAACATTCAACAGGACATAAAATAGAGACTCCCTCGCTGCAGCAAACGGTGCAAAAACACAAAATATGAAATAAAAAAAAATCCCACCAACAATAATGGCGAATGTAGTGCATCAATGACAGGCTGAAAATTCACTTTCAAAGCCATATCTGGGTGCAAACAAAGCTTTTGCAATACAAAACAACGAAATAACGGGAAAATATTTCTATGATTGTCCTGACCTGTGGAGTGGACCCTGCAATAATAGGTGTTTCCTTGTTAGTTTCTGTCTGGTATTTCCCTGGTAAATTTTCCTATGCTATTAAGCTTGTTTTTTAGCACCTGTTTCTCAGGTCACAACTCAGCGAAATTTTAAAACAGAAAAGCTGCTTCTATTTTACAAATGAGCGCCGTGAATGTCTTCTCAATACATAATGCATCTTCCTGTATATTTGACTAAGAAAAGAACATCTGAAAATCTGTTGATGTTCATGAACAACTGACAACACCATGACTGACATACAGGGGGCGCTCTACACACAGCTCTCTGCCCCTTGCTCCAGTACCTACACTTTTCTCCTTCCCTCACTCACCCTTCCCTCTTTTTCTTTCTATGTCCAGAAGATGTTGGTGATATCAGAGTCCAAGCTGTAAATCCATACCAGCAAAGGTGTGGAGACAAAGAAAAAGGGCCAGGAAACTCCTCTGCAGGAGCGGCGGAATGCCGTGACCAGGCGGTCTTGGAGTGTCTCCTCCTGGCCGGGCCCCTGTGGCCCCTGGCCATCCTCCTCCAGCTGGAAGTCACCGGGTGGCTGTGCGTAATGCCTGGCCAGAAACTTGAGGGCCTCATCCATCAGGATGACCGGCAGCGACATCTTTAGCACAGTCACCCACTGGGACCAGGATAGAGGGCGGATCTGGAAGACCACCTGGGTGGGCGAAGGCCTCTGCTTGATTATTTCTTAAACTTTCAGGAGGAAAGATCTGACCAACCCCCACACACCCAAGAATGAGAATCGATCCTTTGATCATTGTCGACTTACAGTATTATACTGGTATATATATACTCACGGGAAGAGGGTCCACATACAGTATGAGGAAGTGTAGAGCCATAGAGAGGCAGATCGCCCCCACCAGCCACGGGTTGGACCAAGGGGGCATCTTCAGCAAAGACTGGTTCTCAGACAGACTGTGGCCAATGGCATGAGCGGAAAGATATTAGCTCAGCTATGTGGCCACAGTGCCCAGGAACGTGACACATGTGCTAGAGGGCATACCTGTTAAGGGCATTACACATTTCTATGGTGACGAGCACAGACAGGGCCATGGTCATAGGGTACGGAGACTCGAAGACAGAACACTGAACCCCTTCAAACTCGCTGCGATTCTCGCTGCACTGCAGGAAGTGGGACTGTCGAGGGAAAAGGCAAGGCTGCATTAAGCGGCAAGGTAACACAGCACAGATGCAAGGAGGCACAGACACACAGGCAGACGGAAATACAGACACACAGTGGTAGAAACACACATGGGCACAATGCATGGACGCATGGAGGCACAGACACACAGAAGCACAGATGCATGAAGGCACAAATGCGCAGAGGTACAGAAACACAGATGCACAAATACACGGAGGGACAGACACACTGAGGCACAAACGCATGTTGGCACAGATGCAGGGTCATGCTGCAGGTACCAGCTGGTAGTAGGTGAGCTTGGGTCCATCGTGAGCTGCCATAAACCACCAGGCTGCGGCCCCCACTGTGGCTGCCCCCACGTAACCTGGAGGGGCAGAGAGCAAGGCCAATCGGGGCTTCCCTTTAAATTATCATGACAAAGAAGGACGAGGACACTAAGAGAGAACATGCCGGCATTAGAAGGCAGGCTGGCCTTGCTCGGTGGGGAGCTTCTGATGGCACTGAGCCCCAACACAAACCTGCACATGAGCAGTAAGACGAAGGTGGATGATTCACTATCGCCTAAGAGAAACTTACAGCCGATGATGAGATATCTGCAGAAGAGCCAGCCAGAGATGAGTGGCTCCTTTGGGGAACGAGGGGGGCGAGACATGATGTCCAGGTCAGGGGGGTTGAAGCCCAGAGCGGTGGCAGGGAAACCGTCTGTCACCAGGTTCACCCAGAGCAGCTGCACAGGGATCAGTGCCTCTGGCATTCCCAATGCAGCCGTCAGGAAGATGCTGCAGGGGGTGATAAGGAGCAGAGCGCCATCTTAACATTAGCACATCTCCAGCAAAGTTGGCCCATCAGTGCCTGGGAATGACTTCTTCAGCTGGAGACAGGCCCAGGAGGCACTGTGGAGGTTTCAGCTGTCACCTCACCAGACCACCTCCCCGATGTTGGAGGAGATGAGGTAGCGGATGAACTGCTTCATGTTGTTGTAGATGGCTCGGCCCTCTTCGATGGCAGCCACGATGGTGGAGAAGTTGTCGTCAGCCAAGATCATCTCAGAGGCAGACTTGGCCACAGCTGTGCCTGAGCCCATGGCGATGCCAATTTCAGCCTTCTTCAAGGCGGGGGCATCATTCACCCCATCTCCGGTCTGAGAGCAAGAAAGGGAATGAGAGGGGAGGGAGGGAGGGAGGGAGTAGGAACAGAGATAGGGCAGGGAGGAGCAGGGGAGATGAGGTACGGAGACAGGGGAGGGGCGAGCAAGGGAAAGAGGTAGTGAGCAGCAAAGGAGAGAAAGGGTGAAGGAAAAGAGGATGGAAGGGAAGAGGGTAGAGATGGAGAGAGAAGAAACAAAGAGCAGGGAGTAAAAAGAAGGCAAAAGAAATATAAATGAGTAACCAAAAGTAGGGAGGAAGGAGACAGAGAAGGAAAGAGGAAATAGCAGAAATGCAGGAAAACTCCAGCACCAAACCATATCTGCTAATGTCCTTTAGGTGTCGTGAACCCAGCCCTCACCATGGCAGTGATATCGCTCAGACTCTGCAGGTACTCCACAATGCGGCTCTTATGCGCAGGTTCCACACGGGCAAAGCACCGCGCTGTGCGGCAGGCCTGCCTCTGCAGGTGGGGGGGCAGCTCATCAAATTCACGTCCCGTCAGCCCCCCCCCAAACTGCCCGCCCTGGCCCTCCTCCTCTTCCTGTTCCGTGATGATGCCCACACGCCGACAGATGGACAGGGCTGTGCCCTTGTTGTCACCTGCAACCATATGGACAGAATCAACCCCTAAGACACTGATCACTGGATGGGGTCAACCCCTAGGTCACTGGCACGGTGATACTAGATTACAGTTGCATTTATTTAGCAGTTGCTTTTCTCCAAAGAGATGTACAAGTGTCCAAAGAAGGGAATTTGGTCAGCAAGCATCCAGCACCTCTGGAGCAATCAGGGCTAAGGGCTTCAAACTCACAATCTTTTGGACATGCAGACAGATCATTAATGAACACAGCGAAGGTCAAGACAGTCCATATTTAGCAGGGACTCCACACCAACCCGTAATCATGATGACTCGGATGCCAGCCTGCCTGCACATTCGGACTGCTCCCAGAACCTCCTTCCTGGGCGGGTCGAGCATCCCCACACAACCCACAAAGGTCAGATCGGACTGGAGCAAAGAGAGAGCGTCATTGCTGGGTCACTGTGGGCTCGACAGGTGACATTATAGGCCATTAAGCGGGTGTGCAGCAAGACACTGCAGGTCTCTGGGGACAGCAAGAAGGGGAAATGTGAAACTGGGAGGCCATCTCTGTATGGTACAGGGATGGCTCCTGTTCCCGGAAGACATCAACTTCGTAACACACACAGTTATACAGTAATGGAGTAACTATGATTCATCATTTCATCAAACAATAATACACAAACAAAAGAATAACTGATTACCTCGTAATCAGTGAAGCTGGCTGAGTTCTCTAAGCTTAGCAGCCGCAGGTCTGGGGGCGAGTCGCGGGTCGCCATGGCCAAGCAGCGCAGGGTATCACGCCCAGAACCCCACTCACGCACCTTCCCCAGCAGCTGCTCCCTCTGGGAAGGGGACATGGGGACTGGTGAGCCCCCACCCACCCGTAGCCAGCGGCAGCGTTCCAATATGCTCTCTGGCGCCCCCTAGACACATGGAAGAATAAACAGAAACGAATCACATTGCGAGAAGCAGACGGAGCCACAAACGAGGGTGTCACTGAATGCCGACAAGGAAACAGTGACACGTAAATTATGATAGAACAATAAATGAGTTAAGTAAACATTGCAGCATGTTAGCTAGGCAATCACAGGAAAGTGTGTGAGGCGCTAATGGCCTTCTAACCTTGACAAACATCTTGGCGCCGGTTGTGGACCTGATAGGCTTGTTGGGAGAACAAAAAACAGACATGGATTTTCTGTCCCTGGAGAACTCGAGGGTGAGCTCCTTCTTCAGAAGCTGCTTGATGATCTGCAGCAGGGCAGGAGAAGAGAAGGAAAAGGAGGAGCTTAGCGGATGGTGCGGATGACGGCAGTCTGTAGGCGTGAAGTCTATGGATCTGTGGCCTGTAGACATGCAGCCTGTAGGCCTTGAGTCTGTTGATGTGCAATCTGTAGGCTGGTAGTATGTAGGCATGTGTCTATAAGCTTGCAATTTGTGCATATGTAGCCTTTAGCGATGCAGTCTGTAAATATGCAGTCTGTAGGCTTCAGGTCTGTAGGCGTGCTGTCTGTGGATATGTAGGTTTTGACCATGCAGTTTGGAGACTTGTATTATGTAGGCATTTGGTCTGTAGAGAAACAGTCTGTAGCTGTTCCACTCAGTGCAGACAATCTAGCATGAGCCAAGGCTGTAAGGCAGAGGTATTCAAACTGTAGGGCACGAAGGAATTGCAGGGTGGGTGCAGGTAAAAACAAAAGTTTCCGGTTCCAGAAAAAAAGAACTGGCAGCGTGAAAGTGCTGTTAAGCAACACCTAAAACAAGTAGGCGCATAAAATATGACGACACATATTTGGAATGTGTGTGTGTGTGTTGGGGGAGATTCGGACAAATGTTAAAAAACAGCTTGAATAGCACTGCTTTTACGACAAAAGAGGGGGCGGCTCACTGGGAAGCCTTACTGAGCAGCAGGCTGTGGCTCTCTCTGAGGGGGAAAGGCCTTGCAGCTCTGTGTCAAACACGTTCATCTTCTCCACGAGGCAGCAGAGGGCGGTCTCTGTGGCCTCACCCACCTTCTCATATACACCCTTCGTCTGCAGAACAGGACAAAGACATATAACAACCCACAGGACTCCAGAGGTAAAGCGGAGTCACCAGTCAACCGTCAGTCAACGCAGTGAATTTTCAACAGTAACCTTTAACCCCATAACCCTATTAGTGATCTTTAACCCCATGATGCCAATGCAGTGGTCTTTAACCTGTGACCCTAATACAGTGACCTTTAGCCCCATGACAATAATAATGACCTTTAACCTCTTTTAATCCCATGACCCTAATACAGTGACCTTTAACCCCATGCCCCTGTGCAGCTTCACTCCCCTCGTTGTAGTCCAGGGAGGAGTCGTTGCACAGGGCGCAGATGGTAGCCATCTCCACCAGCCCTTCATACTGGCTGCATCGTACGGGGGCACCGTCCTTATACCTGCGGTAGAGGAGATGGGCATCAGGAGCACACAAGTAGGAGGAGGATGAGGAGCGGACCAACAGGGGGCACGCACAGCATGGGGAAAGGAGGTGAATGGGGTTCCAGTGGCTCATTGGGGGTCACGCGGCACTCACACTTCCCCCAGCGGGGCATAAGTAGATCCAGTCACCGTGAACTCGTTGAGGGAGCACTGATCCTCCGACATACTGTCCAGCACAAACATCTATGCATAGGAGACAGCCAGGTGTTAAAGGGGCAAAAAACACAGCCAGGAGGGGGTGTTAGTTCCCAAACTGAGCATTGCCCGTACTCCTATTGCAGCCCTCTGACCATAGTCACTGATCAGAAGAAGGGGTTACAATACCATCCAGCTCCCCTCCACCGCCAAACATCTCTTGACCTACGTTAGTAGGGTTAAGGAAGCATCTGCAATGGGACCTCATCACATCACACTGTGCGGTTGTGGTGGGAGGGGCCTCACCCGGCACACAGACATCTGATTGGTGGTGAGGGTGCCCGTCTTGTCAGAGCAGATGACGGAGGTGCAGCCCAGCGTTTCGACGGAGGGCAGGCTGCGAACTATGGCGTTCTTACGGGCCATGCGGCGCGTCCCCAGTGCCAAGCAGGTGGTGATGACAGCAGGCAGGCCTACAGGTATTTGAGGGGGGACAGTGCATTTAATTTTCCTGCTAATTAGCTGTAAGTGACAGTAGCATAGCTAACTGCCCTCCTTCCCTGCCTTGTCTACTCTTAGGGATGGTGGCCTAACACCCCCCCCCCCACCCCCGCATACCTGTTCTCCCACCCTTCCCACCCTCAGAAATGGCAGCCTAACTGCCCCCCTGCCTTGTCTACTCTTAGGGATGGTGGTCGACCTGTCTTCTCGCGCCACCTACCCTCAGGGATGGGGACCAAATGCCCACCCGCCCTGCCTGCCCTCAAGGATGGCGGTCTAATTATACCACCGTCCCACCTACCATCAGGGATGGTGGCAAAACTGCTCTCCAAGCCCCCCCTACCCTCAGGGATGGTGGCCTAACTACTCTCCAGCCATGCCTACCCTCAGGGATGGCAGCCACAGCCAGTGCCACGGCAATCTTGAAGTAGTAGACGGCGCCCCGCAGCCAGCTGCCACCATGAACAGGGTCACTGAAGTGGCCCACGTTGATTCCCCAGACGGCCACGCAGATCAGCATGATCACCTTACCAGGAGACACACAGACATTTCAGGCTCACATGGAGACTGAAGATGGGAGGCCTTCATGCCCTGCTCTCCAACCCACCTTGGACAGCTGCTCCCCGAACTGGTCCAGCTTCTGCTGTAGGGGCGTGCGTTCGGGGTCGGTGGCCGCCATCTCGTCCCGGATCTTTCCGATCTCCGTCTGCGCCCCTGTGGCCACCACCACCCCCATGGCCCGCCCCGCTGCAATGTTGGTCCCCTAGGGACAGGCAGGAACATAGTCACTCCCATCCAGCATTATACACCCTACCCCCTCCCCAGCAAGAATAACCCTTCACCTCCCCAATGTGGCTGACCCTACACCCCCGGCACCCTGACAACCCTTCACACTGTCAGCATGGTTGACGCAATACCCAGTATGGCCTCCCCCCAGCATGGCTGACCTTATACTCCCTCCACCCTGGCACAACTGACTCTTCTCCTCCCTGCAGAACTGACCCTTTGCCCCTGCCCCAGCGTAACTGATCCTCTCCACTTCCCCGGTTCAACCACACAAACTAGGGGAGAACCTGGAGCGACATAACTGTAAATTATCGAAACCTCTAGGTTGCACTGAAACCCAACTCCAGTGGTTGCTTTGTACCAATACTGGAGTGCTTTTACATGCCTGTGTGGGACTCACTGAGAAGCACCTGAGGGCAGGGGACGGTGCTGCTACACTCACAGAGAACAGCATGTTCTTCTTGTCCTGGTTGACAGCACGAGGGTCAGGCACCGGATCGGTGTGTTTGAGGACAGACACGGACTCCCCCGTCAAAATGGACTGGTCCACTCGAAGAGTGGTGGAGCGGATTGAGGTCAGACGGATGTCAGCTGGTACCTTGTCGCCAACTTTGGGAAATTTAATTGATGAATTAAGTTACCAAGGTCAACGTCTGTAAAACACAGCACACAAGTCTGCTCATAACTATTCATTATAAGCAGAGGAATGGCTGCTGTCTATTGGTTACTTACATTAAATTAAAATGCTCAGAAAACCACTTAACCATACCTATGTTTTGTGAACAGTTTGAGGAGTACAAAATAGTCTTCCTGATAACGTAGTGCAAGCTGAATTCTTGGGTTCCTTTAAATCAGAGCTAGATAAGATTTTAACAACTCTGAGCTATTAGTTAAGTTCTCCCAAAGCGAGCTTGATGGGCCGAATGGCCTCCTCTCGTTTATATAGTTCTTATGTTCTTATGAGCAGTGAGGCTGTGAACAGGCAACTCGTGCTTCCTACCTGCCACCTCCACGATGTCCCCTGGCACAATGTCTCTCGCTCGAACCCTCTGCACGCTCTTCCTGTCCTGCCGATACACCTTCCCCATCTCTGGCTCATACTCCTTTAGTGCCTCAATTGCATTCTCGGCGTTCCGCTCCTGAGGACGTACCACACTTTTCACTACACTTGTTACTACATGCCTGTTAATGCACACCTGTCACTACACACCTATCACTCCACCCCTCTTATTGCACACCTATCACTGCAGATCTGTTATAGGACATCTGTCTCTGTACACCGCTTACTACGCACTTGTTAATGCATACCTGTGTCTACAATTATGTTAATGCATACCTTTCACTGCGGACTTGTTACTGCACACCTGTTTATACAGACCTGTCACTGCACACCTGATACTGCAGAGCTATTACAGGACACCTGTCACTGCGCAACTGTTTCTACACATGTCACTGCAAAGGTTACAGGACACCTGTCACTGCACACCTGTCGCTGCATGCCTGACAATGCACACCTGTCGCTGCATGCCTGACAATGCACACCTGTCACTGCATGCCTATCTCTGCACACCAGTTGCTACATGCCTGATAATTCACACCTGTCACTGCACAAATGTTTCTACAATCATGTTAATGTACACCATTCACTGTAGGCTTATTACTGTACACCCGTGACTG
>JABFEA020000054.1:9986164-10005794 GCA_019775915.2 Cyphomyrus plagiostoma
CTATAACACACAGCAGAGCATGGTGGGGAGGTCTGTTACCACACTAACTATAACACACAGCAGAGCATGGTGGGGAGATCTGTTATCACATTCACTATTACACACAGCAGAGCATGGTTTGGAGGTCTGTTATCACATTCACTATAACACACAGCAGAGCATGGTGGGGAGGTCTGTTATCACATTCACTATTACACACAGCAGAGCATGGTTTGGAGGCCTGTTATCACATTCACTATAACACACAGCAGGGCATGGTGGGAAGGTGTCTTATGTTATGTATGAATTTTAGGCAATTATGTCCAGTACCTGCAGAATCATGAGGCGTTCTGATGCCGTCATCCTGTGCCTTCCCCTGCGCCTGATCTCTCTCATGATCATTTTGGGCCTTGAGACTCGGCTGCCTGTTAAGGTGGTGATGACTTATCGCAGTGGAATGATCCAGAACCTGCTCTGACTAAGAGGAACATGACAGCAGAAGATGACACGCTTACCAAAAAGCAAAGATATTATTCTCAGAAATATGATCAGGAACCAGGAAAGAAACCTGCATGCCATGTTGCCCCTGTTATACAGGCAATTCTGCATTAAACAGCTGCTTGTACCTTTATACATGAAAAGTCAGCAGTCATCTGCTCTTGTTCTTGTTCCACCTCCTGCTGCACCATATATGACTCCAAAGTGTCATAGATGTCATCAGATTTACATTCCAGTCTCTTCTGAGAGGCTCTGTGATTGACCATGAACATGTATAGCACCAAATTACCCACCCTATCTTCTGCATTAGGTCCATTTGACAGTGAAATGAAGACTGTGTGTGGCCACTGGGAGCCAGTAGCTGGTGTTTTGTTTAGTGAAACACATCTGTGTAGCGTTTACGTTTCCAATGGCTCCCATCTCAACAACTCCACGTTATCCTGTGCACATTCAGGGGAAAGCCCCAGTTCTGCTTAACAGGGGAAAATTCCTCAAAGCAGAAATGTGTAGAATCTAGAAATGCACAGGATCTAAGCGAACAGAAATGGAGCCACATACAGACTCTCCGCTCTATTGGAAAATGCCTCAGGAATGACAGACACGCGGAAACGTGAACTGCTGTGACACAACCATGGGAGGAATGTCACAGTGGACTAGCCGAAGAGGGCAGAGCCATGCATGGGTACGAGGGGCTAGAGGGCGGCTCTGTGGGAACTTGGACTTGCACAGGTCATGTAGACAAAAACATTCTGAGCCTGTAAATCCTAAACTGTCATGTTATACCTACCCTTTCGACTCCCCGCAATTCCTCGGCTGAATAGATGTGATCTGGGCTAAGCCAGCCTTTTCCTCTATCTGATTTCCTGTGGCTACACCTTTGTTATAATCATCCTTCATAATTGGCTGCTGATTTGGATGCTGGAGAGCCTAATTGAAAACAAACACACACACACACACACACACACACACACATTAAAAGTATTTCCTGCTCTACCAAACACAGTTAAAATTTTACAAAATCAAATGAGAACAAATGAATGATAGAGTCCCCATTAAAGGTAAAGGTGTATATATGTTATGGGTAACACTACTTAGCAGAGTTAAATACTGATAACTCAGTTACTACTGAATTACAAATCATGAACAAATATAGCTGCTGCTTGAGAGAAAAGATGTGTCACGATTCAATAATGATGAACAAACATGATCTCAGTATTTAACTTGTTATTCATGACTTGTTCCTTCAGTAGTTCAAAAAGGTTTATAGAATTAACAGATATAGTAAAAAAAAATATATAGTGACTGCTTGACATGAAACATCCATCACGATTCATTAATACTGAATTAACTTGAGATCAGTATGTAACTAAGACTTAGTTTGTGGTTTATTAGTATATAAATGATAGTATAATACTACATTATTTGTGTCTCCTGAAGTAAAGTGTCACCATGTTACATTATCAGCTAGACGAACATGACTCACACCATGGTCCTGTTTCCGGGCAGCCAGCTCAGTTTCTCCGTTTTTCTCACATATCTCCAGCTGCTCCTCCTGTTTCTCCTTTCTTCTTGAGCTAATGCGACTTTCTCTCAATTTTTGCTTGATTTTCCCTGCAAATTTCTTTATTTGACTACTTCTGCTCTTGTTGGTCTTTTTTACATCTGCTTCTTCCTCACCCCTATTGGCACTACAAGGTACAGCATTTCCATTGTCCAAGCTTCCATTGTCCGGCAACATTCTTGGGGAGTCATAATGTCTGGAGGCTGACAAGCTTGATGTACATGTATTCATAGCCAGGATTTCATCTGGCTTTCTCAAATTTATCTGAAATTCCAGGCTTTGGCTAGAACCTCCAGCGATGTTTTCTGTAGTATGAGAGAGCAGCTGGTCACTCAGGCTTGAAGCCTCGACGGCTGTTTCTGGGGAGATGGGTTCATTGGAGACCTCCGCGGGGAGGTGGGTATCAGATTCCAAGGGGGACCCCAGATCACTGAAACTGGGCACCGTGGCTGCAAGGCCAGCTTGAGCAGGTTCCTCACAGCCCAACAACTTCACGTGAAAATCATGCATCATGCCATCATGCGAGTCTGCAACCATCACTGAGGAGCAAGATGCCCCTTGCTGGGGCTCCTCAAGGGCCACGGCACCCCGACTGGTCCCTTCTCCAGTAGGGGTTCCATCATCCTCGGCACCACTGGCTCCCTCCACACTACCCAGCACATTCTGGGTCAAATTCAATGAATCACAAACACCCAAAGCATTCAATGGCCCTTCTAGATGATTGAAGTAAAAAATGGGAGGTGGCAGAATATGGCTCCTCCATTTCAGAATGACATCAGGGCTCCCTGAAGCTGCATGTTCAGAAGTAGATTCCACTGATTCACTGCTCCTCTGGGGATCCTCTTCTTCTGGGTCCACATACAATAACTCTCCATGGCTCTGACTAACTCCAATGCCTAAAAGCAAAAGAGCACCAGAGAGTGATATGTCTGTTTGCTCTCTGCAGCCTGTAATCTTGCTGTGATTGGGCAAATCCCTGAGGAGAGACTCATCTTCCATGGTGCGATCTCTTGTAGACACTTGGAGAAAGATGAGGGAGAGACACAGAAGCTAAGGACATATGATGAGCCTCTCAGTCCTTATGATGCCTTTCAGCATTAGTAGACTTTATTCTTCGTCATGTATTCTATGTTTCTTCTTTTCTGGGAATCCGCGAGCTCAAAGACAGCCCTGAGTAAATGGTTGTTAGCCTGATAAAGCTCACTGCCTGACAGAGAAAAGCTGACAAACAGGATAGACAAGCTGGGCAACTGGTTTTCATCCCTCTCTCTCCACCTATCATCTCGCACACCAAGCCATGGAACCACCCAACCATTCATTCTGTTCTGCTTCTCCTGGTCTGAGTTTCTCTGAGGGTTTCTCTGGGACTACATTATCCAGGATTCCAGCTCCTTCCGACAAGCTAGTGACAGATGTAACTCCTGAAGTAAATTCTGTGTTAGCCTTTTATTAGTGATGGACCGATGAAGCAGCATGAAGCTTTCGAGCATTCCCCATAAAGTGCCAGAATGTCTTCAAATCTTTTTTTTCAACATAAAGAGACCCTTAGTGGATTTTGCCAATGCTCCGAGCAATCTGAGCATGAGGTCTATACATGAGTTTTTATCGAATGAATAATGTGGCTGCTATGACAGCAGGGTCTGATTGTGTCATGCTAAATATAATCTTCTGAAATACTATGTCTTTTTTCAGTTTACTTGTATGTATTTTCAGTCATTACTACTCACAATAAAATACTGTACTTACAATCAGTATTTACAATAAATTATTGTGCTGAATCTGGGAAGATGTCATTAATTGTTAAATTGTTGCCAATTAGGTGCTGCAATACATGTCACTGTTTTCAATTGTTGGGGTTTAGATGGGATTTGTTAAACTGGGAAGATGGGGGACTAAGGAGAGAAAGAATGAAGTGTCGATGCCTTGAGGTGTACCTGGACATCTCATGGGGGCAATAATGATATCTCATTGGGGATGTGTTATTGTTGTAGGACAGATGTTTGGAGCAATGCACACCTGGCAAGTACAATAATGATAAATAATATGATGATAATATGATATAATCATTTACATTTATTCATTTGATGGATGCTTTTATCCAAAGCAATTTACCCAAAGGATTCATCTTTTATAAAAGTTTTGAAGAGTCAACAGGATTTGAAACTTCTGACACCTCAGGAGCAAATGGACATCATCGGTAGCATGAAACGGATTAACAAAGCAAGCTCCAACTCCCAGCTTTGATTTGCTTGGTTGGAGCTCTAAAGTGTCAGTATTATATGTCCCATACTTATGGATGGGAATGGGGCAGGATGAAGGGATAATCCACACTATGGCTCAAACAAAAGGGACTTTATTTTAAGAAAAGCAAAACAGGAAACAAAGGGAACCACAAGGGGTCTAAATCACAGGCAGGTATAATAGAAAGAAACACGGAACTAAAACAGGGAGCAGCACAAGAACAAACATGGCAAATCGCAGCTAAACTCAATGACCGGCTGACAAGAAGAACAGGGGCAAGCACTTAAATACATACAAAGAAACAAAGAAAAACAAGAGCACTAATAACAAAGGAGCACAGGTCGGGGCAATCACCAGACAAAGGATCAAACACCAGGATAGATTAAAATAACAAAGGTAACAGGCCAGTACTACAAACGGGAAATAATTGGAAGCTATGACAAGGAACTGTAATAGAAACACACAAATATATAATAAACCAAGAAAATACAAAGAAACATACATTTTAAATTATAACTAGTTGAGCCACAAACCCATGACAGAAGGAGAAGCCTGGATGACACAACCACCCATAAAGCCATGCAGTGGTCAGGAGAAGCATAAGGAGCTAACAGCAAAAAGAGCTAACAGTGACACATGTTGGCCAAACAGGACACTGACATAACACAAGGAGCAGGGCAGGAGCTGTTCCTGACACTTAACCTTTATCCATTGGGATATGAGCCTCTGCTTTTCCTAGTAATAGATGAAGGGGTCCTGAATGTACGTAGAGGAGAGCGTCTGAGAAGCCACTAATCACTCCACACAGCTTTGCCAGCTGTCATATGTACTTGCGTGTATGTTATGACAAATTGACATTAAATGACTAAACTTGGATGGGTCATCAACTCTGGAAACTGGCGACATCAAGCGGTCAAGTAGTGATGCTATACGAAAGTTTGAAATAATGTTTTTACTAATTGCACTTTGCATTATCCATGAAGCTGTTTACGGAAAATAACTGGAAGCATTCGCATCTAATTATTAACTAATTAGTTATTAGTATGGATAATGATTTTTATTTTGCAAGTTCATTTTAATTAAGAGATGTGTAGGCAGCTCTTATGTGAAATCTATAAACGTTATGTTTCATAATCGTACTCAGTCCAGAAGGCCACCTGGCAGAAATGCAGGGCTGGCCTTCATAATAATCTAAATACGCCTCTTTGTCACTGACCTCGGGCCGTCAAAGCGTGCAACCACTGCATGAATAAACCTGTTGGCGTCTTAAGGACAATCCAATGAAATGGCTACTATTTGAAACGTCATGACACAGATGGCCGCCTTTCCCGGAAATTGGGAGATTGGTGGCTTCCCTAAACAAAAAAACTTTATCAGGCGTGTTCGTGGCTTAGATTTAATGTGTGTCCACCGTGAGAGACAATGAGGACAGCTTTAAGAGACGTGTTCATTTCCTTCTCCTTGTGCATAGCTGTAGCTGCATGTGGTGTTTTCGATAGTGTTTTGGTGGACGTGACGTACGATCACTATGCAGAGAGGAGAGTGGAGCGGCTTCCCGCATTCTTGGCGATGCCTTTGAACTCTCTGGTCAACCTGGGATATATAATTATGGGCATGTACTGGCTTCTCCGGTGTACGACTCGCGAAGAAAGCGGAAAATCCGCTTACATTAAAGACGTGTTCGCTCTAATGGCCATAGCGTACGGTCCCATGCAGTGGGTTCGCCTGGCCACCCTGAATCGGCTGGCCGCTGTTCTGGACCAGTGGGTCACGCTGCCCATCTTCGCCTGGGTTCCCGTGTGGTGCCGCTTCATCACGCACGGATGGCATGGGCGCTACACGTTGACTGTGGTGTTAATATCTCTGGCCAGTTATTCCCTGGCGCTGCTTCACGATTATGGCTTCGAGGCTGCGCTCGCCTGTCATGTCGCTCTGGCCGCCGTCCGAGGGTTTGAGCTCCAGCGGATGCACGGAGACACCGCGTCCCTGCGGTACCTGATCCTGGCTCTGCTGTCCTGCAGCGGCTTTGTCGTGCTCAAGCTTTTGGATCTACCCCTTTCGCGTTTTCTGGCGTTTCGGTATTTTACCGGACACTTCTGGTCCAAGGTGTGTGACATTTTGCAGTTCCACTACAGCTTCTGTTTCCTCACACGCCTGACGCGAATTGCACGGAAAACTGACGACCAAAGGGACTGAAAATTCCCTATCGGCGTCCCTACAAATAAGTTTCTGGCATAGACTGGCTCATTGTTTGCTTCTTCGTTCTAACATGTAAAAAAATAAGTATTATATATATTTGATACACGGTACTTGTGTGAATAGTAACAATTTAAAATGACTTTTAGCTGATGATGTTCAGTTTAGCGGGTACATTCTGGGTAGGGTGACCAGATAATCCATGTCAGGGAGGACACATTGAGCTACTTCGGGATTTACAAACTAAACTACTTTCAAATGGAAAGGCTCCTGTACTCGGCTAAATAGTTCAGCTGCTCTTGTGCTTTGACTGGTTTGTTTCCTTGACTGAAAGACTCATCCATCTGTTTTACATTAGCATTTGTGACACATGCACGCTTATAGGAGACTGACGAATCAGCACACAGCAAGAACTCGGCGCTCAAGTGAAATCCAGGTCCGTTTAATTGAAATAGTAATGTATAATTCGTGTCCTAGCTCAGAGTGTCCTCCCTGACATGGATTATCTGGTCACTCTAACTCTGGATATGGTTTACTATACATGTACTTTAAAATTCCTTTTCTTTACATTTATGACTTTACTGTAACATGTTGGTATACCTATATACCTTGTAGCTTCATCTTTTTCGTTAATTTACTGTCTGATTTCTGTTATAAAAAAATCATACAGGCTCACATCCTTGCACCTGGTAGCATTTATTTAGCAGTAACTGGTCTATTTTTCATTCAAAGTCCGAGCTCATAAGTCTAGCTTTGCCACCGCTGTCAGCACAGGCTCGGATGGGACCTTGCGCTTGGTCCACAGGAGACCCAACATTGCCACACGGAAGTCCTGATTGGTGCAGTAAATGAAAGGGTTTATCGCACAATCCAGGTAAGCCGTCACAGATGACAGCGTTCGCAGCCAATCAGGTGCTGGCGATTGGTCGAACCTTCCCAACAGAACCAACTGAAATTATACAGGCAAAATAGTTTTTGAAATCATTTTATCAGTTCCACAACAATGAAAGATATCTTATTTATTAATGCCTCAAAGCAGATAACTGGTTGTAGTTTTATCTTCATGCCTATTAACTACTGTCCTTTCCATTATGCAGTTTATTAATACTGTTTCTGACACAAGTAATTATAGCGCTGTCCCTAATTTTAGATTGTGGCAAGGAAATACATTGCTGTGAAGAGTGTAAAAGAAAACAATCTCTAACCTCTGAAACAGCAAAGGGTGTGTAGCAGAGCAGATAAAATGACACCAGCAGAGGAGTAACAGAGGAAAGATCATCTGGGTCCCTATGAGGAGAGAGGGAAGTAGGATATTTGTCCGAATTACCTTTATATCCCTAGAAGATTATAAAAAGTGACAAACTGCTAGTAATTATTGTACAATGCCCTGGGTAAATGCACCTGCTCCTATTCCAAATCCAGCCACCAGAGGTCAGGACTGAGCAGAGCACCACCAGTAGGAAAGGGGGAAAGATGCAGACGCAGAATGCGCACAGGATGTAGGCCAGCATGGCAGAGTAATTGTTCTCCCAGAAGACAGCACAGAGCATCTCTGCGGGGTCATATCTGATGTGAAGAGGAAACAGACGGCTACTAATTATTCCCATATGTCACATTATTTCCCTAAACTGCAGGACTTTTCAAACATCCCTGGTGCTTTTGGGTAGGGGTTCCCAACCCCAGGATTTCCGAAGGGGAAATTACTTTCTAAAAATAAACTGCATATTCAGTTTTTGTAATGACCCCTGCTTTTCATGTGGTCTGTTCCTAGCTGAGAAACTGGAAACATTAAACTTATGGAATTGGCCAGCAACCGACCCCACCTCGCTGGCTGTTTTTAGCGATCTTTGATATTAATTATTTCCACTTTGGCTGCTTTGGACTACATTATAGGCTCTTTATTTAAACTATACAGTTAAAAATCAATTATCCGCCACAGGTTTTTGAATCCATACTTCACATCCAAGGTACTTATCTTTCTCAGTGAGTACCTGCTAAACAGACTCAGATGAAACAGATACCTCATCAATAGCCATCTCTTGACTTTACCTGATCCATTTAAGTGCCACAGGTACACTGCCAAATAGCATCCCAGTGAGCCAAGAAATCAGGCAGCCTGCTCCTGCTGCTATGGACAGATGTCTTCCGCTGCAGGCCAAGTCCAGTGCTTGCTGCATGCACAGCACCGCTGAGATGCAAGGAAGAAGATTGTCAAAAGTATACTGCCAAAAATTGCAGTGAACTTCTAGTACAGTTACTTACAATTATACTAGTATTTCACTAGAAAATGATAATTATGTGCGAATCGGTATACCCAAGCTGCCAAGAGAGGAAGTGATGAAAGCAAATTTAAGGAGACAGACGACCTCGCACCATGGTGATCTCTGACCATTAGTCAGCACAGCCAGCAGGGAACTGGAGATGATGAACAGGGAGCAGCCAAGGTCAGAGAGTGACAGACTGACCACAGAGACCCAGTACTGGCTCTTAAACTGACCCCGTCCCTGTGAAAGAGGGACAGCAGAGAGAGGGAGTTAGCAAAGAAGCTAGCAGTGTTAGTAATGGGAGTTAGCAGAGGAGTGAGCAAGGAGGCTAATGGGAGGCATTAGCAATGGGAGTTAGCAGGGGACTGAGTAAGGGGGTTAACAGAGCGTATTAGCAAGGGGAGCTAGCAGGGGAGTGAGTAAGGGGGTTAACAGAGGGTATTAGCAAGGGGAGCTAGCAGAGGAGTGAGTAAGGGGGTTAATGGGAGGCATTAGTAATGGGAGTTAGCAGGGGAGTGAGTAAGGGGGTTAGTGAGAGCATTAGCAGTGGGGGGTCAGTGAGGGGATTAGTGAGGACATTAGTAGTGGGGGGTCAGTGAGGGGATTAGTGAGGGCATTAGCAGTGGGAGGTCGTGGGGAATCAGTGAGGGGATTAGTGAGGACATTAGTAGTGGGAGGTTGTGGGGGGTCAGTGAGGGGACTAGTGAGGGCATTAGCAGTGGGATGTCATGGGGGGACAGTGACAGGCTGACCACGGGGACCCACTACTGACCACTTCCCTGACAGAGAGGGGCGACAGAGAGAAGGAGTTGGTGAGGGAGTTAGCAGTGGAAGTTAGTAATGGAAGTTAGCAGGGGACTGATTAAGGGGGTCAGTGGGGGGCATTAGTAATGAAAGTTAGCTGGGGAGTGAGTAAGGGGGTTAACGGAGGGTATTAGCAATCGGAGTTAGCAGGGGTTCAGTGAGGAGGTTAGTGGAGAAGTAAGTGAGGGGTTAGCAGGGGAGGTACAGGGTGAGTGAGGGTATTAGTGGGGGCAATAGCGGGGAGTGAGTGAGAGGGTTTGCGGGGGCAGTTTCAAAGGGAGTTACCGTGACTGGTAGCAATAGGTAAAATAGGTAATAGGTTAAAGTCGCTTTGCCTGAGATGGTTCAAACGAGAGCCTCGGGGCAGGTGGGCAGCCCCATCCACAGACCATCTACTTATAATTCTGCAAAGCTGCATTTCTAAGAAAAGGCTACTTTTCCTGATTTCCATTTAATCGGGATACAGTCCTTAAAATGTCATACAGGTGTTCTGGACCGATCAGCCTTTCCCAGTTCTAGAATCAGGACTGGTGACATTTAAAAAGTCATCTTCCCATTTATGAATATTTTATCCTGAACATTACTTTGTGGACTTTTGTGTTAAACGTCCTAAATGTAATATTAAATAATCTGGCTCAATGCATCAGCTTATTCATACACCCCACAAGCTCCTGATACATAAGCAAATCTACTAAAAAACTCAATACTCATTCTTAAATTAAATGTACATGGATAAAGCTTAAAACTCAATGATGAAGAAGTGACCTCTACCTTAATTTTGGTGAACAGGGTCAGGGTATTTCCTGCAATACCAAGAATCATTTCCACACCAAGAACTGCTGATAGTATGGACCTCTTCGCAATGAACCCCCACGTCAGTTCCAGGTCTGAGATGTTTGCCGACAAATTCACTGAAAGAGAAGGAAAGCTTATAGCAAAGTATATGCATTATTCACATAAAGAGGTATATTAAACTTTCCAAATTACCATCATTAACACAAAACCCAATCAATTACATAATTTGTATTTTAAAATATATCGAGCACATCAACAATAATGAAGCAAGAAAGTGCAATGGCATATATACCTTAAAATATTTAAGGACAAACAATTCCAATATATATCTGTCATCTTCATTGCTTATACTATAACTGAATGTAACAATGTAACTCACTTTATTCGCCTTTGTGCAGGAAAACCACGATAATCATAACACTCCACGGGTCTTCAGCCAGAAATATTGCAGTTCGGTCCACACATTACGAAGGCAGATGTCGTGGTTACTTATAATATCAAAGCAACTGACGTCACTGCCATCGACCTTTCTAATTAATACTCTTTAGTTTTGTTTAAGAGCATATCCTACTCGTCTATGCATGGTTATGATTAATGAATGAATAAGCTTAAACGGGCTACAGCAAATGGAAACTGCTAAGACAGGTACACAATAGACAACTTTTGAAATTAATTTTTAAAGGACATGTGAAAAATAATTGTGTATGTTTCTCTCCTGCGGGGATTGCAAGTTGGAATTGATTATACACACTTGAACAGATGAATTAATTGTGTCCTACTCAGCAAATGCAAACAAGACATCAGACGCATCACTACTGACTGGAGCCACAGCGTACGCCTAAACCAGGGGCCTATGTCATGAAAGATGATTCCTTGGAAAGGCTTTTCCATATCATGATGCTGATTTTCTTCTTAGCAGGATACATCACCATGCTAACTTGTGCTACAGAACAAAAGTGTTCCTGACCAAGGCGTGTTCCGTGTATATAGTTTAAGACCTTCAAGACTAAAGGACTCATTCAGAAGCACACTCCCAGGTACTAGGCTGCATATATCGACAACCGAAACCATTGACAAGGGTATGATGGCTGTCTAAAATGGCAAAAGCGAGGGTGCAAATCTTAAGTATTGGGACACCCCTCCAAATAATTGAATTCAGGTATTCCAATCACTTTCATAGCCACATGTGTATAAAAGCAAGCACCTAGGCACGTAAGCTTTTTCTACAAACATTTGGAAGAATGGGTTGCTCTCAGGAGCTCAGTGAATTCAAGCATGACACTATAATGTGATGCCACCTGTGCAATAAGTCCATTTGTGAAATTTCCTCACTACTAAATATTCCACTCATTCAGAAGCACACTCCCAGGTACTAGGCTGCATATATCGACAACCGAAACCATTGGCAAGGGTATGATGGCTGTCTAAAATGGCAAAAGCGAGGGTGCAAATCTTAAGTATTGGGACACCCCCTCATTGAATTCAGGTATTACAATCACCGTAAGTGGTATTATAACAAGGTGGAAGTTTGGTGGAGGGGGGATTATGGTGTGGGGTTGTTTTTCAGGGGTTGGGCTTGGCCCCTTAGTTCCTGTGAAAGGAATTCTTAATGCTGTAGCATTCAAAGCCATTTTGGACAATTTAATGCTCCAAACTTTGTGAAAACAGTTTGTGGATGGACTCTTCCTCTTCCAACATGACTTGCCACCACTGCACAAAACAAGGTCCATAAGCACATGGATGAGCAAGTCTGGTGTGGAGGAACTTGACTGGCCTGCACAGAGCCCTGACCTCAACCCAACAGAACACCTTTGGGATGAATTTGACCAGAGATTGGGAGCCAGGTATCAGTGCCTGACCTCACAAATGCTCTCCTGGAAGAATAGTCAAAAATTTCCATAAACACACTCCTAAACCTTGTGGACAGCCTTCCCAGAATAATCACAGTATTATTATTATTATTATTATAACTAAGTAATTGAGGTGCTACAATAGCAATTAGAAGGGAATTTTGTGGTTGTCAAAAGATTCATGATTCTAAAAACCGACTATCCTAAATGACTAAGAAGTTTTGTGTGTCATTTTTATATGCAGATAATAAAGAGCAGATTAATGAAACTGCAGTGCATTTGTCTTTATTTCATTTGTCTTGGCGGTCATAAGTGATCACTAAGAAAAATGGTTATTTGCACTGATGTCCCTGAGAACTCTGCCATCTTTGAGGCCTGCAAGGTAGAGGGGAGGTTGTTCTTCCTTTGGCTAAGTGTGTGGTACAGCTGGATGGGAATCTCAGTTTAACTATGGATAGAAAAGTTATGTACCCTGTGCAAATCTGTCATACAATATACATTCCCCATAAATCCATGAGCCATACGCAAAGCCTGATCATTTTACTTGGAATATCATTTGTGTGATCTTGACAGTGGACACAGGAAGGCCCCAGTAAGTTACAACACATTGGGGAAAAAAAGCTTTGAATTGGAACAAAGTGTTCTGACATTACCTGAACATCAGTGCTGTGTGAAGATTGCCTGTTCACATAACATCCTTTATTTACTACTTTATTACAGTGATGGGGGGCATCAGTGGTATTGGTAAGTCCTGC
Organism: Cyphomyrus plagiostoma; assembly: GCA_019775915.2. Classification (NCBI taxonomy): domain Eukaryota; kingdom Metazoa; phylum Chordata; class Actinopteri; order Osteoglossiformes; family Mormyridae; genus Cyphomyrus; species Cyphomyrus plagiostoma. Next base: position 9,999,108 of record JABFEA020000054.1, read on the forward strand.
GATATTTAGGCAATTTAATCATAGTGATAAATCATCCAGTACTGACACTGATAAACATTTCTGTAATAAATGACCAAACTTGTTGGAACTATCTTTAAATATTCTCAGAGGTTTATGTACGGGAGAATATGCAGTAATATTTTGAGTGCTAAACATATATATTTTGTGGATAACCCGACAGGCTGTTGTTCTGCCAATGTGTTCAGCATCTCCAATATTATAGGAAAATAGACAGAGGAAACGATGTGTAAAGTTTCAAATGAGAAGCTGAAAACGGATGTCTAAATAAATAAGATAAACTTTAACAAAATTAAGTTAAACTTTACTGACCCCAGGGGAACATTAAGCAAATGGATAAATCATGGAACCGGTGAAGAATCCGCTTCTATTTCGACCGTGGCACGCCAGAACAAATTGACGAGCTCTGCTACCGCGTAGATTAATTTCTTTCTTTCGTTGCCACAGTGATTGCCTGACGCTCAATCAATCTCTTTTTATGAAACGGAAAGTAATCTGGTTCACACTTTTAACTCTGCATTCCGCGCTGAACCCGCTTTCTGGAATATCCCCCAAGACTTGCCTACCCCTGGCCTAAACAAATATTATCAGGCTTGTACACAAATAATCACAACTTCAATGGGCGTGCCTCCATAGTGGACACATTCAAAATGGCGCGGAGGTCCACCCTGTCGCCCATTTGCCACACTTCCGGCGCTCTGATCCAACGTTTCCGGTGTGAGTCGGTTTCCAGACTGAGAAGGGCGAGTAGAGAGAACATCGTAAGTTTGAAACATACGTAGCTTCAGGTTGTTTATTGAATAATACATTATTCATAGTTGTCTTCCATACTTTTGGTTTGAGAGTTTCCGTACGGTTCACGTTTATCGTTCTGCACGCTGTCATTGAAAGTCCTTGAGGAATCATACAGCCACTGCGTAGCCGTGTTTCAGACCAGCGCTGTAAAGACGAGGATGTTCATGTGACAACATCTGAAAAAGCTTTACTTTCTGAATAAGCCTGAATTAATTTGCATGGTATTTTGAGGAGATGCAGCCAATAGCAGTTTCTTAATTAAGTGGCTTCGCCGTGGTAATTGCAGATGTGAATACAAATCTTTACCTGTCCCCCAGGGTTGCCAACTCTTAACGCATCTGCCGTGACACTCACGCTTTCAAACTAACGCTCACGCAAGAAATCTGACAGCAAATTTATATTATTCCATTACAAGCCTAAAATTAGATACGTGAAAAGCGTTAGAGTTGTTTGTAAAGTATACGGATCATTTAAAGCTAGTAAAACCGTCACACGCATGTAAATATCTCACTCCAGCCAGCTGACCAAAGTTGGGTTAGATTAAAGTACTTGCTGAGAAACAGAATAATAGTGTATCGTAGTTAGTGAAATGGTGAGATGACTGTCGCTTTGATTTTAACAGACCCAGGCCGTGATGTCTTCAGCACTGCGCCTACTGTACTCCATTTCCAGGCCAGGTAGGACCTGCATTAGCCTGCATATCTGCTCTGGAAGCCCATCAGTCTGTTGCCTTAGTGGTTTACTGTAGTCATGTGACAAAGAGCACTGCTACAGCCTTAACCTGTACCACGTCTTCATTCTGACCAGGGAATTTCTCCGCCTGCTCCACTGTAGTGCGTCCATTCAGCGTCAGCATCCCAAAAGGGGGATACAGTAAGTGTCACATTCAGATTACCATGGTAGTGTCTAGCGCGGAGAGGTCTGTCAGGGCTGTATATGAATGACTCTGGCTCAGATTCTCAGCCTCACATGGCAGGGTGTATATGAATATAACGCATACATTTATTAACTATCCCAGATTGAGTTCACAAAACTGTCTGGTATGGTCTCACAGCTTTAAAACATCTAAATCTTCCAAATGCCTAATTTAGCTGTTGTTTGTTTGACCAAGTTCCTATGTGTATACAGCTTTATGGACGGACGCTCCGGTTAATATCTGTTCCTTGCACACCAGAATGATGTCTCCAAAGTTTTATTTGTTACATGCACAGTAATACTAACTACAGTAGTTGTAATGAAATGCTTTGTTGCCCAGCTCCAGACTGTGGTGTTTTCAACAGTGTGCTCTGTGATGTGCAATAACTAATTTTCACCCACCCCCCACCCACCCATACAGAGTATGTGAATGCCCAGGAGCTGCCCACAGATATGAAGTCTATCACTGACCGGGCTGCCCAGACCCTACTGTGGACTGAACTCTTCAGGGGTGAGCTTTAGCAAACTTCTACGCTTGACAGAGATAACTGTGTGCCACATCCACATTAACCACATTGAGTCCTACTGCCTGCCCATCCATCCATCCATAATCAGTTTTGCGGTGACCTGGATGCCTTTCCCGGGAAGCACAGGGCAGGGGAGCCCCTGGACAGGATGCCAGTACATTCAAACATCAGTTGTCTGTCTGCATGTTTTTGTCCTGTGGGATGCTATGAAACATATTTACATACACACACAGAGGCAGGAGGTGTAAAGCCACATGCTTGCTATAAAATATTCAGTTCAATAATATTATAGTGGAACAGAACATGCATAGTGCTCATAGAGAATTGATCAACAAGAACATGAATAAAAAAAATAACAAAACGCATGGTTCCAGATTCAACGCTGTTTCTGCAGTGACAGATACCAGAACGTCGTCTTCCTTCAGGTTTGGGGATGACCATGAGTTACCTGTTCAGGGAGCCAGCCACCATCAACTATCCATTTGAGAAGGGTCCCCTCTCCCCTCGTTTCCGTGGGGAACATGCTCTGCGCAGGTACCCATCTGGGGAGGAGCGCTGCATTGCCTGTAAGCTCTGTGAAGCCATCTGTCCTGCCCAGGTGAATCCATGCCGTCAAGCTCTACCCTGCCCAAGCATATTCTGAAATACAAAAAAATGTTGCCCGTCATGTTATAGCTCTGCAGTGGTAGATATTTTTTCAGTCTCTTGATTTTGCTCTTCATGTAACTGTTGGTTTCTTTGGACTACAAAGAGTTCAGACTCCTTTCTGCTTGGCATTGACCCATAATTGAGCTACAGTGTCCTCCCTCTTCCAGGCCATCACCATTGAGGCAGAGCCCCGTGCCGACGGCAGCCGGCGGACTACCCGCTACGACATCGACATGACCAAGTGCATCTACTGCGGCTTCTGCCAGGAGGCCTGTCCTGTAGACGCCATCGTGGAGGTGCTAACCGGCAACCTTCACGGTCGTCACGAGCATGGGCCAGCGGGCACTACTGCTCATTTCATCCTCTTTTCTGTGATTTGCGAGTGACTAAAACACTTGGCTGAAAGTCATCCGGTGTCTTTTTTTCCAGGGCCCCAACTTTGAGTTCTCCACAGAAAGCCATGAGGAGCTGCTGTACAACAAGGAAAAGCTTCTCAACAATGGAGACAAGTGGGAGGCGGAGATTGCGGCTAACATACAGGCTGACTACCTGTACAGATGAAGCGCCTGCTTCACCCACGAGAGGCAGCCGAGAGTCTGTGGACGGACTGGCCAGTCTGCTTGCTGATGGTGGCTGCACTTCCACAGATACATCAGCCCATGCCTTCATACTGGTCGACAGATAGCACTGAGTTACAGACCAACCCATTAAAAATCAATAAATTCTTAAACTGTTTTATATCTTGTGTGGAGACATACATTATATACAGATTATTTGATGCTGAGCCTGGCAGGCTAATACTGCAGGGTTCTTATCTTCGTATTGTACAGTTGTAATAGTGTCTGTGATGTCATAACACCTGTAGCCATCAATGTGTCTCACCAGTACTCTGGAAACGCAGCATTCAGAGCAATCTACAGAGATTAATTGTGAAGGTATGCGGAATTGCTGAAGAAGGAATTAAAGTTTTGTGTTCCACAGTGTGACACTGCTGTGAAGCTATCTTTCCCCTTATGGGTAACAATCTTAAGGTTTTCAATTTTGTCATCTGGAATTAGTCAGTATTATGGTTATCAAGGTGTTGTAGTAGAAAAAACCATTGAATCACTAAAATGATAATGTTTGCACAAGTATTTTGGAATGCTTCTCATTGCTCACCCTATCTTGCTCTCCATAAGACACACATACAGGTTAGAGCAAGATTTGGGGGAGGGGGGTGGTCACAGTGGAAGGTCCAGCACCCCTGGAGCTGGGGGGTTAAGGCCCTTGCTCAAGGGCTCGTATATGTGATCATTCTGCAGAGGCTGGGGCTCAAACCTGCAATTTCTGAGTAACAGCCATGTGAGACTGAGAATGTGACATTCTTAGACAAAGTTGTTGAAGGACTGTGCTCTGACAAATGTGTCCAGTGAATGATAAGTACACTGCAGCCTTGTGCATGTGTTGTGGCCTTACACTGGCCAGTTTTCCAGATATAAGCCCCCCCCCCCCCCGCGCATCCACACATGCACACACACAGCTATGTTTTCATAGTGTATGATAGATGAGAACAGATGTATTTTCGATGCAATGAAAATTTTGAAATTACACAGGAACAAAACCTGTGACCAACTGGTGACACTAAATGAACAGCTAGAAAAAAATGTGCTGTTGTAGCTCTGTCCATAATAGCAGGGACATACTTGTGTTGCTGATGCTCGGCCGCATTAGCCGTATCTGAGGCTGAACAAAACAGATGTCATATAATTGGATCTACATGAGAATTTCTATCCCCCAAATTTAAAAACCAGTTTGACTAGTAGGATAATAATTGCTGTTGATGAATTCATGGCTCATGTTATCCAGACAATATCGAACTACAAGAAAATAAACCTAGACCACGGCACATGAATAAAAGCCATTTATTTTAAATAATTGCAATTAATTTTGGTAGAACTGACTGCTTTGTTAAGGCTTTTGTTTACATCTATTACATTACATTACTTAATTTTTAAGTTTACATCTATTACATTACATTACTTTTTTATATATATCAGAGCATAATACACTTCAAACGACTTTCATTTGTTTCTTAAGTACAGGGATCCTTTGTGAGATCACACGACTTGACATTAACCTTAACTGAAGCTTTTATATGGTCACAAGCCCAAGAAATACCGGAGGAACTACATGTAAATATATTTTAATAATATAAAAACACTCACATAAAGTGAATGCACTCAGTCCCAAACCGAGATAATTTACAGTGTCCCGGTATGTGAGTGGAGGTACTGCATCAGATTCTGCAATTAAGTCTTGAGCTACCATGTCTTATATTTATCGTTATTAGTTAGTCCAAATACAGTTGCTTGGCACTGCAATTTAATTTCTCCTTCCAGGGTTCCATTTATTTCTGACGCACCTTCACTTACTCCAATCAGCCTCAGCATGTTTTTGGACTGTGGGGGGAAACCGGAGTACCCGGAGGAGACCCCACGACGACACGGGGAGAACATGCAAACTCCACACACTTGAGACCAGAACGCGGGTACCAGAGGTGTGAGGCAACAGTGCTAACCACTGCACCACCATGCCGCCCCCTGAATATACTAAAAGGTAATAAAGAGTTGGTTATTCTTTAAATTTTGCCCATATGATGCTGAAATCACTATCAGAGAACACTTTTTAATTAAATGACTTTAACTCTCCATTTTTTATTTCATTTTCGGTTACAACTTGAAGTTTACTTTATTAAAACCTTAATATTTTAAACTAACCTTAATCATTCAAATTCAAAATGTTATTTGCTTTTACTTTGTCATTATGTCCTTTTTGACCAATCTTTTTATACAAATATTAGATCACTATGTTAAGTCTGCATAGGAAAAACAATTATTATACCAGGAAACTCAAAATTGGAGTAAAAATGAACACTGTTATAGAATAGTGTACGATTATTAACTATAAGTACTTTGTAAATGTAGGCTTCGATTATTTTATTATATAGCCTAGTGTTTGTTTACTGATAGACAAAGACAACGAAAGGACAAATTAATCAATAATTTATTTGTATCAGGATTATTTATTTATAAAATAACACACCACAGATCCTCATGAAACAGTAACAAAATCATAGTGACAGAAATCGAAAGACATTTTTTATTTATACGAAAATGCATTTTAGATATTATTGAGCCCTGTGATGCGCTGCCCCCCCATCCAGGGTTCTTCCCTGCCACGTGCCCGTTGCATCCGGGATAGGTTCCGGACCCCCCGCGACCCAGTGGGATAAGCGGTTTGGAAAATGGATAGTTGGATGGATGGATATCTTTGATAATTTTATGATAATTTCTAAATATGATCCAACATACAACAAATGCAATTTTTTCCGTATTATTTGACTGAGGTACTGTGCCAGTGGTCACGTGACAAAAGAACGAAAGACGATGAACTAATCCGGCTCAGACTGAGTTGGTTAATCTTATGGGGCTGTCACGTGATGAACAAAGGACTCGAACCCGAAGACTCGAAACAGGTGAATCAATAATTCCAATACAGAAACTACAGGAAGTTGCGCGTGCGCGACTGAACAATCACTCCCAGGAGAGTGATGAACGAATCATTTAAGAACGACCCATTACTAATCTCAGGCAGTTCCGAACTTCCGATGCATGATTTGCTATTTCTCCCGGATATCACGTAAAGCAATGAGAACTGGTTTTCAGTTCATTTACCTGGTAAAATAAAGTTTAAATAAATGACATAAATGCTCTGATAGTACACGTAAGTTAGTGGTTTATTTATT
>JABFEA020000054.1:10005894-10034599 GCA_019775915.2 Cyphomyrus plagiostoma
CTAGGTCAAACTGGTTTGTTCGACTTTCAAGAAATTCGAGTTCTAGTGAGTTCGAGAACCGAGGTACCACTGTATACGAATACAACATAATCCAGGGGTGATGCTATCTAAAGCTAAAAGTTGTACTTTTCAAAACACTCATTGAGTTTTTTGCTGTTTTTGCTTCCCATACATTTTAAAGTTTTAACAAATGGCAAACATTCTTTTTAAAATATAGACAATATATGATGGTGTTTGATAACTACATCTGTGTATAAAAATATAGCTAAATCAGCACAACAAAAGCAGACCGATGTGAAACAAAGCAAATTCATACTCCATAACACCTCAGCGTTGTCTGTATACATCACGACTTCAGTAACCTGTCTCAGTGTATTCTGAAGTCCAGTCCTGTATGAACTAGTTATCGAGACGAATCAGCGCAATTTAAGGCCGCCAGACACGTAGTTCCAGTTCAGCAGTTCAGGCCACAAACCACAAATTTAGACAGCTAATTTCATTCGATCAAACATTTTATTTTTTCCCAAGTTTTCCAACTTGGCAAACTGCGTACGGGTGTGTATGATTTGTACAACCTTCCGCCGTTAGCCTAATAAATGACTGAGTAAAGACGCATGTAAACAGGGGGTGCGTTTCCCAGGATATAGCACAGTTGAAAACATGAAACATAATGGACCCGTCAGTATAAGTTATGAGCAGGGCGCGCGGTCACCGATCATGTGACGAGGGCGAGCTGCGTCACAAAAGCCGCCGTGAAGCTACGTTGGCCGGCGCCATTTACTCTTTTCCCCATTCGTCTCAGCACCGGGTATGTCTGCAGCGCTGTTATTTACACATTTTACTTACCGTACTGGAGTTAATTAGTAATATGTGCCGTTTACAGCTTTTACAGCCTTCTTCTACCGAGAAAGCGAATCGCGTTGAGATCCGTATATACGGCCGTGAAAAGTTTCGCGCTTGTTCCGAGTTAGCGAGCTGCCTTGCGCACTAGAGCCTACCCTGGCTGCGTACTCCTGAACATGTCCGCATGGCTTCCTCCCTGCAGCCCGGGGCGCCGCTCCTTGCCCACCTAGTCCTACAGGGAGCCGTCCGGGGAGGTCTGCCTGCAGGGTGTGTTACTGCGGCGGCGGCGAGCGGGGCGCTTCCGCGCCTATAAACATGAAGCGCTTCCCGGACGATTCGCCTGGTCTCCCGGGTTTTACCGTTAAACCGCGCCGGGCGTCGTTTTGTTAGAACCTCTTTGCCGTGTTCTGGCTACGCGGGCTATGAGCGGCTAAATTTACTGCACGTGTAGATGGAAGTTACTAGAATAAGCGGCTGGCAGCAAGGTCTGGAGCCATCCCCGGCATGCCCATGCCGCCCTCTCCATCCCTCTCACTCATGGTCTGTGGTGGTCGTGCGCTGCGAGCCTCTCATGCACTTCCCGATTAACTCTCTCCATCCTTCCCTCTCTCCCTCCTTCTGCCTCCGATCAGCAGCACATCCTCAGATCCAGACCCACAGGTCAGATATGGCGGAAGGAGAACCTCAGGTCCAGTTTAAGGTGCGTTTCAGCCAATGTCACAGCTGTTTCTTGCGGGCCAGAGTGGACCCGTGATCTTCATGACGATGGTATCCTTACCTGCGGGAATATGTCCGGCTTGTTTGGGTTAGGTATTGCAGTAGTAATTATGCCCCAGTACAATTTTCATTATGAAATAGGCTTTCTAAATGAACTCACCTGAAATTATGGTCAGTGTTCAAGTTTTATCCACTCTTTGCATAACATCAATTTTCTCTGGTTTTACCAGCTTTATTTGCAGTGTAAGTGGGATCAAGCTTGTTCTGTAATTTTGAAGGATTAATGCCTCATCAGTAGTTTTACGAACTGGGATGTGTGTGTGAACCTCGCCTCTCTCCTAGCTGGTGCTGGTTGGTGATGGAGGCACAGGCAAGACCACCTTTGTGAAAAGACATTTAACGGGAGAGTTTGAGAAGAAATATGTGGGTGAGAAATTAAGGCTGTTATGTTCTCCCCGGTGCTGTGACGAATGGCTTATCTATGCCCAGTCCCAACCACTTTTCCTAGTTAAGTATTTCTGAAACTGGTCTTCGGAGACTCGCAGACGGTCCACGTTTTTGCTTCCTCCCAGCTATGGAAAATATGTGGACTGTCTGGCAGGGAGCTGGGACGGAGGAAAAAACGTGGACCGTCTGCGAGTCCTCAGGGACCGGATTGGGAAACCTAGTTATTGTGATGTGTTGAATCGCTATTGTTCCTGTTGAATGGGTTTGTTTATCATAGTGGAGTCTGTAGTGAGCAGTGTTGTGTATATGCTTAGGCATCAGAGAGGATGATCAGGAGCAGCTTACAGAAGGATACTTGCCATTCTCTGGGATGATGGAGTGCAGCTTAGAAAACAAGCAGCTGGGTGGGATGCAGCTTTACTAAATGGCTGCCGGTCAAACTAAGATTTACATTATAGTGGTTTGCCTTCTTGTCTTGTTTGGACATGGTTGCATATGGGCCCAGTCTGAACCTATAGATACTGTAAAACCACACATGAGACTAGATATTATTATTATTATTATAATAATATAATAATAATAAATGTCTAATAATACTACAATTTTAATGTTAGTCAAGATGGCATTTCTGGCTTCCTAACAAACCTTTGTTTTCCGCAGCCACCTTGGGTGTGGAGGTACATCCCCTAGTCTTCCACACCAACCGAGGGGCTATCAAGTTCAACGTTTGGGACACAGCTGGGCAGGAGAAGTTTGGAGGCCTCAGAGATGGCTACTATATACAGGGTGTGCTAGCTTCTTATTTTCCATGTGTTGGTTCTGCTTTGGGTGTTCGGTTTTTGCACTTCCTTTGGGTCTGTCTGGTGTTTTGCTGACACCTCCTGCCCCATACCCTCCCTCCTCAGCTCAGTGTGCCATCATCATGTTCGACGTGACTTCACGGGTCACCTACAAGAATGTGCCCAACTGGCACCGTGACCTGGTACGTGTCTGTGAGAACATTCCCATCGTACTTTGCGGAAACAAGGTGGACATTAAGGACAGGAAGGTCAAGGCCAAGAGCATCGTCTTCCACCGCAAGAAGAACCTGCAGGTAGCAAACTCCATTTCTAATGGCGATTGTCCCTCTTTAGTGATGACAAAAACACTTTTTGAACCATTTGTGGTATTTTTGAACCCATTCGATGGTGCTGTCTGTTCAAAAAGGTAAAAGGCATGCCCCAAAGCAAGCCAAGAACATGATCTAGTTCTTTTGTTTTGTTCTACCTTCCCATTGGTATAGCTGCTTGTTGCTCAGCCTTGGTGTCCTTCAACATGGCATCACTTCCTGACATTCCTCTTCAAATTTCCTAGTACTATGACATCTCCGCCAAGAGCAACTACAACTTCGAGAAGCCCTTCCTGTGGCTGGCCAGGAAGCTGATTGGTGACCCCAACCTGGAGTTTGTTGCCATGCCGGCGCTTGCCCCCCCCGAGGTGGCCATGGACCCCTCACTCGCTGCACAGTACGAGCACGATCTCAAGGTAAGGCGTTTTCAGGTAATATGGCTGCCAAGGGCTTTAATGTACCAAAGACGGTGTGTGTCAAGATGAGATGTGGAGACCTCCCAAATCAAATTCCTCTAATCCCAACAGGTGGCATCTGAAACAGCGCTCCCAGATGAAGATGACGACCTCTAACCTGTGACCTCGCAACCTCTCTGTGGCAGGAGTGACCACAGATTCTGTGGTTGACCTTTAACCTTTTACTGTACAACCCCATTGCCGATTGTTTTTTTTGTTTACTATTTGTTTTTGAACGTATGATGTCCTGTTGAAGAGATGCTATGTGCACGTGTGATGCATTGTGAGACGGACACACATTTGGAACAAAGGACTCAGTATCAGTTTACTGAAATGCAGAAGCTGAATGGATGCACTTAGTGTCTGAATTAAATCTGTCTGAATATGGTCTTTTGTCTTGACTTTCATTAAAAAAAATGAATGTTTTAAGAGGTTTGTACTTTTTGGCACAAACGCCCAGATGTAGTTTGTGGTTTTGAGTTTAACATATGAGTAGTAGTAAGGAGATTGGACATAAGCATAACAGCCAGGTGATGGGGCGTGATGAACTTCTGTGATGCCTTTCACAGAACACATTCCTAAGCAGGTTCTTGTAGCTCGATGTATTTGCACAAATTACATGCAGCTTTAGTCTGTCACTGTAAGCTGCATTAAATGACTCACAGTGCTGTTATGGGATTTATTCTCATACCAGTGTTCTTATTGCATATTTTATTAAGTGTACTATGCTACAACACAAGTGATAACTTTGATATGCAGATTATGGCTCCAGCTGGAACGGTTTGGCCAGGCAGCTGCCTGCAAGTCTTTCATCTCACTATGGAAGCATGTGAAGGAGCGGAGCTGGTGCAGCACACACTCTGGGTATCCTAGGCTGCGAGGCAGATTCACGGTGCCAGCAGCTGGCTGTCTGGGAAACTGCCCTTGGGTTCCTTATGGCCCACCGGCGACACTCGTGTTTATGTCAAATCAGACACAGTATATATGTGCTGAAAAACACCAACTGGAACAGAAATGTTGCTAATATGTAACACTTGAAACAATAGTATGACCTCTGCCAAGCAGCTTGCAGTGGGCCATCAATGGCTTAATGCTACTGACTTTAACTGCCAAGTGAACGGATTGGATTTCAGGTGGTATTTTAGTTTTCTGCGCAGCACCTATTTCATGCTGAGCATGTCCCCTAACATGACCACCCACACGTTTAATAGTCATCTCAAATTTCTAATAAAAATACATTGTTCTGGCTGTAGATGCCCAGATATTAACTCAGCTCTCTGCACGCTGGGTGCCTGACTGCTGTTAAGACCGCTTGCAGGTGGATTAGGTACAGGCTTTTGGATGGTCACTGCCACCCTGCACCTTATCCTCTGGGCCAGGGGGTCTTTACAGCCCAGACAGACGTTGTTGATGAAGGGGGGGACGCCGAGCATGCGCGCATGTCATGGTTGGGGCTTTACAATATGATTACATAGGGCCAGAGATTAGCGTCACTGCACACAACTGTCGCTGTAATCCCTCTTGAGAGGATAGGTTTAGCAAAACTACGGGTTCGGAAAGCAGCAGCCATATTGTGTGTTTTCAATGCGTTTTAAACTGCGTTGAAACTGCAGTGAATGTATTGATAAGACAACTGATTGCAACTAACTTTTGCCAGTATTATTGTAAACCGAATAGTAACAACAGTTTCGGGACTTAAGCAACTACCAAGTTTTAAATTGGGGCTTGTATTTTTTTTCCCACTACGGTGGTATTTTAATAAAGTTGAAAATTGTTACAGTTGGCTTTAAAAATGAAAGATCGACTTGAACAACTGAAAGCGGTAAGTGTAGTGTTTATATGTTTGAAATATCTTTGGAAGTCAAATAACGTTTCAGATCAATAGATACAGAAAGAAGTAGAAAAATACAAATGGCAGGATAAACTGGCAGTAATACTTCTGACCAAAGTAGTAATTTATTTAAATTATATTGATAACAGTAGCCACCAGTGTAAAGCAAGATTATTCTCTTCAAACGGACTAGTACTCTCAAGGAAATACGTTTATATTGCAACCGAAATATTTAAAAAGTTTTTACAACTTTCTAAAAGCCGAGATTGAGGAATCTAGGTATTGTAAGCCGTCACTGGTTTTCCTATGAAGAATGTCGGAGAGCGTACTGTGTAAAGAGCGACCCGGGCCGTACTGCCGCCGTCACCTGCTGTCAGTGTCATCGCTTCCTGTGGCCCCCCACTGTTCATATTGCCCGCTGCTGGGGTGAATTCCACGGTGGACAAATCTAAAGGATATTTTTTTCCGTCTTTCGATTTTAAAAGAATATGGTGAGGCGCGCTTGTGTTATCCGTAGGTGCTGTAATCACAGTCTGCTTTATTGCCGTCCTCTTGGTAGGCAACATCCATGTTCAGGAACATAATGGCGAATCCCATCGCCTTAGAATAGAAATTACTCGTATGCAGCGCACAAAAAAATATCGCGCTGATTATCATATCCATGCCAGCTGTTTATACCCGAAATGACCAGACAACTCGGTAAAGACTTGTAAACACAATCCGGGCCAAATAGCCATCTGTTTAAATCACCTCCTTGTCGTCTCAAGAAAAGAGTATTAAACCTGAGAGCTGCGGGTGGGGAGGCTTGTTCATGGTATTATTGGGAGATTTAGACTTAACTATTATCCAGCCTGAAGGTTCCACTGATAAAGTGGTCCTCTGTACATACAGTTGGCTGCAGGGAATCTCTTTAAAGACACACTTTGGATAGTGTCGCACAAATCGATTGAGCGTAATTTTTCCCTTAGATACATATAGTCATGAACCAGAAAAAACGATGGCACAGTTCCATAAATAAAGTGCTATAATAATAGGCCTACTTGTGGCTTTTCTTCAATACTGAAAGCTTTCTTTTTGCATTTACTGCTTGGCTTTTTTGAGCCAGGACATTTAGACGAGTTTTGGGGTGTCAAATCACTGTTCTTTTTTATATTTTTCAAGTTAAACGTAGAAGAATAGCAAAATAAACACTTGTAGGGTAACACATGGTGAACTGATGCCCTTACTGATTTAGAGCATTGGAGCAAATTTGCATTTCAAAAACATGCTTTATATGAGAATGTAGTGTCCATATGTACAGAGCTGCACTTTACATCCACTTGGTCAGTAGGGTCATTCTTTCTGTCTGTCATGTCACGGGACCCAGGACATATGTAACTGTGGATGCACTGGATGGCTGTAATGTGCACAGTACTTGGTCATGCACCAGTATAACAGCCTTAACAATACCCCCTCTATACCCTGGACCATTTCTGAGATGATGCCATGAAGAGAGCGGTGTGGGCATTTCCAGTGGCTGCTGCAAAAAAGGTTAAAATGAAGTGCAGTGTAATACTTGGTCTTATCACTGCTTTGGTGCCACACTGTCTTTTGTCATTGTTGAGCCTGCTGATGTTAAGAATAAAGTTAAGCAAGGAAATTCTGTTGTGGGCTAAAAGCCTGAGGGAGAAATGTCCGGCTAAGAGGCTCACATTTATCAGGACATGAAGGGAGGCAGAGATGCTGCAATGCTGGAGTACAATAGGTGTTGCAGGATGGGACTCTAGTGTTCTCATGAACATAAAACCCAGTTTTTGTACATTAAATAAAAGCATCTACAAGTATGTATAAATCATACAGGAATAATCTGGACTCCATGCTTGTGTGTGACATGGATCCTTTGTGTTGGGCATCTCCACTCAGACATTCGACGCCGATGATACAGTTGAGACAGAGGTGGCTGTGGACAACGCCGCGTTTATGGATGAGTTCTTCTCTCAGGTAACTCACCATCTGTGTTGAAGGCCTTCCTGGGCAGTGCATGGGTTCTCTCCACTGTGCCTGTGCTATAGTATGTCAGGTGTTCTCGTGAGTCAGTGTTTGTGAGTCATTTCTCCTGCAGTGGGGCTCAGTCTTGCTGATCATATTTTCTCATTCCATCTCTGAGATTGAGGAGATCAGAAGCAACATTGACAAGATAGATGAGAATGTAACCGAAGTCAAGAAGCTTTACTCCATCATTCTTTCTGCACCAACGTCGGATCAGAGTAGATCCAGCCGCCTCCTGCTATATATTTACTCTCTTCTCTAAATCTGTTTATGGAATCTCTTCACTTTTCTCTTGTCTGTAACTCTCTGTAGCCCTCCTTGTTGTCTTTCGCTTCTCATTGTTTTTTGATTTTCATGTGAGTACAGTCTTTCTTTACAGAAACCCAAGATGACTTGGAGGCAGTAACCAATGATATCAAGAAAATGGCCAATAATGCTCGCAACAAACTGAAGAGTCAGTACATATACGTTATGAGTCTTTGTGTTCCTCTGTGATGTGTGTTAAGTATGTGTTGACTTGCAGTTTCTGCTGCAATGGCTGTCTGGTTGTACTAATTGGCTCTGGTGTGTGTTGATATAACATGACAGGTATTGAGCAAAATCTAGATTCCCCTGGGGAGCGAGTGTCAGCTGACCTGCGAATACGCAAGTCTCAGGTATAACACTTCATTACCATTTATGCCTCAGCTGACTGTGTCACCCAGGATTTGCTGCAGAATAAAGGCTTCTGCTTCCGCTCTCTTAGCATGCAGTTCTTTCGAGGAAGTTTGTGGAGGTGATGACCAAGTACAATGAGGCGCAGGTCGACTTCAGGGAGAGGAGCAAAGGACGGATCCAGAGACAGCTGGAGATCAGTGAGTCATCTATGCATGTAGTGTGTATGGATGTACAGTGGTACCTCAGTTCTCAAACTCATTAGAACTCGAATTTCTTAAAAGTTAAACAACCAGTTTGAAAAAAAAAATACCTAGAGCTCGATTTTAGTCTCAGAATTCAAACCGTGAACCCCGACCTAGGATAACTTGTACACGTGGGAAAATGAGTCACGCGGTATGCTTCTCAGCGGAAACAAAGGGTAAAGCTTCAGTCTCAGCCTCGCTGTGATAGCATTGTGCATGTTTACACTGTTAGACAGTAAAAATACATTTAGACAATGATAGACAGTAACAGTAATTATTATTATAGAATAAAGAACATTAATACATTTAATTATAATAATATTGTCATGCCGATAGGGGACGGAACGGAGACAAAGGCGCAGACGTCAGGGTATCGGGGAATATGGGGTTTAATTACAGGTAAGGCAGGCAAAACGCAGACGGACATTACAAGGACCGGACTGGGGAAACAAACTGAAACATGGACTAAATACAGAGGACTAATGACAACAACCAGAAGCAGCTGATCACACCGGGATGCCACATGGGGTTAACGAGGGGGCGTTACATTGTTTTTTTTTTTAACTTTATACGCGCTTAGATGTGTTTAGTACAGTATATGCTCTTCTTGTTTTATCCGGTTCATTTTGTGTTTAAATGCTAAAAAAAAAAAGATATTTATGTGTAATTTTTTTGCCGGGAACCAATTAGTTTGTTTTCCATTATTTCTTGTGGGGAAATTTCAGTCAGAACTCGAACTTTTTAGGGTTAGGGTTAAGTTCGAGTTCTGAGGTTCCACTGTATATGTACAGAGTCTGCTTTGCGGGGACATATTTTGAGAAATTTACCCAGATATCCTAACAAAACAATTTAAGCAACTTTTTTTGAGTAGTTTACATTTAGGAATCAGGGGTTGGATTAAAACACAAAAATGTAAACATTCATCTTTATGTGAATGTGTAAATGATTATGTTTCAATCAAGTGTGTATAGTCAGTCAAAGATTTTTGTTCACTGAAGTATTACATATTTGCTTAAGCATCTAATTTACACAAAATATTATACATATTCCTACATTTCTACCAGAACTCCAAAACAAAACATCCATAGCAAGAAGCCAAACTGTAATGTGAAATTCAGATCAAATGTCAGACCTATATTAACACATTCCAGGCTAAATGTAGAGCTGAATGAACTCTTTGTTTTTTATACTCTGAAAGAATGTCTGTGCTGTACTGACTCTGTTTTAAATGATGATAGTGTTGTCCTGTCTGCATGAATCCATTCTCCTGTTCTGACGTAGCTGGCAAATCCACAACGGATGATGAGCTGGAGCAAATGCTGGAAGGTGGAAATGCAGCTGTTTTCACAGCTGGGGTGAAGTACTCTTTCTTACTGAGCAGTTTGTGTTTGAACCATAGCAGTCATTTGCCTTTGCTAAGTAGGCCTGTGCGTTTGTTTGTCAGTTCACATGACTCATTGACAGGGCCTGCATGTCTGCAGATCGTAAGCTCGGGGATATCACAGCAAGCACTGAGTGAGATCGAAGCCCGACACAAAGACATAGTGCGGCTGGAGAGCAGCATCAAGGAGCTGCATGACATGTTTGTGGACATCGCCATGCTGGTGGAGAACCAGGTAAATGTCTGTTTCCCTCACAGAAACTGGAAAGGCCATCGGGTGAAATGTGTAAGCAGGGGCCCCGGTGGGGCCGTCTTAGGGCCCTTACATTCTTTATTCAGCACTGTCAGTATTTGCTCTTCATAGAGCAAATCATGCATCATTTCCCTGGTAAGAACAGGAGTAACCACTGGGATTTCCTTTGCTCACTGCTTTCGGAGGTAAATGTGGCTGTGTGGTAAGTCTTTCTTCATTAACTGGTTTGGTTTTGTGGCACTACTGTCCTATTTATCAGAGCACTAATTGTTATTAACTTGTCAGTGTGTCACATTAAATAATCTGTTTATTCCAGGGTATAATAGTGAATAAATGAGGCCACATCTCCAAGCAGGGAGTGGATAAGATTGGATAAAGCAAAGAGCACAAAATCAGCAGTGTGCCAGGTATGGGGTATTCTGGAGAGAAGGCTCTAAGGTACTGTATTAATCCTTGGTGCTTGATATTCAGCAGCATAGGCTGGGCACAGTGTGCTTGTCTTGTGAATGGCATTGTTCTACACACTGGGGCGACAACCTGTCTGGATTGATGTTCACCCATCAGTATCTATTCCTTCTTCTGTACCTACTTCCTTCCAATCCCCTACTATCTATCTAACTCACCTTCTTCATCCCCACATCTGTTTTCTTCATCTCCAATTCTCTCTGCAACTTTCTCACCCAAACTTGCTAAGGGTGGCATGATCGACAGGATCGAGAGCAACATGGACCAGTCAGTGGGCTTTGTGGAGCGGGGGGTGGCCGACACAAAAAAGGCAGCCAAGTTCCAGGCTGAGGCCCGCAGGGTACGTGCAGGAACCTTTAATCTGTCAGCCTTCAGTTTTCATCCCACTGGATGCTTTCCTCCTATTTTATTATTGAATGTATTTATTCATTTATTTATTTCGAATTTTCCACTAGGGATCAGTAACATATGTGTTCTATGCATCTTCCGTCCTTCCCTGTCCATTTTCAGAAGAAGATGATGATCATGCTGTGCTGTGTGGTTCTTGTTATCGTCCTCAGTTCTGTTCTGTACAGTTTCATCACTTAGAAAACAGTAGGTACAGAATGCTGGCCATTGCCGCATCATTACATGATTTTTATTGTACTATTACTTGAAATGTTAAATATCCAAACTAAAGTTTTTCAATTATTTTTTTTAGGTACTTCATACTGTAGATGCCTCCCAAAAACAAACTGGCTTTAAAGAGTTAACAGATCACTGAGAAACTGTTCTAAAATCACTTGGAGAGAGACTCCTGTGATTGCTGCCAATCAGTATTTCTTAAATCTACTGTTCAAAATGTCTTATGTCTCCTCTCTCTCTCTCACTTTTGCTTAGTCACCCTTTTGACTTCTTCTTCCAAAGTGGTTCAGTGCTTGGAGCAGGAAGAAATGTGTTGTGTGATGTTAAACTGAAATTTGAAAACCAGAAAGTGTTTTGATTACTGCAGATATAATCAACATAATGATTTAAGCAAAATAGCTCAGGATATAATAACGTCATCAAGGAAATAGTTTCGATAAAACTATGCAGATATAAATCATACTTAGAGATATTTTGGCCATTTCCACTACGAAGAAATGTGTGTGATCTGTTAATAAGGCACGGATACATGGGAGCAGGCAGATGGCGCTAGTTCTTATGAACCCACCCATACATTGATTAATATGAAGACACGTAACGAGACCACATTTCAGTCTTTTTCTTGTGTTAAAGCTTCACGGATATTTTGTTTATAGTGGTGTCACAAGAACTATATATTACTGTTTCTTTATCCTACAGAACGAATGGCAGTCACTTTAGTTTCTTTTTGTTGTACTTCAAATAAAAAAGTGAAATTTATGTGTCAATTCAATTGCATATCAACCTGTAACTTTTTTCCATTAATTCTTTAAAAAGTTCTCGCTAACCTCCATACCTACGACAACATACATCCTGGACAGGGTTGCCAAGTTTGGCTAGCTAGAGATTTTCAGTTTGAGAGACGTCTGCACACACATTTACATATATTAAACAGCTTTATTTAGTTGAAAATAGTCGGTAGGGTTTGCAAACTACCAGAATGCTTCTGATGTAACTAATTTTAGGTTTATAATAGAATAATGTAGATTTACCGTAAGATTGCTTAGGTGAGCGTGAGAGTCAGAAAGCGTGACTGCCACGACAGATGCGAGCGAGCTGGCAGCCCTGCATCCAATTCTTCCCTCTTTTGTTAGCTTTCAGACATTCAGCACTACACTGTCACCATTACCCTAAATTAAGAGCTCCAGATGGTTTGGTCACAGGGACTGACAGTTCAAAACGCCTTGTGCCTGTAATCGCTAAAACCTCCAAGCGGCCTTAAACCTACAACGCGATTGGTGAGGAACTCGTGAATATTTATCATATCCAATGGCTGAAGCTCTTATACGTACTCGGCAAAAATTACGTTCAAGACATTTCAGCCAGCCGGAAAAGGTATATGCACAAGACTACTACACGGCATTTGATTGGCTTCACTGCTGACCCCGTTTTACCAATGCCCCTCAGCCCTCTCTTTGTTAGACGGGGTTTGCTACTGACCAATTAAAATATATCCGGCGGATCTATTACCGTTAGCAATTGGGGCATATTGCAGTAAGGGGCGGGTCTTTAATGAAGATCAGCGGCGTATTTGTGACGGTGTGAAAATGGCGGCGAGTAGGGGAGCACATTAACTTTATCGGATAATAACGCCAAGAACATGTCTTTTTAACACTGGAATTGCATAGTCTGAGGGAAAGCTACATGGGTCTACGTAAAACGCGGTCTTACGGGTCATCCCCATGACAGTTACGGTCCCAGATGGCAGAAGGTATTCGAGTAAAAGGGCGGAAAGTTACTCCGGAATACCGTGTTTGCCGTTGAATTTTAAACTTGGACTCGCGGACTGGAGCGAACCGTCGCTCGTGATTAGGAGCGCGCGGGGAAGGACAGCTCCGCAGCTCTGGGAACCGGCACAGCGAGGGCCCAACGCGAGCCAGGGCCGAGTGCTGTGGAATTTACAATTTTTTTACTGAGCGGTTAGCAGAGCCCAGCTGCGCAAACGGCCACCAGAGCCAGCTAGCTCTTTTATTTTCTCAGTGCCGTTTTGTTTTGGTTTTTGCAATGATTCCTTTTAGCGCGGGGTAGTTAGCTCGCTAGCTGGTTAGGATAGCTAACTAGCTAATAAGGGTACCATTGTGTGTAAATAGCCACATTTGCATGTTATCCAATTATTTTGTTACGAACTTTATATTGTAAAGTAAATTTTGAGCTGTCCTACAGGTATCAGGTGCTAGGAGCGAGTATGTGCGTTAGCGTCGGTTAGTAGTCAGCTAGCCGGTTAGCAGGCTGACGCCCGCGCTACCTTTTTTGTTTAGTTACTTTCTTATGAGATATTTATCTCGCTTCACACGCACATTCCAGAAGTTGTCGGGGGGCGTCCGTACTGTGACAGAAAGTAGCTAGCCAGTTGCAGCTTCCCACAAAAGCAGATTGGATCCTGGCCGTGGGCATATCTTAACTGACTTACTGCTCGCACTCATCGTCTCATAATGGATGACGCGCGTCCCCGCTATAGCAAGCGCCTGGTAAGTCTACTAACACCTCTTGGAATGAATATTTAACTTTATTTCAGTTTCGTCTTGACTACAGAACACAATCGCCGTTGAACCTGGTGTTGGCCTTGCTTTCTAGTAGCTGTCAAAGTATATCGTGCCCGGCATCCAGGCGGCCGCATCACTTCGTGTTTCTCCGGGACGTGTTGGCATGGCGATAGACGCTCCGGAGAGTCTATCGCCATGCCAACACTTACTGCAGAAATGTGTGTGGCTACCTGCATCAGTGGTTGGCCGTGGTTGCATCGGAGAAGCCTGTGTTTCCACGCTGACTTGACATGTCACAGCGCTAGTCTGTGTTGTTGTACTGAAGTTTTAGGAGTCGATCTAGCTGAATGCTTTATTGGATTGGTTATTTAAAAATGTGACGTGTAACTAACTTTGTTTTATTATTTGCGGGTGAACGTTGTTATAATGCGGCGTTATATTTATACATCGTGATACTATTTCTACTCCCAACTCTTAATGCGAACACAGTGCCAAATTCTCAAAACGTCATTGCACGGACGGTTAATACAAAGATAGGTTTGTATAGTAAGTGTTACGCCCCTAGTAAATTGTCACAAATATAAATCATTTCCAGGCAGCGTTTACAAAATTGTAATTTTCAAGGCGCCCAGTTGTTATAGTAGTGATGTCACTAGTGTGACAATATCCTTGTCTGTAATTTTTGTGGTTGAATACTTGAATATCCACCAGTGATCATTAGGTGGTGCCTGGGTTAGCTTTCCAAGTAAAAGTTGAGGAAAAATAGTTTTACTTAACAATTAAATTGCAGGTATGCAACTTTATATATAAATATCCGTGTTTTTATTGATTCGTCTGCAAGGCAGCTTCCTTGCATTTAGCACACAATCAGCTGCAGGGAGTGAGATTAAAGGCATGGGATTCATTGGTGTGATTGTGGATGTGAATGCCATTGTTGCTGATACATTTGCTGGCTGTTTTTCTTAATTACTGTAAAATAAACAAATAGTTTAGAAAATTGCGGTTTCCCTTTCATGTTTGTTATGCTGAGCATTGATGGGCACGTGCCAGAGGGAATGTTTCCACTGACCACTGATGTTCCAGCTCTTGCATGCCAGTAACTCCAAACATTATTATTATTATTATTAGCAATAGTACTAGTAGTAGTATATATTAGTTAAGAGAACATTCAACATGGTGTTCTTATTGTAATTTGCAGTTTCAGTTGAAGTTGCTGGTGACTAAACATCCTCCTCCACTGGATGAGAAGGGAATTGACTTAGATAATAACATGGACAGGGTGGGGGTGGCTCAGTGAGAGAAAGAGAAACCCTGTCTGTGCTGGAGAGGGGGCTGATTGCAGATACTTAAGTACAGTGAAGGGAAGCAAAGGCAGACAGTCATGTAACCTGAGAGGCTGTGCAAGATGCCAGCCATGTGAGCGGAGGTGCGGAAATAGAGTGTGGGGGGGAAGGGTGGGGGAGTGAGCAAGCTGGCAGGGAGGGGACACTGCAGAGGAAAGGGATGCTCAAGGAGAGACAACAGGCTTTTCTCAGAGAGCCGATGATGGAGCATGGGGAAGAAATGACAGCCGTTGGCAGTGAGAGAGTGATGAAGAGGAAAAAAGGAATGGTGACACTGAAGGTGCGAGGTGTGTAGTGTCTCTGCAGGGCTGCAGGGACAGGCTGCCGCTGGTGTCTCTGTTTGACCTTTAAACAGCTGACATTACAGCACAGTAATCGCTGATATTTGCTTTGTTAGCATGTGGGTCTTCATTTTATTGTTGTTGTAATTGTGGCTTATTATTGTAACCGTTTAAAAGGAATGACCTTCAGTTCTTAGAGCACTGTTAGAATCGCAGCTTCCTAAAGATGCAGCATATAACTGCAGTCATTGGTAGATGCAGATAAGAGGAAATGGCATATTTGTGTGTGTCTTTTGGGGTCCTGCATCTTTGGTCTAGCTCTGCTTTGTAGGTCCACTATGCTATGTTCTGTCCTTCAAACGGCTTTCCGTGTGGGATGGCTTTCCCACGCCAGTCCTTCCTGGTGTGTTGTTGGTTTTTCTTGCATTATGCACTGAGGTGGACTTATGCACATGTTTTGGGATATTTAAAATCAGTTTGTTCTAAGGAAGAGTTCTTCCTTACTCTTGTAGTCATTGTTTTAGCCAGGTTGGATACTTTAACAAGTTATCCACTAGCATGGTTTGTTCAGCTGTGGATAGAAGAGAGTGCTGTCGTATCACTAAAATGCAGAATATTTCATGATTAAAAAGGTGTTGATTAGCAGCACTCTCAAAAATCGCTGTAGCCAGTTGGTGAGTCATTTTTTCCTGTAATCAGTGTAATTGTTCTCTTAGTATTAGGAAACTCAGCTGAGAATGAACTTGAAAAATAGAATGTTATGCTTGCCTGCTGTTATGCTGAAGTTTAATGCTGGTGCATTATCATCTGTTGCTCTGGATGTGCATGTTTGTAAAGAGCCATAATATGAAAAGTAGCAGAGACATGAATATATGAAGGAAATGGAATAGTGGGCGGGACCATGCTTATGAAGGCGTACCATTATGTTCTGGTGTGTGGGGATTGTTCTGAATCTATTGCCCTGAGGTATGAGGCAAACCCAAAACCTTTAAGTCTTGCTGTCTCAACATGTCCAGTTCTGATAGAGGGAGTTGTATTTTGTGACAAAGTATCTTAATTTGTGCATGTAGAAGAGAATTCAATGTTTCATTATCAGATATGTCATGGTCCTCCTGGGTTCGTAGCCTGAGCTCCCATTTCCTTAGGTTCACCCTCTCCTGCTCTGCTAATGGGAGGATTCCGCTCACTGCATTTGCTATAGCTTGCATAGTACAGACCTGTAGCCCATTTTAAATTACATGAGCAGCTGGATTTTTACAGAGTCTGTTTCATTGGCTATGAAAGTGGCTCCCATCTCATAGCTACATTACGTAGCCTTTTGATCATGATTCTAGGTTACCACATCGTGTTTTTTGAACAAGCTCACCGGAGAGCTTGAATTTACTGTACTGTCTCCAATGATTTTAAAGGTATAAAGATTTAGTATTTTCTGGGGTTTCCGTTTGATTATAATGTGCAGCCTCAGTATAATGTGATTTCAGATACAACGCAGCCTTCATCTTGGTTTAAAGTTATTCTGTACTGGTGTGTTTAAACTATGGGATTATCGATTAAATAGTTTGAGGTATAGCCACTTGTCATATTTGTTTCATGTTCACATAGGCTAATGTTTTTTTTGTCAGCGGTCAGGCACAAGACGGCGTTACCAAGATGACGGCATTTCAGATGATGAGATCGAGGGGAAGAGGACTTTTGACTTGGAAGAGAAATTGCAGAGTGATCGTTTCAGCTCTAATTTGGTCAAAAGAATGGAGGGGAAAGGTTTACTGAAATTCCTAATTATTCTGTGGACCGAAATACAAATGTAGAAATGATTGTTGGAGTGTGTAGCCTTTGATACACATAGCTCTAATGTGAATAGATCACATGAACCCAACATTTTCTTCAAAGATTAATTTAAATTATTTAAATCAGGACTACTGGTACTATAACACCCCTTCTGTTACCCCTCTGTAGAAGTAAAACATTCACTCTTAACTATTATTAATGAATGGTGAGCCAGGACATTCTTTAAACATTGACAATGATATTGATACAGTTTTGGGCTTGGCCATTTTTGCCTTCTTTACCTGTGGAAAGTCATACAGTATTACATGTGTATTCCCACAGACTTCACGTATGAATACATCCAGAGAGAGGGACTGAGGGACCCCATCATTTTTGAAAGGCCTGATGGACTAGGAATCAAGTATGACCTTTAAACTTTTTCTGCAGGCTTTTTAAAGAAAATATTATGCTGTTATATATATTCATATATTTTAACAAAACATTTGTCACGGTAATTTAGTTGTTTATTAACATTATTGTGTAACTATTCTATGATAATGGATTCAGCCAAAGTAACATTAATCACTGTTCTGGCCCTTACAGGATGCCAGATCCAGATTTCAGTGTCAATGACGTCAAGGTTTTTGTAGGTAGGAGCACTCATCTTGGATTCTTTTACTTGAGGATTTATTTTGCACCTTTCCGACTAGCTTCTGCTCTTGTCCTGTCATCATGGCTTTTATCGGAACATTTCCTTTGCTCTCTTGTAATTGGTGGCTGCTCTGCTCCTTCTGCAGGCAGTCGGCGATTGATCGACGTGATGGACGTGACCACACAGAAGGGCATCGAGATGTCCATGGCCCAGTGGCGCCGCTACTATGAGACCCCGCCGGCCCACAGAGAGAAGCTCTACAACGTCATCAGCCTGGAGTTCAGCCACACCAAGCTGGAGAACCTCGTCAAGAGGCCCACGTCTGTGAGTGTCGGCCACACTGCCTCCCCCGAAGGGAAAGGCCGCTGCTGGTTGAATGACTGCAGCATATCCACCCTCTGCAGGTGGACATGATCGACTGGGTGGACAACATGTGGCCCCGTCACCTGAAGGAGCGTCAGAGAGACTCCACCAATGCTATCATTGATATGCAGTACCCCAAAGTGCAGAAGTAAGTGCCCTTTTCCAGCTCTGCCCTTCCCCTACCCTGCCCTCCTCTCTGTATGTCTGGTGACCTTGCGGGTCCCCTAGCACTTAACTTGTGACCAGTGCTGTGTCCTCCCCTCAGGTACTGCCTCATGAGCGTGCAGGGCTGCTACACAGACTTCCACATCGACTTCGGAGGCACCTCCGTGTGGTACCACATACTGCGTGGGGGCAAGGTGAGAGCAGGCCTTGGTGCCGCAGACAGCCCCCTGGAGTTGGAGGGTGATAGCGCAGGAAGCTTGCTCTGCTCATTTTGGATGCCTTTTTTCCCCTCCTCAGGTGTTTTGGTTGATCCCACCTACTCCCCAGAATCTGGACTTGTATGAGAACTGGGTGTTGTCAGGGAAACAAGGTGATATCTTCCTGGGTGACAAGGCAACCGACTGCCAGAGGATTGAGCTCAAGCAGGGCTATACCTTCCTCATCCCCTCTGGTATGGTTGTCTCCACAGGCGTCTCTTAGGAAGTGGCCATTCTTGGTCTGGCTGCCATACAACATAAATGACCCAGCAAAGTACCAACATAAATGACCCAGTTTAAAAAGTACCATTTTTTCAGCATGTGCTACAAGGGACAGTAGGAATGTGTGTGGCCCTGCAGTGATGCTAAGTTCGGGTGTATGGCTGTTCCTCTGTGCCAGGCTGGATCCATGCTGTGTATACACCAGTCGACACCTTGGTGTTCGGGGGCAACTTCTTGCATAGTTTCAACGTCCCCATGCAGCTGCATATCTACAGCATCGAGGACCGTACACGGGTGGGTGTGTGACTGGCAGCTCTGAGAAATGCCTGGGGTGGTTCCCTGATTCAGTCTGTCTGGCTGGGTTCTGTGTGGAATTATGTGCCGGGCCTGACATCACTCTCACACCCCGCAGGTTCCTGCCAAGTTCCGCTACCCCTTTTACTATGAAATGTGCTGGTATGTGCTGGAGCGCTACTTGTACAGTCTGACCAACACGTCGCACCTCACGCCTGAATTCCAGAAGCACTCACTGGGCATAGGTCTGTCCCCCGCCCCTTCCTTTCAAAGCCTCTCTCATTTATCAATGGCCCTTTCTCCCCATTCTCTGTACAACTACAGTGCATTTTGTACCCATGTCATGAAGAATGCATCCACCTGTATGTACAACTCGCAATTTTATTCTCAGGCCTGAAGCAAGATCTATCATCCCAAGACGAAACTCTTAACGGTCACATCAAAGATGAGGAGGAGGAGGAGGAGGAAGATGAATCTTTTCACACTCCCATCAAGCCTGGCACCAAAGTTCACCTCGCTCCCTTTGAGCTCGAGGGGCTCTGGAGCCTTCTGGGGAAGCTGGAGTCTCTCCCTTCCCATAAGAAGTGTGTCCCGGCTGGAATCCACAATGCCCCTGCGCTACTGCATGATATCAAGGTATGACAAGACCACCTGGGCTCATGGTACTGTGTTGCAGCCCGAGCTGCTCCCTTTTTACTCCTCTTCCTCATCCCTGCTGTCTTTCTCAGACTTTGCTCCAGGAGCATGCCAATGACAACCCCAAACTGTCCTACACTGGAAAGCCCATCGTCAGGTGGCCCAAGAGGGTGAGCCGTCACTCACATTAAAACCACATTCAATCCATAAGCGGTACGCAGGTGCTCATTGGCTTTTTGTGGTGTTCTCCTTCCCCAGCCACCCTGGTACCAGCCCCCTCCACCCCCTCCGGTGGTGGGCCGACCTCGCCTTTCATCGACACTCGCCCCCCCGCGGCCTGTCAAGCCTCCGTCCTCCATGTCGGTCCTGCGCCGGCGCCGTGTGCGCTGCAAGCGTTGTGAGGCATGCCTGCGCTCTGAATGCGGGGATTGCAACTTCTGCAGGGACATGAAGAAGTTTGGGGGACCAGGCAAACTGAAACAGACCTGCGTGCTGCGCCAATGCCTAGCTGTGAGTGTGTGTGTGTATTTGTGTGTGCGTCTGTCTGCTGGCGCGTGTGTGTGGCGACCATGTACGTGAGTGTCACTTGGTTTTTCTCTCTCTCAGCCCGGCCTGCCCTTATCTGCAGTGTGTGAGGTGTGTGGGGAGGGCAGTCAGGAGGCTGGTGAAGACACGCCATTTTCCCTCACACTCATGGAGTGCTCCAACTGTGCCCAGATTGCTCACCCTGGGTGCCTGAAGGTGACACACCACAGCCCACTTTCACACTCTTTGTGCCATCATGATTTTTGGAGAGGAATTATGGCGTAAAAAATGCTCTGTATACAGGTGCCGGGCGAGGGTGTCGTCAACAAGGATCTGCCCAGTTGCTGGGAGTGTCCTAAGTGTGCTGTGGGCAAAGACTCAGAGTCTGAGGTAGGACCTGTCACTTTTTAGTCTCTGTGATTCATTTATATACTCGTATATACATGTGTGTATATATAGGTGGCTTCAGCGGTATATGTTTGTCTTAGAGAATGTGCCTGTTATCCTTCTTTCCTAACACGCTTCCCCCTGCCCACAGTCCTCCGGCAGTGACGATGACAGCGTTGCGTCTGTAGGCTCTCTTTCCCCAGCTGCACCTGCGTCTGAGAAGCGCTCCAACAAGAA
This sequence comes from Cyphomyrus plagiostoma, assembly GCA_019775915.2. Lineage (NCBI taxonomy): Eukaryota > Metazoa > Chordata > Actinopteri > Osteoglossiformes > Mormyridae > Cyphomyrus > Cyphomyrus plagiostoma. Next base: position 10,026,597 of record JABFEA020000054.1, read on the forward strand.
GGGGATAGGGGGCGCTGCTGTCGACGAGGGTGGGGGTGGCCGGGGAAGGGGCAGGCGCCCTGGGCGGCCCCTCTCTGCGCTCTCTATTGCACCCTCTTCCTCGCACAGGCTGCTTCTGCACCACCAAAGCAGGAAGCGTGCCGGAGCCCTGGAGCTCCGTCTCAGAAAGCGGGTGAGGCCTCTCCCCCTCGCATGACCTAACCATAACCTGTGGCCCTCAGTGGTCGCCTGAACCAGCTGAGAGGATTATCTTAACTGGTTTTAGACTTATGGCTGATTTGGGGTGTTAATATCTTTTCCCCCTTTTGTGTTCCTAGATAAAGTTGGAGAGAAATAAAGTTCTGCAGCTGGTAAGAGGGCAGTTATGCCTCCTGCTGTTGAGATCACCGGCTGGCGTGTTCAATTTTTAACTTGGGCTTTGCTGTGATCCCAGAAGCGCAAGTCCTCTGCCCTCGACTCCCGCTCCCCTAAACGCCTTTGTCGCCGTGGGAGTCACAAAGACGAGGACTCAGCCAGCGACGACGACGACGATAGTGGCGGGGGGCTTGGCAGCAGCAGGAAGCTGGCCCTGCACCCCCGGGGCGGCTCCACGTCGCGCTTGCACCACTCCTCCCTACGGGGTGTTGGGCCTGGTAGGCGGGGCCTGTGGAGAGGCTCCGCCTCCCGTGTGGGTCGCAACAGTGGTGGCGCTTCTCTTAGGATGCGGCGTGGCATGGGTGTGCGTGACGGTCGCAGGCAGCGAGGGGGACGCCCTTGGCCACGGGGAGCGGGGCGTGGCCAGCGTCGGCGTGGCGATACGGAGGATGAGGACAGTGAAAGTGACAGCGATGACCATGATGTAGAGGAAGAGGAGGAGGAGGAGAGCGAAGATGGGCCCTTAGACAAGAGGAAGCGGTCACACAGACGCTGCAGTCAGGCAGAGGAAGATGAGGATGACGACGACAGGGACAGCGAGGACTGTGGCCTGGATGGGATGGGAGGGCAAGATGCAGTGGATGAGGACGTGGATGAAGATGAAGCAAACCAGTCCGACTCAGAGCCCGAACCCCCTGTGCTGCTCGTGTCAGACCTGAATGACGACCTGCTGAATGGCTCCTACTTAACAGTGACGCTACAGCGGCCACCCAAAGCCAAGCGTGACCCTGGCGCTATTGTCCCCAAGCTGGAGGCGGCGGTGTCCCCCAGGGCCCCACCCAGCAGCCAGGGTTACGTGCAGCGCAAGTCGCTGCAGCGGTTGCGGCAGAAGAACGGCACCGCGGGCAACGGGCTCATGCTGGCCCGTGGGGGCGGCGCCCCTGGTGGAGGGCGGCTTCCACGCTCTCAAGGGCGCAGCTACTCAGAGGCCCATGCCTTGGATGGGGACGAGGCCTCCACCTCTTCCTCTTCCCGATCCTCAGCCTCACCTACTCCTCCGCCCCCCACCACCTCCTCTTCCCCACCCTCCCTGCTGTCCTTGCCCTCCTTTAAAGACGTGGGCAACGAGCCTGGCTGTGAGAAGGAGGTGTGGGTGTCCGTCTTCCGCTATCTGACCCGTGCAGAGCTGTGTGTCTGCATGACTGTCTGCAAAAGCTGGTACAAGTGGTAAGTGGCTCAAGAGCATCCCAGGGCAGTGCTTAAAGGGTGGGACGCCATATAGAAAAATGGGTGTGTGATGAGCAAGGGTGTACATAGGGCTGTCGCAGTCACTTTGCGATTATGTGGTGCGTGTGCAATAACCACCAGGGCTTTGGATGATTTTAAATGGGTGAAACATTTGTCTGTACATCAGCTTTTCGGTACTTTGTGAACTTGCACCCACAATTTGGTAAGCAGATTAGTAGTGTGCCTTAGATAATGAGGTGTGCATTGTGACGCCCAAAAGTCAGGAGTCTGTAAAAATTCGGCATATCCTTATGTTTATTAAATTCAGTTAACAATGCACATGCTATTGTTTTAGTAAATCGTGGAAGCAATAAGCACTGAAGTGGCAGTGAAGGAAAAAAAAAAACAGTTCAACAGCTATATCCTTTGAAAGAGGAGATATTGTGGATAAATAAAGTAAAAAGAGGTTGGTGGTACATTCTGCAGTTTAAAATCTGACACGTTTATTAAACTTAAGGATGGATATGCTGAATTTATACAGATCACTAATTTTTGGGTGTCACAATAATGTATCTCATTAATATTTTAGGCAAACTACTAAACTGCTTACCAAACTGGTTGAGAGTAAAAGTCCGTATGGTACCGAAATGCCGGCATCTGGACCCCGGAAGGGTACATGCCACATGGATGCGTGTTGAGGAAGGGTGCATTGTCCCATTTGTTTAACATGTACTTACTGTGCTGTCAGAGTGCATGAAGCTGTAGGTATGGGAGCGGCACCTGATGTTGAATATTTGGTCTTGCTACGTCCCCAGGAGCTGTGACAAGCGCCTGTGGACCCGCATTGACCTGAGCCGCAGCCGCTCCATAAGCCCCCAGGCCCTGTCGGGCATCACCAAGCGGCAGCCTGTCGCTCTCGACCTGTCCTGGACCTCCATCTCGAAGAAGCAGCTCACTTGGCTCATCAACCGCCTGCCAGGTGAGGACATTGGCTGCTGTTTGTTTCATTCTCACTTTCACATAAGAGATATGGCTGTGGGTATTATATTAAGGTGCCCTGTGTGGTGGGGGCTAGGGGCGAGCCGTGCACCAAGCCCAGGGGAGGGAGGAAGCTCTGCATATCCTGTGTGCCTCTTCCTCAGGCCTGAAGGACCTGCTTCTGTCGGGCTGCTCCTGGTCCTCGATCTCTGCCCTGAGCTCCCCCAGCTGCCCCCTTCTCCGTACCCTGGACTTGCGCTGGGCGCAGGGGGTTAAGGACTCACAGATCCGTGACCTTGTCACCCCACCAGGTTTGTCTGGGCTTTGAGTGCATCCAAGTCACTGGATTCAAATGCTGTATGTTAAATTCAAATTTCAAGTATTCCAGAGTAGAGAGGAGAAGTCTAACATTGTCAGTGATTGTAGTAAAATAAAATGAGACTGTTTTTTGGTGTCTTGTGGCTCCCCCTGCAGGCTGCGATAACCGCAGCAAGCTGAGGAACATGCTGACATTTCGCCTGGCGGGGTTGGAGATCAGTGACTCCACCTTGCGCCTCCTCATTCGCCACATGCCCTTGCTGGCGCGCCTTGACCTGTCGCATTGCCACTGCATCACCGACCAGTCCGTCAACCTGCTGACGGCCGTGGGCTCGTCCACCCGTAACACGCTCGTCGAGATGAACCTGGCTGGTGTGTTGCCCTGCCTCTGCCTGTCGCGAGCTCCCACACTGACCCAGTGAAGCCTAACCCCGTCTCTCCACCCCCAGGCTGTAATAAGCTGACGGACGCCTGTCTGCTGTACCTGAAGCGTGTGTCCGGGCTGACGCTGCTTGACCTGCGTGGCTGTAAGGGCGTGACAAGGCGCGCCTGCGAAGCCTTCATCTCGGAGCTCTCCATCAATGCGCTCTTCTGTCTGACTGAGGACAAGCTCATCCAGCGGATATCCTAGGTCACTCTGTGGGTCCTCCGGGCATGCCACACTCATCCAGAGGAGATTCTGAGGGACCTGAGCAGGGACGCTGTCTGTCGCTGCTGCACATAGGCCGGGGTGGTGGGTGGGGGGTGAGTGGAGTTAGAGAGATGGCCGTTTTGGGAAGACGGGTAGGCGGTGGCTCGCTTGCCTGTCAGTGTTGGAGTGAATCAGCAGACACTAGGCACGTGGGTGCTTGCGGCAGAATGGGACAGGTTTAGCAATGGGGCGTGGGCGGGCACCGCAGCTGAAATGCGGGCAAGGCCGTGAGAAGGGGGGGGGGGGGGGCAGTGTGTTGCCAAGCCCCGGCCAGGAGCCTGAGCAGAGTCTGCAGTGCTCCGCTGGCCCAGCTGAGCTGTATGCCTCAGCTTCTTGGTTTTTGTACACAAACTGACTGCTTCTTTTTAGAGCTCCTTTGATTCCCTTTATAATAAACTCTGCTCCCTCCGTCATGGCCCAGTCTCTCATGCAGGCCGTAGAAGTTACCGACTTGTTACATTTTTTTTCTTTGTGTCTTCTTGCTCTGTCCTTAATCCTAACGGGGAATACATATACTTTTGTGTACATTTTCTTCTGTTGGCCCATATGATGACAAAAATACTTGTAGCAGTACAATAATTATTTTCTGAAAAATTTTTCAATTTTGTTTGTTTTTTTCCAAGAAAAGAACAAAATAAATAATTAAAAAATGACTCTGGGGGGCTTTTACGGAAATTAATTTAGGTGGTCTCTGTGGGTTCCAGTTACATGCTCACTGCATCTACTTATTTGAAAGTCTCATTTTGAATGCAGATGCTCCTTGCTTTAGATGGTGCAATAACAAAGCACCTTGAGTAGTCACCGTTGAATTTCGATCGGTTTCTGGGCTAGCAATGTGCTGTGCGACACTTTCTACTGGCACCAGGCAATAGCTGCATCCACACTGCCACACTTCCAGTCTCTGTGGTGATTGCCAGTGTAAACGTACACGTAAACATACAATGTATTGAACAGTGACCGTGTTGGAGCTTATTACGTCTACTAAATGCTCAAATGATTCATATCCTGTCATATTCACATTTCCAATTTGCGGTGGGTTTCTTGGGATGAAGCCCCATCTTAAGAAATATCTATTATTATGGCATACATTTTTATTGGCTTGCTTGTCATTTCATGGTTGGAGATTGTTTTGGATCCACAGCTTTGACAGTGGACCCATGGGTCTGAATCTAAGTAGGAGCTTTTGTGTTAAAGAATGTTTCAGCTCACATTTGTCTTACTAGCACTGGGATTTATAACGATTTTTCCCACGCTAACATTTTTGTTTTAATCATTTGTCCACATCTAATTACAAGAAGTGCGGATACATCCATCCATCCATCCATTTTCTAAACCGCTTATCCCACTGGGTCGCGGGGAAGTGCGGATACATTTTATAGAAAAATATGAAAGACTCAAGAGTTAATATAAAGTGATCATTAAGAAATATACAGTATGAATTTATCGATTTCTTAAATGTAGACATTGATCGATTTACCTGGGTATTTTCTGGCATCACCCGCTGAGATGAAATTATGCATAAATGCAAATTCACTTTTCCAAAACACATTATAGGAGAACATAGTGTACGTTCCTCCTTTTTAAAAATTGCTATGGTATTTCTGCATGACCAGTTCCCCCTGCAGGATCCAAGACTTTTCCCTTATTCCCAGGAAACCAGTATGTGATCCACATTAGAGAGCATTATAGTCCTTTAACACCAGCTGCCAGTTAATGCAGCAGAATCTGAGGTTCATTGTTTTGACCTGGCTGCATTTGAGGAAGGGCCTCATAACTTTCTCAGTTTATGTTCCTCAGGTGTTACGCCTTGACTCTTATTCTATGCAGGAGCAGGACACCTAGCATTAGCTACTGGACCTAACTGAAGTTTTAAAACCCGAAGTTCAGTGAAATCTGGACCTACATGGTCCTTTTTTCTGTTCCAAATCAAAAAATGTCTCTAGTGTTTTGGTTTTACTGTGAAAATTGAGGAACTTGGGCTAGTCTGCAGTCACTCTTTCCCTGACACACCTTTTCTGTCCTTTCTTGGACATCCCGCTCATCCATGTCCTTAACTGTGACCTTCAGAAACCGACAAACTGGTCAACGGCAAACATTCTTTGAATGACATTGGCACTAAGGTAGAGATGAAGAACATGAATGATGCATCTATTCAACAAAAACAATATATTTAAATTCTATATTCTGAAAAGCTAACCTCTACAGTGTGAAGCAATGCTTCCATGGCAACCTGCACGGAGATGTACAAACAGCACACGAAGGACAGGGAGCCACATGACTCCGCTTGGAAATAACTTGCAGGTAGATGGGGCCATGAGATGTCCACCTGGGTTCTGAAGCCATGTTATCACAATAGGCACAGCTCACCATGAACGAGCATTAATGTGCTGAGGACCTGTGTCCGTAGCTCCACAAGGAATTGATTTCTTGCCATAACTGCAATGGCAAAGGCTACAGCTCAGTGTACTCACCAGATCTTGTGATGATGAAAGATTTAAATGTTCAGATTTGATTTCCAGGAAACAAATATTACCCTTGAACAAGGTATATAACATGATTTTTCCAAAAACTTCATTAGTCTGAATTTCTAACTGAATATATTCTATCTGTAACAAAATGACAGACGAGACTTGCAATCATCTTCCTCCTGCCTCCCAGCAGCTGACAGGAACAGAGCATATTCTTAATAGACCGTGCTCACCTGACCTAGCCGTTCACAAGCACAGAATTGTTCCATGAATATAAATGAAAAATGCTATTTAAAAAATTTATACATATAGTACAAGAAAGTGTGCAGAAGGAAAAATTGCTTGCACAATTTCTACCCATGGACAGTGGAAAGAGTAAAGATTCCAGAACTGTTTTCACGATACAGCCCTTCTGCTGCCATCTCGCGTTATCCCGCTGCGCCACCTCAAAACCATTTGCTATGATTTGTGCGTGTTTATATTAAAGCTGGCTGACTTAGAATACTGGTAGATCTTTGAATAAAAAAGGAATAATTTTAATGAACTCATGCATCATGTTGACCAACATAATTCTGTAAGAGACCCCCTTCCAGGCCACGTCCGCTTAGGGCACCTGTCTGGTTTCAGTGTTACCATGGATACATGAATGTGTGGGTTGGTCATCTGCTCTGAGCTCTGGACTCTCTCCCTGAGTCCAGCTAAAACTGTGCTGTTGTTGCCCAGGATTGTCTCAGTGATCCCCTTAATACATGGCTTTTCCCTATAGCATTCTTTCCTCAGTCAACATTTATAAAAATCTACTAAAATAAAGTCCACCTACAAACCACCAGTATCTGAATGAGAGAGTGTAGCTTTCTGCATTTGAACGCTTGAACTCTGGACCTGGTTTGTTTGTACGCATAAAATTCACGCAACAGATGTTGCAAATTTACGCAACATCTGTGAGGCAATTGTGCAACTTGGGGATAATGGAATGTGGAAGATCTGTGGGCCGTAATTCCCTTCCCTCAATTCAGCTCTCCATAGCACTAACACAGTTAGCCCTTTTTATTGTCATTGACTCCATAGATTCAGCATGATTCACCTCCTCTCATGGGCATCTCGTTGCATTCTTCAGGCACGTACACTGTAGAAACCTGTTCTACATGTGTGTAACTTACACGAAAGCTTTCTTGGGCCATGCTGAAAGACAGCATCACATTGTCACAGGATCATTGTTGACTCGAGAATCATAGTGGAAGAAGAAGCCACATCTACCCCCAAACTTCCATGAAAGGTTATTTATTAACCTCATACATAAGTATGCAGTTATTCCTGCTATTTCTTTTTTTATTTCTTTAATTGGTTTAACTGGGTGAATATTAGCCAGAGCAGAGCAGTGAGTCAAACACAAGAATAAGCATTTCCTCATTCATCGAGTGCCCTTTCAATGTAAAAGGCGCTAATGAATTCATTGGGACTGAAACAGTACTTCTGATATGTCGAGCTCCCAGCCAATCAAAAACAACTTAGCTGTCTAGAATAGCTATCTCTCAGCAAAACCCATTGGGATTGGTAAATAAAAAATACATAGGTTCACAGTTAACATTACTCTCAACTATCATTATACTTCTTAATTATTTAACCAACCATTTTGTAAATACCTTTTTATAAGTATTTGTTTTTCAGATGGCTTTTCTTAAATGATCTTCCTGTAATCGACTTTCGGTATAACGCACCTGTATCGGAGGCTCGCTGGTCTGCTCCCACCTCTGCTTAGTCAGCACTTTCTGACAAACTCTATGCATGTCACATGTGTTTCTTTTTGTGTTTCTAACGGTATGTGATAGTAATTCCATTACAGTGTGTGTGTGTGAGAGTGTGTGTATGTATGTGTGTGTATATATATATATATATATATATATATATATATATATACACTCACCTAAAGGATTATTATGAACACCTGTTCAATTTCTAATTAATGC
>JABFEA020000054.1:10058202-10073142 GCA_019775915.2 Cyphomyrus plagiostoma
GAGTGTGCAAGTCCAGCTCAATCAGTTCCAGGATGAGCTGGAAGCTGAGCCTAGGGGTGACCGTGGTGGACAGCTACGCCATAAAGAAGTTCCTTTACCCACCAGGCCCGAGGAGTCGGCTCGCATCTCTGACCATATAGTGACTGATCCTCTAGGGAGTTTTTTTTTTCTCTTGGCGGGTGACCAGTACTAATGGGAGGATAACAGCTTGATGTGAGGCTGCACAGACATTTTCTAATAAATATACCTTTTTGATAAACAAAGGCTGGATTGGTGCCTTGTTTCGACCCGTTTGCAAGCCCAGGTGTTCATATCCCCTTAAGGAGGTGGAGGCCGGTCCTGCCCTGGACTTTTTCACACTCTACTGTGCTGATACACTTAGTCTGATTGTTTTACAGTTTAAGAGAAGCCAAACTTTTTGATAGAGCCTGTATCTGATATACAAAACATCACCATTAAGGTTGATATCTGTGTGTATTTGTTCCCATGTTGTTTATGAGGTCAAGCTTAGAAATTAAATCCCCGCAACAAAATATGTTCCATCAGGGACAGGCCATTGCTAGTGCGGATTAACTAACAGTGCAGGAGCAATGGCAGGGAATACAGAGGCTGAGAGGCTGAGCAGAGAAGCTGAAGCTGGCTCCACATACCAGGGGCTCTGTAAACAGGAAAATACAAAAAAGTGTGTATGGATAGTGTGTGTTAGCAGCACACATGGTAGTTCCTGGGCAGCCAGGTGTGATGAGAGGAGGGAGAAGAAGATGAGACAGTAGCAAGGTGGCACATAGCTATGAATTGTAATGCCCCAGATTGATAGTAAGCTACTGTTTTGAGGACAGTGTTCCTAAGCTCCTTGTGGTGGCCTGTTATGGGTATCAGAACTGTGTCGTGGAGGCAGGGATAAATCAGAGATTTCAGTTCACATTGTGACAACTCTCTGAACCCCCTACAGTATCAATGAATACTTCAGTAGGAAAACATGCCCGATTTTTGTACATTTCACACAAATGTGAAGGAGGGAGATGACGTGCTATCATTGCGACTGCCAGATCTCTCGAAATATGAACCGCGGGTGGAGGAGGAAGAAACATCGAGGCCACGGAATATAGTGATTACTTGACAAAGCAGCTGCTCACTAACAGACGTGCTGTAGAAACACAGATTTCGGATGGAGCAGGAGGTTTCGAGGCGTGATCACTCTCCGTGCGGAATGAGGAAATCCCTGTGTTCAAAGCAGAGAAAGCAGAGGGGGATGTCCAGGTGAAAGGAAGACGATAGGGACAATTATATATAAATAACCAATGAGTATTTTAAAGAACGTTGGTTCAGCGCTAGGTGAGTGTATTCTGTTATTACGTGAAAAAGTAATATTTAATCATTCATGTTTGTGTAGCTGCAGCTCCAGTACTGCTTACACTCTTACCTGGACATTTATCGGAAGCTCAGCTTAGCGGCACTTACGCTTATTTGTCTCCTCAACAGCACATATGTTTCTAATGTTACATTTGCATCCCTTGTACATAGCTTTGAACCATATGTTAACGTTAAATGTAATAATTGAATATTATATTAACTATTTAGTGGTATTAAACTGCTTTGAAACATGTTTTTGTTTTTTGTTTTGTCTTCACAGTATGTTTCAGTTTTTTTAAGAAATTAAATTGATTCAGTTTGTTTCCCTTCTTTTTTATTTAATATTCTTATATGAACAAAGACGGTGGGTTAGTTACCACAAATGATTTGAATTTCATTAGGCCAAGACAATTTGACATATTTTAATCCTGAGGCACTGTTTTCTATTTATTTTTAAATGCAGGAGCAGAGTAGAAAAGAAGTCTCATCATTATTAATTAATAAAAAATGTTATGGACATTGGTAAATCCTATAAGTGATATAGGTGCCCCCTTTCACGCTAATTAGTTTAAATCGTGTGTTTTCAGTGATTTTCTTTAAAATCAGACCCTTCTAGTAAAGGCATAGCTTCTCATTTCATGAGTCTCTATCTGCCAATTCCATTTCGAAATGCAATCATGCCCTGCTGTTGAGCTATGATTGTTAATAGGGCGGTCAAACGATTTAATTTCTAAATTGCGATTAATGGCCTGTACAGTCATGCCACAATACCATCAAAACGATTTCATAGCTGTGTGTTCAATATAGAAATTAAATTCTTTTAAAATCATATTATTCTCCCACTGGGGTATCAAGATTAATGCAATTTAAGTGAACGTGATCAAAGAAATAATGATGCCTTTTGCCTTCAAAGTGCCTGTCATTTATTATTGTTGTTATTGTTATTGTTATGCAAATGTGAGGGATTGTAAAAAAAGTACAGTTTATTTTTTTGTAAATGAACTCACCTCCACAGACCAATGCCAGTTCACGGATTGAGGGTTGGGAATCCATTCTCTGTAAGACACCCTTTGGTCAAAAGTACATCAGCTTTTCACCAGTATGCTTTCGCCCTTTACACCAGTCTGAAGCTAAATGCTGCAATACCATTTGAGGACCAGTTCAGACGTCCTGTTCTTTGACCACATGACAGCATCAAAGCACATTAAGGGCACGATGAGCCCGACTGCAGTGAAGATAATGACAGTCCTGTCTTTCCTCTCAGCTGGTGAGTCTGCAGTTCAGAAGAGCATCAAGCATCCAGATGGTGCTTTTCTACATTGGTTTATATATTTAGCTTGCACATCATACATGATGACATTTAAACATAATATTTCATCTTATTTTCAAGTAGCACTTAAATGTAGATGATAACTTAGTTGTTTGGCAATACCTGTGTCATTGTCACAAGTGATTTCCCTAATTTTTCTGGCCCCTGGGGTTGTACACCTGCCCCCCTCCCCCAACCCAAACACAGCGTTTTCCCAAGCTCTGCCGCCCCCTTTCCTGCCCGCCCAGATACGCATCCTCCCTCCCTGGCAAGCTCTCCCTCTCTCACAGGCTAACCAGGGATTGATCTTCTCCAACTCGAGCCCCTTCACCTTCAGCCAGTCATTTCTCCTGGCTCTGCCTGCGGATGCCCCCGCCAAAATTAAGGTCCAGGCTTCATATGGTTCTTACTCTGTCACAAAGGTAAATTTACACCTTAGTCACTCACCGGTGCTGAAGTAATATGCAGAGTGTTATGTATTGTCATAATAATGTGAAAAATGTGCTCCATGCTGAAATTTTATTTTTGATGTAAAAGTACAACACAGGGCGGGCTCACATGGTAGACTCTGCTCTGTATTCGAACTGAAACACAATTTAATCCAGACCATGTACTCAATCTAACCCCCAGCAAATTCTACTAGGAGCAGTGCACCTTGGTTGTTGCTAATGGAACAGCACCCTGCTACAGTATCTAATTTTGTCCATTTTTTAATGCGGCTATAAGACATTAGCCTGTCTACTAGAATTCTCCAAATCCAAGGTCTGTTTCAGACTTCAATTTTTGAGCCATGGTTCAGTTCACTTTTTTTTTTTTTTTGGGGGGGGGGGGTTATTAATCAGCAGTAATTTTGAACACTACAGAGGGTTATTATCCACCTTCAGCTAATATTGCTAGCCTGGCTTTGACTGCTAGCGTGATTGCTCGATCATGACCATAACAGTTTTAGTGCAGTGTTGATGTCCAATAGCATTCGGTCGATCAGCTGTTTTCAGCATGGTCCTTTGGCCTCATGTCTTGCTCTCTGTCCCTCAGCTCATTTCCAGTCCCTCACCTTCTCCTGATATGCCACCTTTCTCTGCCTCACTTCTTTCTAACACTGTGGAGAGAGACTGGGATGGTGAAAAGGGAGTGACCTTCAAGGTGCAGGCACTTTTTCACTGGCATGGACAGGCCAGTAGGAGGCACTGTGTCACACTTCATGCTTTCAAAGAGACAGAGGAACAAAGAGCCACATGTGTAACTCAGGTAGGGCCTGGGCCTCTGTAGATGAGGCTTTATTCGGCCTGCTAAAAAAGCTCAGTGTTGTTTGAATAAACTTCTCTTTATTCAACAGCCTCTGGGGGGATTTTGCATGGTGACCCTGAAGCTGCCACAGGGTTGGACTGAAATGGATCAGAGTGCTTCATCACACCCCAGACAGTCCCTCAAATCAAAACAACTACACAGACAAAGATACCGTGGTAAACGGCTCCGGGGGCAAGCCAGCCGCCCTGTACCTCACATTCGGCTGTACTGCTCCTCCCCTGGGTCAGTTTCAGACTTTAAGCAGAGCCCTGCATGCCTGAAGGAGAAATGGGAGCCGTCTCAGAAAAGGCTGTATTACCTTGGGGCACTGGCCATGGGAGGCAAGGCCTGGGTGAGGAACCTGACAAGAGAGCACTTAGGATGCTCAAATGCAGCAGAGGAGCTAAGGCTGGATCCCAATGTTCTGATTGGCTACCAGAGAGGCCCAGTACATGGCAGTCAGCAAGTCCAAGTTTCCATTAGCCTGATGTCAAATTTCACTGGAGATTTAGTGATTATAAGGTACAGTAAGTGTAATATGTAACATTTCTTAAATATGCTTAGATATGCCTTCGAATCTGCTTCGATGCTATGAAATACTGCACTTTGACCTTTTGTCAGGATGAAAGTGGAGAAAGGGCTTTTATCTCTGAGGGCACATCAGGCTCTGACTTCTGACTTTTGGGCTATTACTCTGGAGATGAATGCAGCTCCCTCACATGACACTGTCTCAATAATTTGTCATAAACTGAACAGACGCAGAGGCAGTTACAGGTGTGTCAAAAAACATGTGACTCAAACAACAGAGCTTGTGTTGCCATAAAAGGCATTTGACTTGCATGGTTGCTAACAAATATTGTATAAATAAGTTATTTTGTCAAATTTGGCTTTTGCAGTCCTACTGTTCATCAACAAGTGGCCTGTCTTTCTGTGGAGGGCTTGCGCAAGCACTTTGGTGTTGTCATGTCAGTCACTGCTCACTGGTGGGTCGAGTACTCTGGCCACAGTTACCCCCTGTCACTACATAGGGCAGTGGTGAGCACATTCTTCTTCAGTGACTGGGAAATTGTAGGTATTGCTCCAATATCTAAGGTAATAGGTTTCATTATTTTTCTCGTATTAATATGCATAGCATAAAGATTTTTGGGCATGTTGATGTAACTTGGCATCATGTTCTGGTGCGTCTTATTTTGCACCAGATATACATTGACAGTTATCTCTGATGCAGTGGGTAGTTTAGCAGATTGGGATGCTGTGCTTGTGATCAGAAGGTCACTGGTACAAATCCTGGTGTTGGTAGATTGAGATGTCACTGTGGGTCCTTAATAAAGGCCCTACTTGCTCCAGGGAATGGCTGACCCTGTTTTTTCAAAACATATATTGCTTTGGATAAAAGTATCTAAGTTAATGTAATTTAGACATTTTGTCTGGTAATCTGTCAAAAATAAAAACTTAGTAGAAAATTCTTAGCAGTCTTGTTTGCACCTGTTTTGCAGAGCCGCACAATCATTAACACTGCAATTTTGAGCAGCCAACCCGTCTCATTTCCCGTCACTGTCCTGGCTGTGTCAAGAGATGGAGATGTGTCTGATATCACTGCTGCTGTAACATGTCATTCCACTAATGACAACATTGTTAAGGCAAGTGTGCAGTTGTGCAAAATATATATTTAGAAAGCTTGAATTAAAACAGAAAAAACATTGGTAGGTTGTAGCTCAGTAGACCCTAAAGCAGTAATTACAGTAGTACCTCGGTTTTTGAACTTAATCCGTTCCAGACTCTGGATTGAATCCTAAAAAGTTCGAGTTCTGATCAAATTTCTCCCATAAGAAATAATGGAAAACCAATTAATTGGTCCCTGGCCCCCCAAAATTACACCTAAATAGCATTTAAACACAAAATGAACAGGATAAAACAAGAGTTCATTAGTCCTCTCTATTTAGTCCGTGTTTCAGTTTGTTTCCCCAATCCGGTCATTGGGTGCATTCGACTTGCTTACAGCACTGGCTTAAAGCAACGCATTCTGATCCTGACGCAATGCATTACGGTTAGATGCATTGCGACCTCTCACCCGGGTGCACAAACTGGAACCGCCTCCATGATGACACACCTTTGCCCTTATTGTTTAGTTTAGTTACATGCTTGACGTTTGTATCCCAGGCAGTTCCGATGCGTAATCTGCTATTTCTCCTGAATATCACGTAAAGCAGTGAGAACTGGTTTTCAGTTCATTTACCTGATAAAATAAAGTTTAAATAAATTACGTAAATGCTCTAATAGTACACGTAAGTTAGTGGTTTATTTATTGTTAGTTACTGTAATGTTGCACTGCTTTATTTGGTTAATCGTCCTGTCTGTGAAGAAGGCATTCAATTAAGAATTGCATTGTAGTATGACAAATTTCCTGGCGCGTACAATTTATATTAGGTCATCTTTCATGGTTCGACTTCTGATATTCAGATTGAGTCCTAGGTCAAACTACAGTGGTACCTTGGTTCTCAAACTCACTAGAACTTGAATTTCTTGAAAGTTGAACAAACCAGTTTGACCTAGGACTCGATCTGAATTGGTTCGAGAACCGAGGTACCACTGTATTCTGATTCAACTACAATATAATTTTCCAGGTCTTGCTCTCCTTGTTTTTACAAAACTTGTTCCATTAACTCTCATGCACTCACATGCACTCTCCACTCGGTAGATGTCAGCTAACTGTTCGGCCATCTTTGTTGATGGAAGTGAATCAGGAGTGGGAAACGTTTGTGTGGAGGTCAAGTTCTTCCTGGGCACTTTGAGTGGGGCCCTCTGTCTGACAGTGTGGGCTCCTGTTATTCCACTCCTCATCTCGCTGTCGGACCCAGTACTCAGTGCCATCGAGGGCTGGCGCTCTCATACTGCCATGGGGTGATTGTCCTCCTGCTGTCCATGGTCTGCTGTATGTAGTAATGTAACTTTGCCTCCACAATGTCTGTTGTATGCTGTAAAGTATCATGTAGTTTAGGGGTCTCCAACTCCGGTCCTGGAGAGCTACTATCCAGTAGGTTTTCTGTCCCACTTGACTTCTGATGAGCCACACCTGTTCCTAGTATTTACCTGAGAAGTAGCTCTCCAGGACTGCAGTTGGAGACCCCTGATGTAGTGAGTCCACACTGTCTGCTGTATGGAGTAATGTGACATGCAGTGCATTTATACTGTCTGTTATATGCTGTAATGTAACACACAGTGCATCCAAACTGTCTCCTACATGCAGTAACATGCAGTAGCTCAACACTGTCTGTAATGCAGTGCATCCACAGTCTGGTGTATATAGTAATGTAACACGCAATGCATCTGTCTGTAATATGCTGTAATAAATCCACATTGTTTTCTCTTCATAGGTGCGCTCCCATCTACCAGAGGTCTACAGTCCAGGTTTTGGCTCAGTTTGCTGCCAAGGCTGTGGTTAACACGGGTCAGCTGACCTACATGCTGGGGTCGCCAGACTGGTTTATAGACGTGACTGAACTGGTTGGTGACTGGCTGAAAGTGCGAGATCCACAGGTGGCTTGCCTTGATCTACAGCATAATCTGATTGGTCTACAGCCTGGAGTCACATCACTGCAGGTTAAGTGTTGTAAAATATCAAATTATTATGAAGAGTATAAAAGTAGATTATATTTTAATATTATAAATACATTGTAAAAGCTTGTCATACTCATCCATTTAATAAAATATACCAAATGTTAAATATTAAACATCAGTGCCTGAACTCCCAAATGCTCACCTGGAAGAATGGTGACGAATTCCCATAAACACACTCCTAAACCTTGTGGACAGCCTTCCCAGAAGAGTTGAAGCTGTTGTAGCTGCAAAGGGTGGACCAACTCCATATTAAAGCCTATGAATTAAGAATGGGATGTCATTAAAGTTCATGTGTGTGTAAAGCCAGGTATCCCAATACTTTTGGCAATATAGTGTAGATGCATCCAGTTGCACAGAGTGACATCTGCCTTGTCACATGATCTGAAAGTCCCAAATAGTGACCATTGCTTCATTACTCACATAATGGCCTCTCTCTTTCTCTACCATGGTGGTGCTGTAGTCATAGGCAGAACAGTAATGACCCAGACCTTTGTTTTCCTGCATTAAAGCTTTGATAATGCTGGTATCATTCACTGCTTGACCTTCAAATGGTTTCTTGACTGAAGGTCATTTCAAGTCAGTGGGATGGTGTGCTGGCGAGCAGTGATGTCACTGTGACGGATGACAGCGTGATCCCTGGGGACCTCACTGTGCAGGTGGTGGGGGGGCTTGGCCTGTCTGTGAATGAGAACCCTGGCCATGCCTCCATAGTCAGCGCAGTGGTGACAGCAGATAGTACATTGTACAGCCATGGCCAGGTGTGCCACATGGTAGCCTTCACCAATTTCATCCCAGCATCACAAAGCTATAAATGAATCATTTTGGACTAAAACTAAATTGGTTTTCACCTCATTTCCTCTCATTCCCCAAACTGCCCTTCTTTGCTCCCTCAGGAAGCTTCACTCAGTGTTTGGCTTCACTTCAGCGACCGCACTGCCACACCGCTCGCCGCCTTTGCCGATGCACCCTCCTCCCTGCGCCTGTCCGCTCTCTCTGAATCTGTGGTCACATTGATTGCGGCTCCATCCCATCAGGTTGTAGCTCGGAGCAACGGCGAAGGCCCACTCTTAAAGGCAGAGCTCCTAGTTTCGACTTGTCAGCCAACATCCACTGCAACTGAGAGGCAGATTCTGGACCTAAGGGAAGGCACTGCAATGAGAAGCTTGGCTGTGGGCTCCGCTTGGCTTAGGGTGACTTTGGACTCCAGATTCCGACCAATGGAGAGTGAGGACCCAGATTCAGCCATGGATGGAATGTCTGAAGTGCTTTTGGAATTTGACAAGGACTTTTCTCATGCTTTGGGAGACAACTCTTCACAGCATTATAATGGCTATAATGGTAGCTTGAAAATTGAGAGGGAGCAAGCAGTTTTACCTGCAAACCATGAGCAGAGTGGTGTTTACTCTTCCTCTGGGGCAGGAATGGGAGCGAGTGAGTTTGAGGTGGGAGTTGCTGTGGTCCTCTTGCTGTTTGTTCTGTCAGCTTTTCTTTTTCTAGTGAACTGCCTGCCTTGCACATTGAGGCAGAGGATGAGGAGGTCACACCGGGGCATGGAAGCTGAAGAAGGAGTGAAGGGGCCAGAGGATGAGGTCTCACCAGTGCATGGAAGCTCATGAAGGAGCACAAGAGTCAGAGGACGCTGGCAAGACACTTTGTCAGATCTAGGGCAAACGTAACATAACTTTTTTGTTAGCCGATTAGCATTTCTGCTGACTGTTAGCAGACCAATTACCTTCCGCTAAATTTAGGTCAGCTTACTTTTTTAAATTTATTTATGGTGTAGTCTGGGCTAAATGTAAGTGAACGAAGTCCGTTTAAACTGGGGTACCCTAAACCAAGTAGCCTGTATCACAAACCAGGATTTCTTGCTTAGCTAGTTTAAATGGACTTTATCTTCATTTACTTACATTTAGCTCAGGCTACCTTAAATCCTACAAGCTATCTGACTAAGCAAGAAATCCTCCTTCATGATACAGACCCCTGATTGTATTTTTTGGGTTCTGATTGACAGAGCTATAGATCAATAAAGAGCTCAGACCCTCCTTCCTTGTTCTGGGTATACGATGCCATGTTTGTAGTCCCCAAGTGGCTTCACTGAGGTCAAAATATCATTTTCATTGGTTACTGAGCACTTTAAGTGGTATGTTGATAAAAAAAAAAACATTTAATGCATTGGCTGTCATTAATATATTAATTATTAACTTTTTTTTTAATATGTGCTAAGCATTAGTTTTAATTAATTAATAGTTATGACCGAAGATGTAGTTCAGCAGCTATCGAGGCTAACGTTTCCATTTCACTGATGAGTGATGAGGGTAATATATTAAGTTGTTCTGGTTATCAACAGGTTTACGATTTCAGTTAGCCGCACTGCTGCAAGGTCAATATTAAAATATCAGTTTACACCTCCCCTGGGGTCACATTGTTTCGTGTGAATTTAGTACCAAATTCAAGGCAAAATAGCTTAATTTATTTGAAAAAAAAAAAATGATGCCGGCATGGCACTTCAGCAGTGAATGGAGGACAGGCTTACGAAGAGAGAAAAAAGCTACTAATGTAGTCATTAACTTTTCCATGTAAATAATTTTAAATTTATTCCATATATTTCCGTATGAAGATGGAATCGGTTTCACATTAAATGCAAGGCCCGGCTAGCTCAGTCGGTAGAGCATGAGACTCTTAATCTCAGGGTCGTGGGTTCGAGCCCCACGTTGGGCGAGTTCCTTTTAATCACTAAATATATGCCCGGTTCAATTTCTGCCAAAGAAAATATAGGCTGCATGCACAATGCGCTTTTCAGTAAAACTGGAAATACAGACTATGTGCATCGACACGCTTTAATGGCCCAAAAACACTGGTTTAGGTATTATTTACGTTTAACCTATTGTTATCTAAATAACCCCAACGTATCGTCGGGGATACGAGAGGTATAGGTCCTAGCATTTCTAACTATGGGAAGTGCAATCCTGTTGGGAATAGACCCTTTGCACCAAGTGTAAAATCCTAAAAATTACCGGTTATTTCAGGACTAGATATACTTTCTGCATAATGCAAAATATTATCTAAATCGAGTCACTTGCAGACAAATCATGCCCACGGTTCAGCGTCCACATAACGCGATAATAGAAAACCTCCCAGCAGACTCGGCAAACGTTATCGTTTCCGCTTCACGAACGAAGATTGAATTACTTGTCATAAATGCGTGTTTATTACACATCAAAACCTTATACAACCCAAATAATAATTAGGTAAAAACTCTGACCACGAATGCTTGACAAACCACTTAAACAAGTTCCCTGGTGGTCTAGTGGTTAGGATTCGGCGCTCTCACCGCCGCGGCCCGGGTTCGATTCCCGGTCAGGGAAAAACCTTGTTTTTCCTTCCTTAAGCAAGGTGTCTTTGGCGCAGAAAACGGACAATATCTGGACATTGCACAGGAGTATACTAAAACTTTTCTTAGTATTTTACGACACACACTGAAAATCTAGTGCATGCCAAAGACTTAATTTTAAGCAAAATTTTAGGCAAATTTCATCATTGTAAAACAGATCTACTGAATTTTAGTCAGTCGTGTACACTGTAGCAGGGGAATTTTGCAATACATGTAAACATGCAACACAAAAATCACCATGTGTGATTTATAAAAGTGCAGATTGTAAACTGCTGGATAAAATACCAAGTTCTCACTGAAACAAGAACTTCTGAGCAAAGGGCAAACAAACAGCATTTGGACAGCATTTTCACGGTCATTTATCTGATGGCGACATCAGGTCTGAAAGCAGGACACAAACAGGAGGGAGCATGCAAATGTCAAACGCAGCTGGGGACAACCCTCAGTCCACTAGGGTAATGTACAATTACAGAAAACAAAGCAACACAAACCCAGCAACGAGGACACAGACATCTAAACTGCAATGCACACGGCTCTCAGAAGAAAGTCTTCATTTCAGATTGTGCACTTGTCTCCGGTGATAATTAAGGTTACTTCCATAGGAAAATCTCGCTCCACAAATCGTACAACCGAATGGTCTTGCGCCCGTGTGTGTATTCATGTGTCTTTTCATATTACTACACTGGGAGAACCGCTTCCCACATATTGTGCAACTAAATGGCTTCTCTCCCGTGTGAATTCTGAAGTGCCTTTCAAGATTTTTTGGACTTTGGAAACCTTTTCCACACAAAGTACATATTTGCTTTTTTCTGATGATGTATTCATGGAGAGGGCCTGGTATGGCCATTTGTAAAGTTTCAGTGCTCCCTCTTCCAGTGAACGACAGTGACTTCTCTTCTTGTTTCAGTCTCATTTCGAGACAGTCATATATTGCTCTTTGTTCATCCATAGGCGGTTCAGCACCCTCTGCTAGCACACAGGCATCTTCACTGGATGTTCTCTTGCCACAATTCACACCTTCTGCCTCAAGTCCTAGGGGAAGGGTTAGAAGTAAACACTTTAACTAATCAGGTAACCATTAGCTGCACGTCACTCAATACCTTGTTTTTAGAACATCACACATCCATCCATTTTCCAAACCGCTTTATCCTACTGGGTTGCGGGGGGTCCAGAGCCTATCCCGGAAGCAACGGTCACAACGCAGGGAACAACCCTGGACAGGGGGCCAGCCCATTGCAGGGCACACTCACACACCAGTCACTCACACATGCATACCTATGGGCAATTTGCCAACTCCAATCAGCTTCAGCATTTTTTTGTACTGTGGGGGGAAACCGGAGTACCTGGAGGAAACGACACAGGGAGAACATGCAAACTCCACACACACGTGACCCAGGCGGAGACTCGAACCCAGGTCCCAGAGGTGCGAGGTAATCGTGCTAACCACTGCACCTACCCTCCAAATGGACAAGTACCTCTCATATCATGATGAAGTCTCTCTTCTTTGACGAGTAGTGCTTCAGAGCCTGTCATTTTCATGTCTTCTGACTGTTGATGGAAAAAGGAAACATATTAATTTCCCAGTCTTCCACGTCTCAAATTACAAGCACCATAAACAGCCTTGTTACCAATATGTGGTAGATGATAATCTGACTGCAAATGAATGATCAATGAATCATGATGATGGCATTAAAATGTTTTATAGACCCGAATCATTACATAGACACTTGTGTTTTAGGATGTGTGGATCTTCTGTTACTTACAGAATTGACAGTTTACATGACCCAAAACACTGAACAGCTTGTAAATTTGAAACCATCGACATTTGCATAACCCTTTCTGTAAGTATTGTGGGACATTAAAAACATTAACTGTTTACACCTTACATGCAATCGTTGCTTGTTTTTCCAATACAGGCTTTAAAGAATGTTATTAACTAGATCAATGCAATAGAAAATATATTTTTTTAAAAAACCATACAAATAATTTGATTAAAACACTGAAAATGAAATAGTTTTGAAGATTCTGATAGCAATTCCTGCTAAAAGTTGTCACAGTCAAAAATTGTTGATAACACTTCAAATTATTTAAAAAGTAGAGCATGTTTAAATCTTAGTTTCTCATGATTATAGCAATTTATCTTCATTCAAGAGAATTTTTATAAATTTAGACCAAACCAATATTCTCAGAATACAACCAGTGGCCTTAAGCAGAATTTGATATAGAAATGCATGACCTTGCTTTACTATTCCAGAGCTGGTACAAGAAAGAGTACAATCTGCGAAGATGGACCAAAGAAGCTTGTCACAATTAAACAATTCAATCTGTCAGAAGGCATTCTTTTTTATTAAAATTCAACAAACTTCAATTACAGTGCACAAACAGCAACATGTACATAAAGGCTGAAGATTAAGATGTTTTGAGAACAGGTTCATGGCAGAGATCATTGCCATAAATTTATGTACAATAAAACTGCATTTAATTTTAAAATGGCCTGTAATAGTTAAGGTCACAAAAAATGAATGTGACAAAATGTGTATGACCATAGACATCCATATCCATTTAAGCCAAAGGTGATTTGGCATGATTCCTTCTGATATTAAATCATGATACAGATTTGGTGCAAAAGTTTGGACACCCAACCCATAGAAATGTGTTTTCAGACCATTCTCTACACTATACAGCAAGTATAGACATTAAAACTATAATATATGGAATTATGCACTGACCAAAAAAAAAAAAAACAAAACAAAAAAAAAAGAAAGCAACCACAATTGAATCAGGTTGCTGGTTCAAATCCCATGGTCCACAGAGTAATGCCACCATTGCACCCTAAGAAAAGCCCTAAACTCAAATGCCCCAGGGACTGACTGATCCTCCCGTCTCCTCTACGCCAGGTCCATGAGGTGGCCTCCTGGGATGCTTTTCCAGCTGTCCTGAAGGAGGTCCCACATATTTGCTGAGCACTCATTGGCTGCATTTCCACCACTATCTGGTCAAACTCCTCAACAACAATCTGTACTAGGTGCAGGTCAGGGAGCCAGGTCATGTGATGCAACCCTATCACTCTGCTTTGTAGGCAGCCTGATGTGTCCAAACTTTTGACCGGTACTGTATATTTATCCAACAAAGCAGACTTTGACTACATGTGGTTCCTTTGCTGGTGTGTTTTGAGATTACGTATCCATGCAAACCTTCTCCCACAGTGTGCACAGCTAAACGGCTTCTCTCCTGTGTGAACCCTCTGATGTTTTTTCAGGTTACCTGACTCGGCGAACCATTTCCCACAAAGCGTGCATCTAAATGGCTTCTCCCCAGTGTGAACTCTCAGGTGGATCTCCACCTTTTTTGGCCGATTAAAAGCTTTTCCACAAATTGTGCAAACAAACAGTTTCTCTCTTGCACCCATCCTGCTTTGGGTTTTAATGTCTTTGGGTGTGATTACACTGGCCTCACAGGGAAGGAATCCGTTCATATCTATGGCATCTGTTCTGGACTCTCCCACGCTCTCGCTCACAGTCATTGGGACCCGTGTTGGACACGCGTCGAACACGCTCTCTCTCTCCTTCCTGTCCCTGTGTCCCTCTCCTTTGTCATGACTACGTGCTGCGTACAGCGCTGCTGCAGGGAGCGCGTCACCATCCCATGCTGAGCACACGTCGGCCTCCGCGTCCTCCGGCACTGAGTCTACCATCACAAGCTCCGGCTTCATGTCCACAGAGCCGATAGAGACACTGACACCCGCGTCTTCTGCTGCTGAAATATGCTGCAGCTCTGAGTGAAACGACAAGCCCTCAGAGTCCATCTCTGTGGCATAAGAGCACGAAGGATCACCTGCATCTGTCTCGTCGACCCCATGTGCAAAGAACGTCCTCAGGTGGCCACGTCTGCTGTATGCAGTGTAATCACAGTAGAGACTGGCCAGTCTTCCTGTGCTCTGTTCAGAGGCTGAATTCTGGAGCACTTTTCTCCCACTGGCTCT
>JABFEA020000054.1:10083726-10098959 GCA_019775915.2 Cyphomyrus plagiostoma
CAATCTGCTCATACAACACAACACAACATAAAAGAACATGTGCAGCTTGCTCCCTTACCTGCAAACCCAGAACAATGTACACAGAATGAACAACTCTAACATAATCCCCGTTCCCATGATGCACCTCCCACAGAACCATTATACTACATTATAAATAAGATTTTCCAATATACTACAAGATACGTACGTCATAGAAGACAACGGTCATAACCAGAAGAACAATGACTGGCCTTGATAATCATTTTAATTCTGATATTCTGCTTGTATTGTTAGTTATATTTATTTTACTTCTCAACCCCTGGGTAGCGACAAATTTGGGTTGTAGCAAGTTCTGAAAGGGTTGCGAGGCAGAGTTGCAAATGAAAGCATATTAAGACTAGCAAACTCCTATGCTGATCCACAATCAGATTTCCCAATCCCAATTCGAGAATTAAACTGGTCTGGAGTCTGTAAATGCATGTACTGTGTCCTAATAATGAAATATACACAATCAGAATAAAATACCTGTAGTTTTTAATCGCAGTATCATGTTCTGATAATGAAATGTAAGCTATCAGAACAAGTTGATGTTGACCTTTATTTTTAAGCAGTCACCCTCTAATGTTTTTAACATTGCCGTCTTCCAAGAAGGTACCTGAAAACATATGGTTCAGTATAATTTGCCTCCCTCCTTGAACTCTAGATTTTTGTTCTTTTTTG
Source organism: Cyphomyrus plagiostoma (assembly GCA_019775915.2). Taxonomy (NCBI): domain Eukaryota; kingdom Metazoa; phylum Chordata; class Actinopteri; order Osteoglossiformes; family Mormyridae; genus Cyphomyrus; species Cyphomyrus plagiostoma. The sequence goes on from JABFEA020000054.1 coordinate 10,084,426, forward strand.
GAGTCTTTGCAAATGCTTCATCATTCTTTGAGTAAAATTTTCCTTAACCATTGTACTGCCTTGAGCTTTTTGTTTGTCCTCTACAAAGGAACTATAATATTCAGGGACTTTTACTGTAGACAGCTACATTATAAATATTTGTGAAAGTTATTTGTGCAATATACAGCATCCAACATTACACAAGGTTACATACATGGTTATAAAAGGTATGGGATGAATGGGATATCATTTATGACATCATGAGAGAAATGAAAGCCAAACAAGAGACTTACCGGCATTTCAACAGGCACTTCTGAGGGAAATCTAGCCTCTCTTCCATACATTAACTTAAATGGGGAGAATTTTGTTGTGGTGTGTATTTTAGATCGCAGTGAAAACAAAGTTGCATCGAGGTATAGGTCCCAGTGATTCTGCTGCTGATTCACCAGCTCATTAAGTGCTCTAAGAAAAAGAATATTTATTATGTTTGCATTAATAATACAGACAACCTGACCAACATTATGTATATTTCTAAAAAAAAAATATTGTCACAAAGTTTCACAGAGATTTGTTAAGACTCAAACCTGATTACAGAAATTCAACATAAGCTGAAATGTTGGGCAACTATAAATAGCATAAGGTGTGGCTAAAAATCACTCAATAAAAAGATGAGTTACCAATGAAACAACTCAAACAGTTCCATCCCCAATAGTAAATCTGGGAAGAACACTTCAAACATATTACTGGCTTACCGTTTCAGGTTATCATTAGTCTTCTCATCGAGCCCATTTGTTTGTGGATGGTAGGCAGCAATTGCACTCCTCTCAATGGACAGTAGTTTGCAGAGTTTGTCATTAATCTCAATGCAAGAAATCCAGGACATTGCAGTTATTACATTTTGCATCAAGTTGAGCCACAGAACCACCACAAAATGCTTACAGTACAACTTACCTGATTTACAAACTCCTGTCCTTGGTCTGATAATATGCGCTGGGGACATCCATGTCTGTAAATAAGTGTGCATAGGTTTTTTGCTACTTCCACTGCAGACTTTGTTTTTTGAGGGAAGGCCTCCACCCACTTTGAAAAATAGTCAGTTGCCATTAAAATATACTGAAAGCCAGTGGATGTTTTTGGGAGTGGACCAGTAAGGTCAATTCCAATCAGCTCCAAAACTGCAGATACCTATCGATAAAATACAATGATACTGGACTGAACTGATCAAGTACTGCAGTGGATTAATAAAATACTATGCATTACAAAATCACAATGGCAATAATGACCTTGATGCAGTCCAGTGATTTCACTGCACTCAACGGATGTCCAACTCTTTGACATTGGTCACATTCAGAGACCTTAAAAAAATGAGTGTTAAACTTCATATACAGTCGTGTACTCTCTGCTCAATGTTATACTTCAACAACTACGTACCCATTTAGCAACATCTGTAGTCATGCCATACCAGTAGAATCTTGAGCACATGGCAGTTCGTGTTTTTATTACACCAGCGTGGCTCCCAATTGGTGAGGCATGAAATTCTTTAAAAAGATTCATTGCCTCCTCTTTCGTTTTTATTACTCTTCGTTGATTTGTACCACCAAAAAAGAGTTTCCCATCTATTAAATTAATTCAAATATTAACATATTAATGTGATCGTTATTGCCATGATTAAGCTACTATCTCTATCTTTTGTTAAATACTGACCATGAATGCTGAATTTTGACGAATATTTTCTGAGGGTTTGCCTCTGTCCTTTATCTAGTCCCACTGAGTATAACCCCTTAGAAAGGTAATTAAAAATTTCCTCCCACTTTTTTTCCATGACTGTAAAAATGAGAGATATACAACAAATTTAATCAGTCAATTTGTTTCAAAGTAGCATTTTAAGTTAAACATTCAATTACAAATCTCCAACTCAGGGGTCTCAAACTCCAGTTCTGGAGGGCCGGAGCCCTGTGTAGCTTAGTTCTTTCTCCTTTCCACCACAAATAATTCAGCTCAAGAGCTGTGTGGTAATTAGCACAAGAAGTTGAATCTGGTGTGTTAAATGAGAGTAACAGATAATCGGGGACTTTAGTAGTACCTCAGTATTAGAGTCAGCTATGTTGAAGTTAAGACGATTTTCATACAGAGAGCCTGATGATCTGTTTCAGGTGGGTTAAATTCGGGCTGCACCTAAGCTCTGCTGGGTGGTAGCTCTCCAGGAGCAGGATTGGGCACCCCTGCTGTAGCACATTTGTAACGGAGCTTGCTTCCCTCCAGTACTCACTGTTCCAACATGTGTCTTTTATTTATTCGGAATATGGTAACATTTTATTTGAGGGGGCACATATACTTTATAATAACTCAATTACAACTTAAGTACAAAATATGAACAAATACAAACGCTACTTCAGATAAAAATCGCGTCCCGATTTATTAATGAATTTATGGACCGTTCTGTAATTTTTAAACTTTTTCCCACAATGCGATAAAATACAGATAATTGAAACCACGGATCCCATTGCAGCGATGACTTAATTATCCGATCAAATTTTAATACCTGTGAAAGTCGTATTTAAGTCACTTTAAGGCCTAAAATTCTGATTATTGAAATTTAGACTTAATGACCCGCGGAAATCCTGCATATTTGTACACCGTCAAGTGTTATCCGTAATATTACCAACTATGACAGCAAATGAAAAGAAACAGATAACGCAATAAACTAAAAGAATGTGTTTGAGAGAATGCTAGAATATTTTTTCAACGGTGAGTTTAATTTATGTACCAGCTCACGTTGGAGAAACAGTATAAATTATGCTACTTGTACACAGGCCTAGTTAGAACTACAACTTCAGGTTCAGGTAATAACGGATCGAGAAGCAATATGAATTATGTTACTTGCACGTAGTCATAACTATAACTACACGTAACACAACATGAAAGCATAATTGTTTACTTTCTGTCCAATATTCTGTGCAATTCCTGACCTTCCGTCGAATATTTTGTAGCGGTATGCTGATTTTATGGGCTAGCTACAAACGTTACATAATTCTGTTCTACGCATGCGCCCTAAGCAATAGTATGACATCTGATAGGGATGAAAATGACACAACACCCAGCAAATTTTGCGTTGGTTCCCTGGTTTTCCTAAACGGCTTTCCGACCTGTACGGAAATTGTTTAACTCCATGTTTGATAACATTCCGAGTTCCGACCTCCGAGGAAAATGGAACGGTATAGAGTTAGACAGTCGTGCTGGGCGCAACCAAGCCAAATATTGAGAGGGGTGACACTTCTATTTTCCTTAACAAGCGAGTGGGTTGAGAGGGTTCATAAAAAGGTGCAATATTTATAATTTTCTACTGCATACTATATTGACGTTCTCTCAGTCTTGGGGGGACACGACCCCCCCCCCCAAAATGTGTGGTTATGCCCATGAACATGACAAAACCATGTACCCTATATTTCCAGGAAAAGTTCCAGGTTCGCGGAGACCCCGCACAGCATAGCGGCAGGGACGGAGTTCGGAAGAATTTGCCGACCTGTGGAGGGGATGTGATAGTAAATTGTAATAGTCGCCCCCCTCCCGAAAATGAATGGAATTTAGTTTATACCACGGTTAACTATTACCAAAAATAGTGGAAAAAAACTGAAACCAATGGTCACATGCCGTGATTCTCGATGCAGAGTTGCAGCCATGGTATGCCTTGTCCTGCTTTAAAACACTTAAAATTGCCTTTACCTGGAAATTTTCCGTTGCAGTTGAGATTAAGTATATGATAATCCCTCAGTGGCACACAAATGTGTTTGGCTGTTCCTGTCTTCCTGATGTTGTGCATCATATTAGCTATTTGCAATTTTCTAAAAGCAAGTCTTTAATCAGTAGTGAACCAAGTTCTATGAGTTTTCTAGGATACATATGCAATTCTTGTGCCTGGGGCAGTCGTGAAGGGGGCAGGTAGGATGGCCACCTAATCCGGGGGTGGGGACACATGAGGAGCTTCTTCAGGTTCTATAAACCACTTTAAAACAGAAATGTTCCTGTGCTTGGCTAAACAGTTCAGTTCTTGTGTTGGCTGGTTTGTTTCGTTAATTGAAACTCATCCAGCTGTTTTACATTAACATTAATGACATGTGCATAGGAGACTGACCAATCAGCACACATCAATAACTCAGTGCTTAAATGAAATACAGCTCTTTTTAATTAAAATTGTAGTTTACAAACCCTGTTCTAGCCCATTGTGTCTGGGAAGACATGGATTACATGGTCTCCTGAGGGGTGGCATATTTCAATTAGTCTGGGTTGGGAATCCAAAATCTCTAATTTATATGTCCCATATATTACCGCTGCAGGTGATACTGAACGGTCAGTTATTTTTCATTGATACCCTTGTAAAATGTCAGATCAAACATATAGTGTAGTAGTGTACTTACCTACATTTTCAAATGTTCCAAGAAACACTAGGAAAAAAAGAGGGTAAAATCAATAGCTTGTGATTAGAAGAAAATATTTGGTATCAGTTTGATTTTTGTTTGCATTTTAAGTATTTCAGGTCCACCAACAGCAAAATGTTTTATATGATCTATATTTTATTAATAATGTAAAAACTGAAGAATGTATTCCCAAGGTGCCATTTCATATAAGTACCTTTTCTGGTCCAGGTATTTTCCTTGTTACATTAAGAGCTCTTTGCATTAGCCTGTCCGCTCTATCATGTAACATCTACTCTCCAGGGAATACAGTAATGCAAGGACAGATACACTAAAGCACATTTCCCAGTGGAGTTAATAGTTGTACACCGCCGAATATACTTACAATATTGCAACACAATAACTGTTCTTTACCCTTATCATATATATTTTTTTCCACATAAATACATCAGGTGACATTAAAAATGACCTAATCTGCTGGTACAGATTCAATCTAATTTAACGCTGGCAGGTGAATGGAGTTCACCTTGTACCAAATATGGCCATGTGGTTCCTCTGCTGGTGGATTCTTAAGTAACTTCTCTCCGCATATCGTTTGCCACAGTACGTACAGCTAAAGGGTCTCTCTCCACTGTGAACCCGCTGATGCATCTTCAGCTGGTGCAGGTGTGAGAAGCGCTTGTCACATTGCGTGCAGCTGAAGGGCTTCTCCCCCGTGTGGACTCGCTGATGGCGCTTAAGGTTACCAGAATGAGAAAATTGCTTTCGACACTGAGTGCAGCTGAACGGTTTCTCACCTGTATGGACTCTCTGGTGTATTTCGACTTGTTTTGGGAAATTGAATCCCTTTCCACAAAACGCACAAAAGAAGCGTTTCTCTTTTGTAGTAACCCTGCAATGAGTCTTATCCCCGTGGAGAGGGAGACAGTCTGTCGCTGAAGTTATACACTCGTCGGCGTTTGGGGTTTTGGACTCTGCCTCGTCTGCAACGCCTTTAGCTGCATGCTGCATGCGGGGGGGTCTCTGATCAGCTTGCAGCAGTAGCATGTCTGTTCTCCAGCTGCAGGGCCTTGAGGATAGGCCCAGGCTGGCACGCTCCTCAGTGGCAGGAACAAGCTGCTGATCAGAGCTCCCTGCTTGCGTCTGCTGTGCTGCATCATCACATCTTTGATGTCCAGACACGTTGAACAGGTGGTGATCAGGGAGCAGTTGACCCTGCATCATGGCTCGTGCCTGTGTCAGCCTCCCCCGCTCTGTCTGAGCCTGTGGAGCCACATCCCATGTGTGCGGATCCCACGCATCGCATTCTGGCCCCTCTGGCTCAATGCCCTCTGCCGGGCCCTTCCCAGGCACTAAAGATGGCTTCCCTGCCGATCTCTCAGCACAGCTGATGATGAAATCCATTTCTCCTGGAGGAAGAGGTTGGGAATGGAATTCCCAATTTGAACAAACACAGATGATGCACTTATAGAGCAGCTCTGACATCTTAGGCCAGTTATTCCCGCATTTTCCATGAGCAAATTGCTGGTATTACTGTAAGCATGCATGTGCAGGCATGTCTTTGGCAGTTTTGTACCTACTTCCTTCATCCATCCTCAGCATTTCCGGGGGAGAACTCCCTCCAGGAGCCCCATCGACCCTCTCCTCTTTGATAAGAGCGGATGTTGCTCTTCTTTCCTCCATGTTAGGCAGCTGGAACAGAAAAACTTGGAAGTTATGATCAGGGAAGCACACTGCTTCAGTATCAATAAGAAAACTTAGTAAACATGACATTAACAAAATTAAACATAATTCAACAGCCATGGGGGGTCAAAGCGACCAGGAAGCACTCGGGTTTTAATGAACGACGCTTTGCAGTTTTTATTTGTTTTTTTTTTTTATATATTGACTGAAACGCACAGCTACACTGTGTGCAAACCCATTTAGTTTGATTTTGGGTGACAGTATGTGTATGGAAGTTGGATCAACCACACATTTATGAAACATCACAGAAGAAAAAAAAAAAAGAAAATTACCTGATTTCTTGGTGAGAAATTGTATAAATATTGCAACATTTTTCAACAGATAAGCATTTGTATTGCACATTATTGAATACATCAGCAAAGTTGGAGAATCATGATAAGAAGTCCTAGTTTTTCTATAAGATTGCAGGTATCAAGCGAGCAGATGATCACCAGCAGTAACACTAACCAGTGAGACATTTAAAATCAAACAACAGTTAGGCACAAGAAAATCATTTTTATTACATATCAACAAATGTAAATACAGCATTTTAGAAACATTACAATTATTTTAGCAATACAAGGACATCAGACTAATAGGATTTATTTTTCCAGGACATGCACCAATGGGCTTTGATTACATATTGACATGGGATTACTTCAAACACTGGCTAAACTGAGTTTTTCCATCTAGATTAAATCTGTAAATCAGTATCACTTGGTTGTAGAAGAACCAAGTGACCACCATGGAAAATGTGAAGACTTAGTGCTTTTATGGACATTTAAGCATACTAGCAATATTTCCTAAAACAGAAAAATACCTAAGGTTACTAGAGACTTCATAATATTACAAAAGCATCGATACGATACATCAGATGAAACTTGAAGTGCAAGTTAATTCAATGCAATGTGCTGCAACACAAGTCAACAGTCAATGCGATTAAAATGGAAATGTGAAAAATACCTCTTTTTGTAAGAGCCACCTGGATCAGCTTGCAATCAAATCACAGCTCCCAAAAACTTTCCTTTGCAAACTGAGTATATGCATCACTGCAAGTCCGAAGTGTTGGTGTAGGGGAAACACTTCTATGCATCAGGATAGGAAAATGATCTAATGTTACACTCTTGTAAATTAGTTAATGCAATTCCTAATTCAATATGTTGCTCGTTTTTCCAAAATAAGTGAAAAAACAAATCTCCCCTCTTATTTAACACTGTAAACCATCATATGGTTTTTCTGTTGGTGTACTTTAAGGTAACTTTTCTCTCCAAATCTTTTACCACACTGCATGCAAATAAAGGGTCTCTCTCCAGTGTGGACCCGCTGGTGCATTTTCAGCTGGTGCAGATGAGAGAAGCGCTTGTCACACTGCAAGCAGCTAAATGGCTTCTCTCCCGTATGAACTCTCTGGTGTCTTTTCAGGTTCCCTGACTGTGCAAATCGCTTTCGGCACTGTGTGCAGCTGAAAGGTTTCTCGCCAGTGTGAACCCTTTGGTGAATCTCAACCTTCTTGGGGCAGCTGAAACCCTTCCCACAAAAGGCACATAAGAATCGCCTCTCTCTGGAACTAGCTTTGCACTGGTTTTCACTTCTTGAAGTAGCAGAACTCACAGGAATACATTGATCTGACACTGCGTGTTTTGAGACCACTAGGCTCTCTTTACATATCATTTGAGGATTTGGTGGTGAGATATTACAACTTTCCTTCCATGCATCCATTCTCTCCCTGTCATCTCTATGTTGCCTGCGATGTACTACTGTCTCTCTGTCCCATAAATGCAAGTGAAGTTCTTCTTTAATCGGTAGAGACTCAACTTCACTGCCTGATTTCCATCCAGGAGATTTTAAACATGGTCGATGCTCACTGACACTAGCCTCTGTAACAGCAGCAGGCTGCAGCTCAGACTCAAGCGGGCTTTTCAAATCAGTTTCTTTGACAAACAAATCAACTGGATGACCTGCCTCGATTTCTCTATGGACATAACAAGCCTTTAAGTGCCCAGCTCTCTGACACACCGTAAACTCGCAGGCCAGGCCGCTCACACCCTCCACCCTGCACTCGGTTCCTTTAAGCAGGGGCCTCTGCCTTACACTCTCCTTCTCAGGCTCTGCCTTCAGGACAGTCTCCAATCCACTGACCTCCCAAACACCGTGACTGCTCCTGTGCTCATCGGCAAGCTCCTCTGTGCTTTTACTGGGCGAAGTCTCTTCATCCAAAGTGGCTCTCCTTTCTCCAGCATCAGCTCCCAAATCCAAGCATTCTTAAGACAAAAAAAAGACATTTAAAAGAGGAAGCTTGCGATTGATTTACAGCAATTCAATAGTAATCAATTTTCACATGCATACTGATATAACAGAGTTCATTATTCGTAGGGTGCATACATGAGGTAACATACCACAAATACTTTGATCAAATCGACTTACGCTCTGCAGTGATCGCCATGCCCTCCTTTGGACTGTGGCTTCCAAAGTCTTCTTCAGAGGTCTCCTCTTTAATCAGGCCAGGCTCAGGAATCACCTCAACAGAGTCTGCTGGCTGATAAGGTTATTGTAATGAGTTCCAGTTGCCTTTAAACGTTTACAGAAGTTTCTCAATTTCAGTAATGTATATATAATGCAATAAAATTCTTCCTTGTGTGGTTCCTTCATACTATAATGCCAATAAAATACATTATTCAGTTACGGTATTTATTAAAATGGCAGACAGACTAAAACCATTTTAAAATTCACCAGTGAAAACAAAAAGCAGATAGACACAAACTGACCATATCCCTTCCTACAGCTGACTGCATTGAAGTATCTTGACTGAGATCCATGTGACTGCTGAAGACACTTTCTTCAGGTAAAAAGTTGCCCTTCTCTGGAAAAAAAGTTACCGTGTGATATCCCTCTTTCACACACACCAGAAGAAAAGTTTCTCATCTTTAAAACTCTCTTTGACATTGAAAGGCAGAACATGATGCTTCCCAGTACTTAATTTGACACAGAAATTAAGCTTTACTCAGCACGATTCCCTTTGCATGTGCAATCGTGCAGAGTGACCTGCACGCTCCAGCTGTACATGGACACGGCGCGGGACCCCGGCTCACCTCGCGGGGTTGGTCGCCGCGCACCACAACCTCGCGCGACCTGCAACTCCAGATTCTCCAACTTCCTCCTCAGCTGCTCGTTCTCCTTCTGGCTTTGAGACATTTCCATGCGTAATATAGCGTATCCATCGTCCATCAGCTTGCAGATCTCTGCCACGGCTGCGTTAGCTAACACCTCCATGATGGAGGCTACTTGTGTGTGGAAAGCAACACAACTTGACATTTTAACTACTCGGACGACGAATCTCTTTATAACGATCTATTCGAGGTGCGTTATAATTGTTTCCCTATAATTACAAGCGGCTTATTTAATCAAATAAAATAAATAAATAATTTGTGAATATCGTTACCTACTACATTTGCAAGCTATCGTAAAACAGAGCAGTGTCTTTCCGGCCTGTACTTCCGGGTTCGCGAAGCCAGACGGAAGTGCGTCGCCGGTGCCGCACGGGGTTCCGGTCTTGTGTTTTTATATGAAGGTCGCACTAATTACACATTTCATTGTTTTTGGAAACGTCTAACTATGAGACGTAATTGCTAGAAACCTGACAACGAACAGAAATTAAACTTTTGTCAAACTGAGAATACCGGGAGCTTTCAAAAACGAGAAGTTTCTTGAGCCAACTTATTTTTATAGCAAAAACATGAAAAAATTGTTCGTATTCTCAGTCATAACCTTTATTGTCAGAGAACATATACTGTAATAGTAAATACTCATAATAATGATTATACAGTCATAAACATTACACAGTAATGCTAATTAACGTTATATGGTCATCTGTTTCACGACGGTATTATACAATACCCCCAGCTCCTATTCGCGGTTACACTTTGGAGAAGTCTAAATAATCAGGTCCTTAAATAACACTTATGCTGTGCATGAAATTGTACTTTCTTAAGTTATCCATGAAGTAAATACTGTCTACTAGCAACAATGAAAAAAACTGTGTAACATTACTCAATGTATATACACAATTAATATATGTAATTGATAAAAAAAGTAAAAAATAATCGAGGTAGTTTTGATATCCAGTAGCCGTTAAGTGTAAACCATATTAAAATAATGGAGACTAAGCTTTTGGATTGGGCATTCTCCAAACCTTCTGCCAATAGCATTCCTTATGCCTTATATCCTTGGCAAATGTGCATGTGTGTGTATGTGTAATATATTTGAACACAATTTGAAAATCTGTTACTTTCCAATATGGACATTCTGGTGTCTTATAAGATTACCCAAGATGGAAAATGTTTTCCCACAACGTGTACAACTAAATGGCCTTTCACCAGTGTGAACAATTTGATGTACTTTAAGGCTGCAAGACTGAGAAAACCTTTTTCCACAAAGTGTGCAACTGAAGCGCTTTTCCCCCGTGTGGACACTCTGATGCCGTTTAATATGACTTGACTGAGAAAAGCGCTTGCCGCACTGAGCACAGCTGAACGGCTTTTCACCTGTATGGACTCGCTGATGTGTTTTAAGTTGGTGAAGGTAGGAAAATCGCTTCTCGCATTGGCTACAGCTAAATGGCTTCTCACCAGTGTGAACTCGCTGATGTCCTTTCAGATCTCGTATATGAAGAAAGCGCTTTCCACACTGTACACAACTAAATGGTTTTTCTGTTGTGTGAGGTGACTGGTATGTTTCTAAATCTTTTGATTGGCTGAAATTATTCTCATAATATGTGCATGAAAACCGTTTTTCTTTTCTGCCAACCCTAAAGTCTGTCTTTCCAGTTTTAGGAGTGACATTTTTTTTCATACAAGAGGGTTTGGATTGTAACGCTGCCGTTTTTTCACTGTCTGTGATTTGAGCTTGTGGAGTACACAGGCCGGTTATATTTTCTACTGAGGTGTCCTGTCTCTCCGTATTACACTGTTGTGGATGAATTCTTCCTATGACAGTTTCTTCGTTCCACAGAGAATGTATCTGAAAATCTATTTTAACATGTCCGGGGTCAATTGATGTAATTCCAGAATTCCAGTCAAATGGACCCAAGAAGGACAAAGTGGGATCTGAAAAGCCAGCAGAACCATAAGCAGCCTGTGGCTCAGTGGCACCTGAGAACGTTTTGGAATCTCCTTCTGAAGTGAAAGAGCAAGATGATTCAACCTGTGCCCCATTGTCCTCTGGGCAGTGTAAATGCCCAGGCTGACTGTGTGTGTTATCTAGCATATACACACGGTCTTGTATGCAGTCCAGTGTGCTGCACCTTTCCACCCCATCATCGGCTCTTGGGTGTTGGAATCTGTGCTTGATACCATTGTTATTTCTTTTACTGCCACCTTCCAATGCTCCGAGCTCCCAGTCGCTGTATATGGGCTGCTGCTCACGAGGATCCTCCACGTCTCCCTCAGATATTACATCTCTTTTCCCAACAGATCCTTGTTCACAGTTACTAATCAATTCCTCATGTCCTATGAAAAGGAAGCAGAAAGATACAGTGAGAACAATTCACTACAAAAGACCAAATGCTTGTATTACTGCTACTTACTTTGACCAGAGATCACCAGCCCTTGGGAATCAATGCTTCCAAAATCCTCCTCAGTTATCTCCTCTTTGATATTTACTTGCGTGGGACCTTCTGTATCCTCATTTGGACACTTAAAAACGGAACATTAAAAAAGCACATTTAAAAGATTCACCCCCCAGAAAATAGGAAATAATTACACTTACAATTACAAAGTCTTGGGATGCTTGCTTAATTCTGTAAAAATGTTGCAAATTTATTGGTTTCATAACAAAAGTCCACTGATAAGCAATGTTTAACATACAACCTCGCAAAAAATTAAGAGACCACTCAATATTGGAGTGGAGGTGTCCTGGGGGATCTCCTCCCAGATCTGGACCAGGGCATCACTGAGTTCCTGGACAGTCTGAGGTGCAACTTGGTGGTGTCGGATGGACTGAAACATAATGTCCCAGAGGTGTTGTACTGGATTTAGGTCAGGCAAGTGTGATATCAATTCCCTCCTCCTCCAGGAACTGCCTGCATACTCTTGCCACAAGGCCGGGTATTGTCGTGCACCAGGGGGAACCCAGGACCCAGTGCACCAGTGTAGGGTCTGACAATGGGTCCAAGGATTTCACCCCGATACCTAATGGCAGTCAAGGTGCCATTGTCTAGCCTGTAGAGGTCTGTGCGTCCCTCCATGGATATGCCTCCCCAGACCATCAGGCCACCCTCATGAAGTCTGTTTCTAATTGTTTGGTCGGAGACATTGACACCGGTGGCTCGCCTGAGGTCATGTTGTAGGGCTCTGGCAGTGCTCATCCTGTTCCTTCTTGCACAAAGGAGCAGAGATCAATTCTGCTGATGGGTTAAGTACCTTCTACAGCCCTGTCTAGCTCTCCTAGAGTTACTGCCTGTCTCATGTAATCTCCTCCATGACGTTGAAACTGTGCTAGGAGACACAGCAAACCTTCTGGCAATGGTATGTATTCATGCGCCACCCTGGAGGAGTTAGACTACCTGCAGAACCTCTGTATGGTCCAGGTATTGTCTCATGCTACCAGTGACACTGATCATAGCCAAATCCAGAACTAGTGAAAAAACACTCAGAAAAGATGAGGAGAGAAAAATGACAGTGGTCTGCACCTGTTTAACCATTCCTGTTTTGGGGGTCGTCTCATTGTTGTCCCTCTGGTGCACCTGTTGTTATTTTTATACACCAAAGTAGCTGAAACTGATTAACAACCCCCATCTGCTACCTAACTGACCAGATCAATATCCCAGAAGTTTAACTGACTTGATGCTATACTCTGATTAAAAAATGTTCCTTAAATGTTTTTGAGCAGTGTGTATAAAATTCACAGTTGCACATCCATACATTGAGAAAAGAGTGAAACTAACATTTTTGCTGTGGTCTCAATTTTTTCCACGGCTGTATCTGCACATATCTTCCACACAGATATAATTCCCATGGAAAGTTTCCAAATTTTAATATTTCCAAAATCCCCTATAGGCAATTTCAGAGTCAGGAATTGGCATAAATGCATATTTTGTGTTGTGGGAGGTAACTCACATGACAGGGGGAGACCATGCAAACTTAACACATGCAGGAGGTGGAGTTTGAACCTACAATCCTGGAATCATGAGGTAACTATACTGTGGTGTTGGCCAGTGCTGCTATGATGCCAGACAAAAACACTTCTAAATCAGTGCATAAGCACACAGTAATGTTAAAAAGATAACAAATTTAAACCATAAAACAGGTTAACACCAAAACATCCAATAAAATCCCATAATCCCAGGTACCTGACGGAAATCGAATGGTACTTTCATATCAGTGATGTCAATATTTTAAGTAGCATATGTTAACTATATATACACAGCAGCAGCTCATGGTGCCCACACGATCAGCTCGTTTTCCTCCGGGTGTCCCGTTGTGCTGCCTCGGAAAGCGAAGGGCGATCCTGCGTTTGATGAGCTGATTGTTATGAAGGATGGACGGACTAACAGACCTCGTTCTGCATGGTGTCCGGCGGCACTGAAGCGTCTTCTCCGTCCGTTTGCAGACTGCTAAGTGTAACTTGCGCTTCATTCGAAAAACAGTCTATATGCGAAATACAAAAACGGAACATCTGTTTGTTAGCAAATAACTCTATCTCGTCTGGAAATGCACGCACACCTGCCTGTAAAGGTACTGCATCCTGCAGGGATGTATGTATTGCAGCGGTGCATCTTGCCTTTGTTGCTGCCGGCCATACGGGGGGCTCCCGCACCGCCGTCTACCTCACCGGCTCTTTGCGCCGTCAGCTGGGCGATGTGCAGCTCCAGCGTTTGCATTTTGCTCCTGAGGACGGCGTTCTCCTTCTGGCTGCGTGTTATTTCCAGACGCAGGGTAACGCAGCTCTGCTCGACTACTTTGTAGATGTCAGCCACGGCGGCGCTGGCCAACGCCTCCATGACGGAGGCCAGCTGTGCGCGGATTGCGGCCGGACTCGGCGTGGCGTACAGCATACCTGACCGTTCGCAACGACTGCCCAATCTCCAAGAAGAATATGTACAGTTACAGGCAAATGATTTATCCGGAATAAGCTAAAAGAGTTTACATTAGCCAACGTAACAGACCAGCAAGCTACTAGAATACGATTATGGCTTACAGCCAGACATCTGACAGGGAGGTTAACATGCTACCGTAAAAACAGGAAATTAAGCGCAAATAAAATGGGCGCCGTTACCACATTCACTACCAATTTGCTCGCTAAATTATACCACACGTATTGTACACTCACCTAAAGGGTTATTAGGAATACCATACTAATACGGTGTTTGACCCCCTTTCGCCTTCAGAACTGCCTTAATTCTATGTGGCATTGATTCAACAAGGT
>JABFEA020000054.1:10099059-10129458 GCA_019775915.2 Cyphomyrus plagiostoma
GGCACCAACAACCATGCCACGCTCAAAATTGCTTAAATCACCTTTCTTTCCCATTCTGACATTCAGTTTGGAGTTCATGAGATTGGCTTGACTAGGACCACACCCCTAAATGCATTGAAGCAACTGCCATGTGATTGGTCGATTAGATAATTTCATCAATGAGAAATTGAACAGGTGTTCCTAATAATCCTTTAGGTGAGTGTATATGTTGCAGGTTTAAATGCTTTTAATTATTAAATAACACATAATATTTTCATTAGTATGTATACACCTTTTTAAACAAATATAAGTGTACAAGAAGTCAATAAAACACATACTTAACACCAAAAACAGTGAGAAAACACACACACACACACATATACCCATCCATCCATTGTCCAAATGCTTGAATACTTGAATAGGATTTCTTACATTCAATAAATCAAATAAATGACCTTTTCATAAAAATTGATGTGAACTAATTGTGACATACTTTACATGGATATAACAACAAAGCAAGATTTTACAATAAATATGTCACTCTAGACTGGAACCTGTAAATCCATTAATTTCTTATTAAAGATGCCCTCAGGTATACAAAATTATTTGTAATAACTTTTAACAAATAGGCAGGTGATTATGACTCATAACTTGGCTTACACTAACAGGGTTAAAATGTTGCTCTCACTGACTGCTTACTTACTCACTACCTGTTTAAATATTTAGAATACATGAACTTACACTTGTTATAATGGTACTTATTCAATGATTTATAAAACACAGAATGTGGTTGAACTTCACAATTTCTCTGTTTTATCGGCATGACAACTAAAATGCAGTATATCTAAAATATTGTGCTGTTGTTTTTTCACTAACAGTTTAATCCAAGATAATTCAAATTTCATTTGGAACCAAGGTTACCACTTTCTTTGCAACTGGAAGATGGACAGACAGATGGATGGATGGATGGACAGAAGGTTGGCATACATAGCGTCGTGTCAGACTAGAAGGCGGAGCTCTGTCTTAAGTGACGTTGCCCTACAACTACACTGGCACAATTTCTGAGGCCATCTTTGCTGAGCAATCCCTTTTTATAGTTATGCTAAAGAGAGAATTTTCCATACACATTTTAAGAATTACGCACCACACTCAGCAAGTGCGATTAAAAAAGAGCAAATTAAACCAGAACATATCCCATGCTCTCCTCTATCTCAGAGAGTTTAACGGGAGACATAGCTGACTGAAATCTATGCAGTACATTCACTATATGTTGTTTGAAACTAACAAGACATCCCTATGATGCAAATTTAAGTGATTTTTCTCCAGTATGAACACTCTGGTGTCTTTTAAGATGATTGGAGCGAGTAAAGCTTTTGCCACACTGTGTGCAGCTGAACGGCTTCTCGCCAGTGTGGATTCGCTGGTGTACATTAAGGTAACCTGACTGCCCGAAACACTTGCCACAGTGCTGGCAACGGAAGGGCTTCTCGCCGGTGTGAACCCTCTGGTGCACTTTCAGATAACTCGGCTGCCTGAAGCGCTTATCGCAAAGCAGGCAGCTGAAGGGCTTCTCGCCGGTGTGGCGCCTCTCATGCATTTCCAGCTTATTATGAAAACTGAATCCCATACCACAATATTTACAGAAGAACCTTTTCTCCCTCAAGTTAACTCCATAATGGGGCTTCATGTTTTCTGACAGTGTATCGAAAGGATTAACATCACTGCCATCGTCATCACTCTGAAGTCCATTATGTTTTGTAACTTTTCCTCTGGTGGTCCTTCTGCTCACCTCAGAGCTCATCTCACAGTCCCTCACTGGTACCGAGTCACTCAGTAGAGTTGGCTTCCCCTGGGATGACTTGAAAGAAGAGACATCGTCTCCTACGTCTTGCGGAGTGATGGAAACTGGCAGCAGCTTTGAGTGGAATGACAGCTTCTCTGATCCAGCATTGGTAACAAATGAGCAAAATGGATCAGCGACATCTAGATCAGTTTTTTCTTGCAACACAAGCTTCCGATGATGTAATTTCTCATGCATTAAATAATCAGGGTCAAAGCTGTCTATGCCTCCTACACTTTGTTCACATCCATGATGTTCAAACCCCTGGTTCAAAGCCTCCATTTCTGGATCTTCCTTAAGGATGACCTCTGATCCAGTGCAGTCGTGAAATGTGTGCTGGCTCCTGTTCTGTTTATTTTCTGAAAGTGTAAATCCATCTCCAGAATCTGTCCCTGACTTTATATGACCTGGAGGAAAGAAAAAAAATCAACAAATATCATCAGCTGCCCAGCCTGCAGAACATACTTCCATTTACGAATCTTTGATAATATTGAAAGTAACTGCATGATACACAGGCAGAATGACTATACACACTACATACATGCGTGATACACATGCATGCTACACACATGTACTTTACACATTCATGCTGCATATACATACTTTACATACACATATTACATATACATGTACTCCATACGCCACATACATGCATGCTACACACATGCATGCTAGAGACGCACTCTACATATACACTGTGCACACATGCACTCTACATATACACATTCTACACATACACTTTGCACACATGCACAGTATACACACACACACTCTATACACATACCCTGTGCACACACACATGCTACACACTGTTCACACACAAATGCTACACACATGCACTCTACATACAAAAACTGTGCAAACACGCATGCAACACACATGCACTCTACACACATATGCTCTGCAAACATGCCTTCTGCATAAATGTGCTCTGCATATATTCAATCTGCATACCCTCCTTCTTGCTCTTCAGCCCTGACTGAGCGTCTGCCTCATCCCCCTCAGCTCCCTCTTCCTTGATCTGAAGTATCTTATGCTCCCCGACTTCCAGGTTTACTGACTGTGAAAGAGAATGAGGTGGACAACCTAGCTGAAAGCCTTAATTCATTCTCAAACTAGCAGAAAGAGCAACTGGTTTTTAATTAAGCTAGTGCTGATCTGATTCAAGAAAATAATAAAAGCTGGAAGGAATCAGGGGCGAACATTTCAGGAAGAATTGTTAGATAATTTTTTTTTGCCAGTCATTGAATAATATTTGATTAACCCTGCTCCCATCACAGAGAAACACATACAAAGGATCAAAAAAAAAAAAAAATTTCCATGCAAAACAAGATATTAAATGGTGCTGCAAAACGGTTAACATAAATTCTATCTGCTTTTTCATTTTAACTGAAACTGAAATTAAATTAAAGATATAGCTAAAGTTCAGTAGCATACAACAGCATTTAATAGCATGTGAATTGGACAGTTATGGTAAGTAGCGATGTCTTTAATGCATCAGTCATGCTGCAAAACGATTCTCCCACAGTAAATAATAAACACTGATGGAAAGACGCCCGAAAGTGGACATAGTAGGGCATAGTAGCAGGTGTATCGCTTAGTGTAACAGGTGCAGGAGAATGGGCAGCGCTGCCAGCCGTGTAATGGCCCACTGTCCATATCTAACTTGTAATACAGTATGGATACAGTAATATATATGCAATGAACAGCTAAAATACCGAGAATGTGTCCGTTTGGCCCGGTTCCAAACACGAACGGAAGTTGACACAAGACTGTATATTGTAAAAAAGAGTTAAATAACCCAGTTATAGCCAAAGAGAACTTATTATCTGCCAATAGCCAGTTTTTATGGGGAAATGCAAATCAGTTCACATTCTGGTTAACTCCTCAAAAAAGTCTCTACTGGTACACTGACTAGTCACTCATCACACAAGACATAGTAGAGATGAATGGATAGAGGGGTGGAGTCTTTTCTAGGGGTAGGGCGACGGCAAACTATTCATGACTTAAGCCAATAAATACACATTTATTACAGGGGAGTACATGTCCTGTATAAATCGAACAAAAGAGGATATACTTATTAAAATAAATCTAATACTATTACAATGGTCTATATACATAGCATAGTGTGTACGTATGTAAAATGAAATAATTTAGCGGCATAAAACATAAAACAACCATGCGTAAATAGTAGCGTCCCGACAAAGTTTACTAAGCTGACCTCCGTCAATATAAGGGGCTGCACTCGAACATCCTCCTCCGCTGTCATTACGGAATGTCCACTGACCTCCAGACCTGGGACATCTTCTGTAGATGGCTGTTGTTCTGAAAGCAGGTCAGCGAATGATTTAGGGTAGCACGATGCATGGATACGAGCTTTACCGATTCGCTGACATCCGACAGCGTCGATCTTACCTCTATGACCATGTGCAGGTTCTCTGCCCCTCGGAGCTGCCTCAGCTGCTTCCTCCAGAGCTCCCGGCGTCTTGCTGCGCTCCAGTGACGCCTGGATCTCCATCAGCCGCAGCTTCGTCCTCAGCTCCTCATTCTCCTTCTGGCTGCGTGATATTTCCAAGCGCAGCACCGTGTATCCATCGTCCACCAGCTTGCAGATCTCTGCCACGGCCGCGTTGGCCAGCTCCTCCATGATGGAGCCGAGCTGCGCGTAAAAACGGTCGCAGCCCGACATGGTGGCTGCGGGAACCCGAGCAGAGCGTCTCACCGTGTCCCCCCGCGATACTGTTTCTTCGGCTCAGGAGTTTGAATAAAACCACTTTAAAGCGGGGCTTTCCTGGCTGAGTTGCGCCGTCTGTTTATTAGGTTTGTGTGCAGATACATGCACCCAACACCGGCGTAAAGCCTGGGACGGATCGACCTACACGAACTACCGTAAATATCCGAAAACCAAGCGCATCATTGCCATCGGACTTGGTGTATAGGGCTCATAGTCAAATTAAGATACTTACCCCTTATTCTCAGAATTTTGAGGTATTTTTCGTTGTATGCATTATATTTTGACATTATACATGGTTTTACATTATACGTAACCCCTCCCCCCGTGATAGATTTGTGGAAGGACTACGTAATAATTATACGTAAAGTACAACAGTACAGCTATGTCGTGTGTTTTAGAAAAAATGAAAAAGATGAGTCGAATTAAAAATTAAGTTTACTATTTTAATCATTTTGAAATTATGAGATCTATAACCAACACTATAAATGGCAGGTTAATAATAGTGTGTGATAATAATATTATAATTCAAGACTTTGGTGTGTGGCTCTGTAGATTAGGACTCAAAAGGTTGCTGGTTCAAATCTTATGGTCTTCAGAGAGATGGCACTGTTGGCACCTGAGCAAGGCCCTCACCCCAGTCATTCCAGGGACGGTGGCTGAGCCCACTCTCTGATCCTCACTTATATATCAATTGGAACAAAAGTATAAATAAATTCTACTCTGCATATCTATTTTATTAGAACAATTTAACTTCAGAATTTTGCTGACAAATACTGCAGTAAAACTGAATCTGCATCCTTCAGAGCTTCACTTCATCTCAACCTGTCTCCACTACGAATGGCACATGCATCAGATGAATTTGCTTGAGGTGCTTTTTAAGGTAGCATAAACGAGTAAAGCACTTTCCACACTGCAGGCAGCTGAATGGTTTGTTTCCAGTGTGGACACTCTGGTGCCTCTTACAGGTGCTTGAATCAGAAAAGCTCTTCCCACACTGCAGGCAGCTGAATGGTTTTTCTCCAGTATGAACATTTTGGTGTTTTTTCAGATTGCTCGAACCAGCAAATTTCTTCCCGCAATGCAGACAGCTAAATGGTTTTTCACCTGTGTGAATTCTCAGGTGTGTCTTAAGGACATTTCTATAAGCAAAATCTTTTCCACAAAACATACACAGAAAGTGCCTCTTTTTCAAACTGCCTCTGCTGGACTTTCCAGCAATGCTTGATGGGGTGAAACTTTCGCTGGCAGTGTGGGATCCCTTCATTTGTGAGCACTTGATGAACTGGGGGCTTCCAGAGGCCAGATCTCCAGCTGCATGTCCTGCACCCTCAGTCATGGCATTACTGGCCTGTTGCGTAGCAAAAGGTCCAGAATGAAGATTCCTGCCAATCATTGGACGGCCGGAGCCCCCTCTGTTCAAAACCTCCGCTCTTTGCCGGGATGCTTTGTATAGGAGATTGTGACTTGCAGCCTGTCTCTCAGGCTCTGCTTTGAGCCCGACAGCGTCACGGTCACTGAGCCTGTTCCCAAAGTGACTGTTCGCACTGCAATCCCTTTCGTCGCCTTCCATTTCCAACAGTTTGAAACCTGGTGAATGTAAGTAGCTGTATAAATATTTGGAATTGCAAATTTCAAGCACATCCATTTAAAAGGCATTCATCATCAACAATCACTGCTTATGAGGACACCAAGAGCAAATCTATCAAGAAATGTTTAAAAAATGTATAATAAATTATCATCAGATTCAAATATAATTACTTGGACTACTGTCCACAATTTTTACATTAATAAGAGCGGCTTTTTTTTTTTTTTACTGTACTTCTCCCAATAAGTTCCCCATATAATGTGCTGGAAGACACCGCTTACAATGTATATCACCAATTATATATATAGAACACACATATGTAATGAGAGAGAAGAGTTATCACCATTAAAATGGCCTTTTATTAATATTCTGGGTAGAAATTCCAGTAATATCAAAATTTGTTTAGGATAATATGGTCTTTGCATACATGGTGAATTTCAGAAATGTTTGTATTTTACATGCACACTTGTCCATCTTCTAGTTGTTCATTCAAACTGGGGGTGGGATTTATTACAATGGAATTCCAATTATATAATGTTCAGCTAAATGATGTTTGGATCTGGTCCTTCTCTGCTGTGAACATTCTGATGTAGTTTAAGATTGGCCATTCTTGTAAACTGCTTCCCACACAGTGAGCACCGAAATGGTTTCTCCCCTGTGTGAATTCTCTGATGCCGTTTAATATGACCCAGCTGTGAAAACTGTTTCCCGCACTGTGTGCAGCTGAAGGGTCGCTCCCCTGTGTGCACCCTCTCGTGCGCCTTGAGGTGGCATGACTGCATGAAGCGCTTCCCACACTGGGCGCAGCAAAACGGTCTCCTTCCCGTGCTACTCTGGGGTACTTCAGAGATTTCAGGAGAGCCGATAGCATGCTCACAGTTTGTGTGAAGGCACGGCCTCTGTGTGCAAGACCTGGGGAGAATCATAACATTTCTGGGCAGGCTAAAGCTTCCATCGGATATATCTGAAGAATCAGCAGTGTTCGGCCTCATCGCAAGGTCGGCATGTGATGGGAACGACATGTCCGCCTTAATCCCCTCCAAATGGCTGCTTGTGTGCTCTGTGATAACAGAAATCACATGCAACTCAGAGCTGGATTCCTCTGTCCCACCTTGGGTGATGCCAGATGCTGTTTCACAGTTTCTTGTACAGTCCAGATAGTCCTCCTGGTCTCTGTGGGTGCTTCCTCTCCAGGTTGCATGTCCTTCTCCTTGCCTCACGGTGGCAACACTGAGCACAGCCTCAGCTTTGAGATCGTCCTTAAAGCTGCACATGGCTCTCTGGCGCTGAGCTCGAGCTTCTGCGTTTTCCGCACATGCAAGATGAGTCTGTTTGAGTGTAGCTGTCGTCTTTTCAGCATCAAGCTGCACGTCTCCTGGGCGTTAAACACTATGTAAGTATCGTGGTGACAATACAACCCGCGCGGTGACACATTTACACCACGGGGCTAGTTAGCATTAGCTCACACAGGCTTTCCCCATTTGTCGCCGCGTAATGCAGCGTTACATACGGGTGCCTGTCAGGGCTCAGAAGGGCGGCAAGCTTCCGCCTGTACTTACTGTCCTGAGCGAGCCGCCCTGCTTCACCAAGCCCTGCGTTCCCCATGGCTTCAGCAGCTGCCTCCTTCTTAATCACCGGCAACCCAGGGCCACTGAGCTCCATGTGTGCGAGCTAAAAAGAGGGACAAAAATACCAACCATCATGGACGCAGCGTCATCCAGGCAGCCACAAACACCATGGCTGGGAAAAAAAAAATCAATCACCTTTATCAGAAGAAGCTTAAAATTAATGCTAGATAATGAGATATAATGTAGTATTTTTTAACAGAATGCATAATGTTAATCACAATGGCTTTAGTGTCGAATCCATGGACTGCTGTATGAAAACATCTTCCTTCACTGGACCAAAACTAAACGTGATCATTCAGAATTAGGTAGCAGTTCTGTAGAAAATCATGAAAATCTCCAGTAAATTTACTGGAGAATCAAATGCACAGAACATGGCAGTAAGACGACTGTACAGATTATAAAAAGAAAGCAAAAACGCTGGGTTGGTTATGTATGACTGACTTATCACTACTTGGCTTACATTAAGCACCCATACAGAGAGCTGTGGTAACTGCACTCTTATGAAACCAAATATCCTGGTAGGTGACACATTTAAACAGATTTATTTAACTATTCACACAATAAAAGCAAGCATACTATGCATAGAATAACACTCTTAAACAATATGTCATTTACAATCAAAACATTTAGAGCGACAAAAACTCACACAGTACAGTTCAGATTCTAATTGAAGCATTAACACGTAGTATGACTAAAGTGTGTCATCTCTGTGGTAATGTTTCTGGTGTCTTTTAAGGTTGCTTGGGTGAGAAAAACTCCGCCCACAGAGCAAACAGCCAAATGGCTTTTCTCCTGTATGGAC
The DNA here is from genome assembly GCA_019775915.2 of Cyphomyrus plagiostoma. Taxonomy (NCBI): domain Eukaryota; kingdom Metazoa; phylum Chordata; class Actinopteri; order Osteoglossiformes; family Mormyridae; genus Cyphomyrus; species Cyphomyrus plagiostoma. The sequence continues at coordinate 10,107,628 of JABFEA020000054.1, forward strand.
ATACTGGTGAACCTTAAGCTGACTCGGACAAACAAAACACTTCCCGCACAGCAAGCACTCAAAGGGTCTCTCTCTCTTGTGAATACTCTGATGTTTCTTAAGCTTCATCGAAGACATAAAACTCTTGCCACACTGGGTACAGCTGGATGGTCTCTCTCTTTCGTGCGAACCCGCCTGCACGTTTAAATCAGAGCAATGATTGAACAATTTCCCATAATTCCTGCTGGAAAAAGACTTTTCTCCTTTATGAACTCTGTCACCTCTTTCAAGATGTCCTTGACATTTGAAATCTTTCCAACAGAATTGGCTACCGAGTCTTCTCTTTCCTGTGCTAAATTTGTGGTGGCCATTAAGTCGTTGCGATATGGGAAAGTGTCTGTGGTCTGGGCCGGGGCCCCCCAGCAGGACCCCCTGCCTATCCTTGCCTTCATGGGCTCTCCTTTGTGAGGCATATTGGGAATCGCCCAAACTCTCATCTTCCATTTTAATAAGTGCCAAGTCAGTCTTTACAGCTTCTGGAGTGAACTCTGGAGCACCTAGAGGGGACAGGCTACTGGCACCACTGGTCTCTATAGAAGGAACAGTCTGTGTCGGCAGGCTCTCCGAGTCCATGTCTGCAGCATTAGAGCCGTTGCCAGGCTCAGGGCCAGAGCTCCCGGGGGTGAAGCAGCTCCCCGTATGCCTGGCTTTCTGACACACCGTGAACTCGCAGGCCAGGCCGCTCACACCCTCACCCCAGCTCAAATGCTGGAGTGTCTGGTCCATGAGGCCAGCCTCCAGTCCACTGACCTCCATGGCTCCGGTCCCATCCAGGTCTCCGAACACTTCTGTGCCCCGCGTGGTGGAGGCACAGCTGTCAAAATCAGTGAGTGATTCACCAACATCCGTTTCTGGTCCCTCGATGCCTAGGGGACAGACACAAATAAAACATGGACTGTAACACGAGTCTCACCAACACACTATCAAGTAAGGAAAGTAAAGTGATAAGATAGAGCAATTATACATAAAATCCACACTGAAGCCATATACATTTAAACATAGAATTATTCATGCAACCAAGACCAAAAATCAGCCCTGGTGCCAGGGTGGGCCAAGGAGATCTGGGTGTGGGGGTGGGCAATTAAAAAAAGATATATTCAGAAGAAACAGGAGGTTTTTGCCTTTCGTCAGTTGCACAAGCAGAGTTTTTTGTGCATCGGTAAAACAGAGGCAGAAACAGGAATAACATATAACAGGCAGACAACCAGATGAAGGATACAAGCAGCATTGGGGAATGTGCAGGGCAGCACAAATTCTTAGCTGGGCCCTGAATGAATGTGGTGGAAGGCAGGATGATACACAGTAAGCTAAACAATACTAACAGAAATTACTTTGGCCACAAATATTTATGGATTTTGGCAAGTCCTCTTCCAGCATCTCCTTTTTGATTTTGGACAAGTCTGATGTGTCTTCCTGTATGACAAGAAAGAGCAACTGTTTAGTTCTAGCTCCGCATTTAATGCACTTTTTTTTTAAAAAAAGTATGTACAGATATCTGAGTAGCAATACTACTTATGAATAGGGTCACAAAAGGGGGGAAAATTTCCAGAAATTTCCATGGGAAGTAGGGTTGCAAAAGGGCAGAATATTTTTGGAAACGTTCCAGAAACTTTCCACAGGAAGTTAAGTTGGGGAATTTTGGAAAGACTGAACTCTGCGGATCTCCATGTGAGCTGTCAGATAAGTCAAAGAAACCAAACTGTATGAATAATACAACACAGAATATGACTTATAAGCAGTGTGTATTGATGCAGACACTTATTTTGGCGTTTTACCCACAAAATATCTCACAAGCACTTGGCCACACAATAATATCCCTATTAGTCAACATGTTTTTTTCAGTTACATTGAAGTTCCCTGTTATAGGCTAATGTGTAACGTTGATCATTTCCAGTTAATTCCCATATATTCCCGTTAATTCCCATGGAAACTTTCCAATTTCCCGGAATTTTGCAACCCTAGTTATGAATGGTGATACACAGTCAATGCGACTGCTCTGACCTGGTCCACGATGAGGATGGGCCGGAGAGGGCTCGTCCCGGCCCCGTCGACAGCCTGCGGATCCTCCCCGAAGCTAAAATCCAGTTGTTCCCTTAATACCGCCTCTTCGTCTACGTTCGAATGAAGAAAACAAGTGACAATTACTAATGTCATTTCATTATCAGCTGTCAGCCACCATAGCGCTGGGTTCAAATACATTTTAAACGAATTTATTTAAATACTCCTAGTGTGAAAAGTATAATTTATTATTAATATTATCATTATTGTGAGCCGATCACTGGCGCATCTTAGCCGCCGCCGACCTGCCGAGGTCGGGTCCACTCCGCTTGCCGCCCCGCAGCCAGCCATTTGCAGCCGCCTCCTCAGCTCCCGGTTCTCCGTCTTACACCGGCACATCTCCAGGCGTAACTCCGCGTACCCATCGTCCACTAGCCGGCAAATCTCCGCCACGGCCGCGTTGGCCAGCACCTCCATGATGGAAGCAAGCTGCGTATGAAAAGCGCTGCGGCTCGACATCGTTACGGGCAGCTCAATGTCGCTTCCAAACGATGTGAGGAAAGGGTTATATGATATTAAATTATGGACAAAAACAAACACAATTCACTTATCCGTCATCGCACATACTCGCTTTCGCTTCTTCCTGCTCAAAAAAAAAGCGAAACCGGAGTGCTGGCGCCACCTATCGCCGCGGAGGTCAGAAGCCGTCTTCCGCATGAAGAGCTTTTCTACCGGATAACGCAAGATAGACGGGAGGCTCTATGTGAAGCGAACTCAAATTGTGTTCCGAAATATCTTGTTTATTCAAACAAGTTGTGCTTTTTCCATTTAATAAGTTTACATTAACAATAATTTAAATAAAATTGTGCAGGGTATACTGTGTAGTGAAATTCTTAAATACATAAAATACATTAAGTCAGGTTAAAAGTCCTTATTCTTTTCTGTAAACATATGTTTGAGAAGATTTAAACCAAACATACACTTTGCATCCACGGAATAAAATCCAAATACAGGAAGTCATACTCAGATTCCACTGGAAAGTTGGCGTTCTGCTACATTGGTTCTGGACACTGTTGACAAGGTGGTCCATGACTCAGGGCAGCAGCATGCAATCTGTCAGTGCTGGTCTGTACTGTGTGCTCACTGTAGCAATCTGCAGTATCAGACCTATGGTATTCATCAGTACCTTAAGTTATGAAAATTCAGTCTTAACTATCCATCCATCCATCCATCCGTATTCAATGCATGCTCCTGACTTCTCTCCATTCACACAGCTCAGGCCACATAACAGGTCATGCAATATTCTTGTTGGTCTGTTTTACATTTCATTTTACTCTTCATTAAGTTTGCGGACGACACGACTGTGGTGGGTCTCATTAGTAATCAGGATAAGACCGATTACAGAAGCGAGGTGAGCCACCTGGCCACGTGGTGTGGAGACAACAATCTCTTTCTGAATGTGGAGAAGATGAAGGAAATTGTTGTTGACTTCAGGAGAGCGCACACTCAGCACGCAACTCTGACCATCAATGGTGCATCTGTGAAGAGAGTGAGCAGTACCAAGTTCCTGGGTGTGCACATCACTGAGGATCTCTCTTGGACAAACAACACCACTACATTGGCCAAGAAATCACAGCAGTGTTTCTACTTCCTTCGCAAACTAAGAAGAGCGAGAGCACCAGCCCCCATCATGTATACCTTCTACAGACACCATTGAGAGCATACTGACGAGCTGCATCACTGTGTGGTTTGGAGCCTGCAATGCGTCCTGCCATAAAACCCTCCAACGCATAGTGAGAGCAGCTGAGAGGATCATTGGTGTTCCTCTCCCCTCCCTCCAGACCATCTACAGCACCCGTCTCACCAAGAAAGCTCTCTGCATAGCAGCTGATCCCACCCAGCCAGTGCAAAGCTTCTTCAGCCTGCTGCCATCAGGGAGGAGACTGCGGTGTCTCCAGGCCTGGACCAGCAGACTGAAGGACAGCTTCATCCACCAGGCTGTTAGGAAGCTCAACTCTCTCCCGGTTCTCCCCGTACTCCCCTCTTCTGCCCAACGGACTTTCTGAAACTCTGATTTACACACATACACACACTCACTGTCCTGCACTAGTCACTTTGTGTAGCGTTGGTTTGCTAATTACCTCATCCTGCTTATGGTCTACCTCATGATGACTCTTGTCTGTTCAAGGCTGCTCTTTATCACTTATCACATTTACAAGCTCTATTTGCACTATATGTCTGGTTTGCACCAGCCATGTGCCGTTACATGTATATTGTATTTATTATATTGTATTTATTCATATTTCTTATTCATATTTTTAAAAATTCTATTTTTTGTATTTTTGTATTGTTTTCTGTTATCTACCAAGGGTTTGAGAGTAACGTAATTTCAATTCTCTGTGTGTTCTGTACATGTGGCAGAATTAACAATAAAGCTGACTTTGACATTTAATGGCACCAAGTTTTAAACAAGTTCAGTCCTAATAAATGAATCAGTCAGACCGTGTCTGTGACCAGGATAATTGGTTGAAAGATCGACAGACAATCGGGAAACAAGGATCCCAGCTGCAGATCATTTATATAAGTAGGCTGCATGTCAAAGACAAATGCATTTACATTTTGATTCAAAGATTCAGAAATTCTAAATCAGCTGGTAATTCAAATGTGAGGTTTACTTCCATTGCAGAAATCACATAGCTGGTCCATACAGTTGACCTCTAACATTAGCATCTTCTTAAAAAGAAATCACACCTATCTCTGCTGTGTGTTCAAACACATTCCCAGATACAAGAAATACAGAAGCAGCCATGTATGACACAATTGGATTTTATTTCTCAAATTATAGACTGCAAAACCACACAAAGATTTCAGAACTTTGATTTGAAGGCTAAGATTTTACCAACAATTGAAAAAAATAAGATACAGAGAAACAGGCATAGTAACAACTGGCCAGACTGATCATATAGAAAATAAGATCATAACATAATACATAATTATCTTCCTGAGATCCAGCCATTAACTTATGTCCTCTGCAGAGAAGACTGTTCATCTATCATATTCTCCTGGCCCCTCTATGAAGTCCTGTTGTTCCTTAAAAAGGATATGCAGGGATTTAAGATGACATGAGGGTGTGACCTCGCCAACTGCCTCTTCCTGTTAAATTAACATGATCATTTTTAATAAAAACATTGCCCGCCCCCCTCCCGGAACTCAGGACACGGGCTTCCTGCAAATGTTTTTATGGCTGATATCGAACTCGTCTAAAGCCTCATCTAAAAAAAACTGCATTTGGATTTTTGACCCAAGTTACCTTTCTGTGTGAACACACCAATGGTTAATGAGACTCCCAATCACAAGTACTCTCCACATGTAATGAAGCTTTAAAGTTTCTGCCCGATATGAACACTCATGTGTTTCTTAATATGACTCGACTGAGTAAAGCGCTTTCCACAATGTACACAGTTAAAGGGTCTCTCTCCAGTGTGGACCCGCTGGTGCATTTTCAGCTGATGCTGGTGAGAGAAGCGCTTATCACACTGCGTACAGCTGTAGGGTTTTTCCCCGGTGTGCACTCGCTGGTGTCTTTTCAGATGGGCAGAATGAGTGAATCGTTTCCCACACTGAGCACAAACAAAAGGCTTCTCTCCTGTGCGATTTCTCCGAACTTCAGTCTCTTTCGAAACACAGAAGCTGTTTCGAAAAAAAGTAGTAAAAAATGGTTCATCTCTTGTGTCCTCTCTGGAGTGAGATTCAGTGCTTTCAGAGATGGTAAAACCTCTGTGAATCGACACAAATTCAGGTGTGTCTGTGGCACATTTTGCTCCTGCTTCACTCTCTCTTTCTTGTAGAGCATCTGCTCTGGACATGATACTTTGGGACTGAATCGCAGTGTTTTTGTCTTCTACTTGTCTGCAACCTGTGTGCACTGTTCCCGGCGCGTCTTCCTCATCCCAAGCAGAACATATGCCTACCTCTGTCTTTACTGCTGTTGAGTGAATCAGGACAACCTCTGGCTTCCATGCATCAGGTTCTAAAGTGGGCAAAGAGCTTATAGCAGTTTGCTGAAGATTTCCAATGTCCTGCGAGAGGCTGTCAGAGTTTACCTCCGGTGCGTATAAATAAGACAGATTATCTGTCTCCATGTCATCAATCACCTGTGTAAAATAAGTTTTCCGCCGGCCATCTCTTTCATACATTTCATACTGGGAGCCAAAAGTGTTCAGAATCTGTGCCTTCTGCACAGATTCGCTGCGTTGAAAGTTTGCATTTTTATTTCCTTTCTCTGTTTGGTTGTTAAGGGCTGCCTGCAGTGCGCTGGGCTCCCAAACACTGTGTTTAATCCTGGGCTCCACATCCAGCACTGCGGAGTCACCCACAGCAAGGACAGCTGCATAATCAGCTCCTTCAGAGAAGATCACCAATATCATTTGACTACATCACCATACATCCTGTGCAGGATTATTAGGCTAGTGTGTATTTTTTTTGTACCTTCTCGTCTGACCAATAATTTCAGTCTAGATTAATCTCCAGTTAAGAATGCACTGTTCAAAAATACACCATGTACAGAATTTCATCTGAACCTTCTGTTTGGAGTAAAACAGGAAACTGTAGATATTTCCCTGTGTAGAATTATTAAGAAAATTATTATTACTCTTAAAATGGGCCAAAAACAGCTGGGGAAAACAACAAAACAGTGAAGTGCAAGTAATAGTCTAGCAATTGCCTAATACTGCTAGAAACAGTGTTAGTAATTGCTTTATAATTCTGTGCACAGTGTATTTCAATATTAGGACAGTCAACCAGATCAATCCAGTAAAAAATAATTAACATCTTCAAGGGACATTAAATGGGCTGGTCTGGAGGAACTCCCTAACATGCTGGAATATTTGGGCAAGTGGACTGAAATATCTTCATTGCAACAAGTATACCATTTCAGACTTAATGTCTAACATCAAACAATATTCCTTAGAAAACACAAAGCCAATTGATAACACCTCCTCTGGAGCTTCCATCCTCTCCACTCACCCTCCTCAGTCACCTTCAGTTTTCTTGGTGATCTGTTGTTCCACACTTCCTTCTCAAGCCTTTCCTTTTTGACGTGTGTCGATTCGGGTTCCGTTTTCTCCTTGTCTTCTGACTGTAACAGAAGAATGGGGTAAACAGATTTGCATATAGCCCATATTCTCAACATTCAAGGGCACAGTATCATCAAGGAAAAGCTGCAATCTCACTGCCGTTTGAAAGTCATGTTCTGGAAATATGACACCAACACTACAATGCTAACCCAGCTGAGTCTGCTTTAATAGGTACAACTCAAAACGTTCCAAGTAGCTATGTTATTAGATCATTTGAGTTAACTACAATATGAATTTATACAATTAGACATTTCATTTCAGTTAAACTCTTACAACCCAAAACAAAATATGTTTAATTACATAAAATTATGAATCTGTTTTATAAATAACCACGAACATTTCAACAGGACAGATTAAAGAAACATTTTATTTTTTTTTATGTAGATACATTGAATCATTTGTTTTGCAGCTGCCCACAATGAAAGAAACCCAATGTGCTTACACATTTTACAGATATGATTTTGCTGAAGTCTCTTTAAGAGTATATTATCTAATTTAAGGATGCAACAAATTATTTACATACAGTAAACATGATTCAAAAGCATGAACATAGGCCAAGTGTGCGCTATGTATATCTGTAAGAGAAATACAGAAGAAAATGTAAATTATTTAAATTTACCTGATGGGTATTTCCTTCCTGAAGAAAAATAAAACTTAACACAGGGGTGACATACGTGTTTCATACAGCAGATTTGGAGAATTGGTGCCTGTGAACTACTGCAGTCAGATAAACACTGTACTTGAATGTCGAGTTACACCCGACATGCTCATGATAAACACCACCTGTCATCTTATCCTTTTACCGCTTCTCAAGAAGGACACACAAGTCACGCTCAGCTGGAAGAAATACATTCCCACAAAGTTCATTCGATGCAGACTTCAGCAAAACAATGCAACCTGAAGTATTTTACAGCTTTACAGCTCGACACACTTTCAACTGCCACCATTCTTCTACCATGTGGAATTGAGGTTTCAAACCTAATTTTTAATAATTACAACTTGTCCCTTACAGGCAATTCAGCCAGCTGCACCAAATATCTACTATTATCTACACACTACACTAAAAATCAAATGTAAAATAAAATCAAAAATTGTTTTACAACAATACATACTGAATTTTAAAGGAAAGACAAAAAAAGGAATAAGGCAGTACGAGGGAAATGGTCCCCGGTGCTTTGTCGCTATTTCAGAGGGATTTCCAGATCGCGCTTTAAGGCAGTCCTGTTACTCAGTGGATAGGGTGAGCACTTCCTGGGGCTACATCGCCTCTGATGCCTTTTGAGATTACTTGGGTGAGAGAAACTCCTGCCACACATCACACAGCAGAAAGGCCGCTCCCCAGTATGAACGTTCTGGTGAACTTTAAGGTCCCTTGAAGACATGAAACTCTTCCCACACTGCACACATGGAAACTGTCTCTTTCCCGTGTGAATGCTTTGGTGCATTTTAAGGTTACATGACTGGGAGAACTGCTTGCCACAGTGTACGCAGCTAAATGGCTTGTCGCCGGTGTGGCCTCTTTGGTGTTCTTCAAACTTCTTTAGACGAGAGAAACTCATCCCGCAAAATTTGCAAATAAACCCTCTCTCAGCTGTACTGAGACTGTGCTGGCTCTCAGGGGCGTCTGACATCACGAATGCTGCATATTCACTCCTGTCTGGCTCGTCACATTCAGAAATTGTGTTCTCTACCGTCTGATTATGTGCTGGGTACATACTGGCCACAATTTCTGGCTGAATTCCTTCTTGCTCCCCATCTTCTCTATAGAATTGTGGTTGTGTATGAGCTTTCCCAAGTGTAGCTTCCTTGTTCCATGCTGACTGTATATCGCCCTCAAGTTTAATTGTTAAAGAATCAACAATTATGTCTGGCTTCACATCAATAGCACCTAGAGAGGACAGGCTGCTGGCACCACTGGTCTCTGCAGGAGGAAGAGTCTGTGTCGACAGGCCCTCAGAGTCCATGTCTGCAGCATAAGAGCTGTCGCCGGGCTCCGGGCCAGAGCTCCTGGGGCTGAAGCAGCTCCCCAGATGCCTGGCTCTCTGACACACCGTGAACTCGCAGGCCAGGCCGCTCACACCCTCCGCCCTGCACTCGGTTCCTGTAAGCAGGGGCCTCTGCTTTACACTCTCCTTCTCAGGCTCTGCCTTCAGGACAGTCTCCAATCCACTGACCTCCCAAGCACCGTGACTGCTCCTGTGCTCATCGGCAAGCTCCTCTGTGCTTTTACCGGGCGAAGTCTCTTCGTCCAAAGCGGTTGCCCTCTCATTACCATCTGCAATGGACTGCACAGCTTCTGTATGAATGGTATATCAAATTAGTTTGTGAGCAATGATACTGTATAGTTAGACGTCTTACTTAGACATTACTGAGAATTCAGCCAATAAGAAACAACCCACCGGCAGAATTGAAAAAACTGAACCTGTCACCATGTGACAGACGGTAATCAGAAGAGTACCTGAAAACTCTATTCACTCACTTTCCTGTGGAGGCCGCTGTCTCCCCTCTTTACGCGGCTCCTTCCTAGTAAGAGATGCTTCCAGAACTGCCTCATTGCTTTCTACTTTCTGCTGAGGAGAAATCAGTAGTTAGTCTCAGCACTGCACGACGATGCACTGACATGTATTTCTTTAGTTGACACTTGTATAAATCTGAACAGCAAAACCGCATCAGTTATCGCTGGCAGCGCTGAAACATGCAGAGAGTAAAATGGCTGCTGCCGCTGTAGATTAACTGCTTTCGCTTTCATGAATACTGTGATCGTACAAAATGTCTAACGAAACCACGTCCAGATTTACGGAAATCAAATGCTGCGGATCAAGCAAGTATTAAGTCGAAATCTAATTTCCACCAGCAGTAGCACGGACAGGCGTAGTAATTTTACACAAATAATAATAACGAGGAAGAAACGGATGTGTGCTAAAAAATAAATCCTATTTTAGGACAAACGTCCGTGTCTAACAGTAAGATTCGGTTTTCTAGCCCGTATGAAAGCAGACGTTTTAGCGGAGATGGAAGGGCTCTAACATTGTCGCCTGGGCTGGACGGGACTCTCCCTCTCTCCGAGCATCCCTTCGACATCTTCATCTCCATCACCCGTAATTTCCTCCTCAGCTGCTCGTTCTCCTTTTGGCTTTGCGACATTTCCCAGCGCAACAGCGCGTATCCATCGTCCACCAGCTTGCAGATCTCCGCCACGGCCGCGTTAGCCAACACCTCCATGATGGAGGCCAGCTGCGAGTGAAAACCCACTATATCCGACATTTTTCGCCTACTCTTTGTCACGGTTTATCAGTGTATTTTAAATGATGATGTTTTCACCATGTCCACCCATACACTGGTTTTCTAATAAGATGAGCGCCGATAGGTACATTCGGCCCAAACCTAGCAATCACCAAAAAAGTGGCGCGGGGCCGCGCGGTTGCACGTGCACGCGCACGTCACGGTGCTCGTGTTCAGCGGCGGCGTACGGCGCGACGTAATAGTGGCCTTGCGCCATAGCAGCGTCTCTTCACGGTCGCTGAAAAACCTCCAATAAATCAACATGATAGCACCCATTTTATAAAAATAGTACGTCATTTTGAAACAAACTGACAGAAAGAAATATTCCTTAACATGGCATGTGAAATCATTTAGTCTTGTACCGTTTATCACAACTTGAATTCAACTTGAATGGCGTACAATAGCGATTGTCCGCATATTATCCCTATTTTCCAGAGTAGTTTATTCTTCACTGCTTACTCCAAAATCCTTCGTACATTACCTTGACAGCTGCTCACGAAAAATATGCGCCCTTTGTAAAATACATTCCAAATTCTCATTACAAATTAGGACGTCATAAAGAAAATACATTTTCGTAACGTGAAAAATGAAGAAACACTTCTTAACACATTTTAAATTTAGTTACAAAACTGTTATTATTACATTGATTGAATTGATTAAAACTAATTAGCTGCAAATAAAGCTGCATGTGATAACATGTTCAATAACACCTCAAAAACAGGGTGACTGCAAAGGGGACTTTTTGTCAGGTGGACTTTGAAGACTTTAGATCAGAAAGCCTCTGTCCACACTGTGTGCATTTAAAAAGCTTTTATGCTTTTCCGCTGTGTGAATACTTTGATGCCTCTTAAGGCTACATGACTGTGTGAATTTCTTCCCACACTGTGAGCAACCAAAAGGCTTTTCCCCAGTGTGGACCCTCTGATGTCTTTTAAGATTGCCTGATCGAGTGCAACACTTCCCACAATATTTACACATGAACAGCTTATTCTTTGTTCCAACTTTTGCACTAGACTTCACAGTCTCTGGTACAGTGAAATGTTTATAACTGGTTAAAATTCCATTCATCTCTGGCACATAGGATGATAAGACAGGTGTCACCTGAGAACCTGTGCTGGGTACACTACCTGTCTGAAGGTCTGCTTCCCTGTTTTCGCTGTACTGCTTGTGCTGCATGTGAACTGTCTCTTTGTTCCATGTCGAGTGCATCACATACTCAAGAGATACAGAGTTCATTGGAACAGCATCAGGTTGTGCGCTCAGTGACCCTATGGAGGACAGAGCAGGCTGAAATTCTGACGGGACTGAGGAGATGTGTGCAGCTGTGGCATCCAAGCATAGCCGGCCCTCTGCTTCTATTTCGTCAGTCACTGGACTGGGCATCTTGTGACTGGGCATCAAATGAGCCAAGCAGTGAGGACCCAGTGCATTCCCCCTATGCTCAAATCCTAGGCAACGGAGGTCCTTCTCTGGTTCTGACTTGAGGACCACCTCCATCTCCGAGGCAGTGGTCTCTGGAACGATTTGCCTGCCCTGCTGCCACTCAGTGATGCTCTCTGTCCCCTCTGTGGGCGTGTTCTCCCCTCTGAAGTTTTCCATCAGCTGGCTCCCAAGCACCTCTCCGACCACTAGAGATACAGGGAAAACATGCTATAGACTGCAATTCACTGGTCTTACTTGATAACGCTTTACTTGAGGTGGCACAACTAATGTAGTAAAATTCTGTATTAATTAACCCCAACCTAAGTCTTAGTTACACACTGAACTCTAGTCCATTCATCATTAATGAGTCGTAATGTACTTTATTAGAATTTCAAATTAGGTAATCAGTGATCATTGTTGACACACCACAGCAGTCAGTGCACAACAACGAAATGTGTCCTCTGCATTTAACCCATATGTGACATCGTGACATAGCAGGGGGCAACTAATTCAGCATCCAGGGAGCAGTGCTTGGGGGCGGCACCTTGCTCAGGATACCTCAGTGGTGCCTTGCTGGTCAGCGATTCAAACCAGCAATCTTTCAATTACAAATGTGCTTTCCTAACCATTAGGCAATCTCAAGCAGTTACCGTATTTGTTACTATATCTGTTAATTCTGTAACCATTTGTGAGCTACTGAAGGGAATCCTCAAGGAACTACTGTAGGAACTAGTTATGAATAACAAAACTGATCTCATGTTTGTTCATCAATAATGAATATTACTTTCAAGGAAGTAGACAGTGTACATCTTTTAAAACTGATAGATTCATACACAAAGAAAGGATGCTGTATTTATCATGTTTTCCTAGGGCAAATTCCTCAAACACCCAGACACTGTGGACTCAGACTCTACATCAGGGGTGGCCAACCTTATCCACAAAGAGCCACAGTGTATGCGGGTTTTTGCTGCAACTCCCTAATTAGATTACTAATTAGAGGACTGATTGGCTGAAGAGTCCTCACACCTGGGTTTGAACAGCTGACGTAAAGGTTACCCTAAAAACCTGCATACACTGTGGCTCTTTGCAGATAAGGTTGGCCACCCCTGCTCTACATGCTATGCTGTAATTGCACTTTTACTTACTCTGCTGGTTAGTATTCTGCAGGTCATCCTGCCCACTACTATCTAAGACTTCAAGTTTCTCCTCTTTGATAGGCAGGCATTCAGACTTTGTTTGCTTCACATCAGCGTGCTGCAACAGTACATTGAAGACCGGCATCACTTACTACACAAATCCATGTGTCTATAAAATTCTATGTAATTAAGGCAAAGACAAGTTCTTGACACATTTGCACTGCAATAACACATCTTTTTATATATACAGAAACATCGTACATAGCCTAAGCTAAATAATTGTTGCAAATATTTTATACAACAACTTGCGTGCGACTATTGCAGGCGCTGGCTAACCTTGTCCCCCCTCACAGCAGCTTGTGTCGATACGGCCAGTGGAGGCGGCGCGGGCGGCGCAGGTGTCCCTTCATCTCCACGCGCAGCTAATGTCAGATGAGGCACACAGTGCATCGCCATACTAGGAGAACCACGTTCTGGGGGGGAAAAGAGAATCCCGCAGATAATCGTCCATTATTAGCATATGCTGCAAACATGAAAGCGATTATTAGGCGGTGAATATCTACAAAAAAGACAACAGTGCTATTTTACATTATCAGAAGATGCGGTTTCAAGTTTTATTGTCATGTGTGTTCGGAGAAGCAGAGTGAAAATTTTATACCACAGCTGCAGATGAGTGCACAGGTGTATGGTTGGAACATATGCTGCACAATGAGACATAACAGCGCAAGCTAAGAATAATGAACAATAAATAAGCAAGAAATACGTGATGCGAATTATGAAGCCATACGCCATGACAACAGCCTCCAGCTAACCAAATATCACTTATGAACAATATGTACTACGAAGAGAATCGTACCTGTTAACCCCCGAACTTTACCAAAAACCTTGACTTCACTAGTACTGTTATTAAGAGCGTCCCCTCGCCTCACAGATGCCCTTTCCGCACGGTCCTTTGCACTCATCTGCTCCATCATCATTATTTTCATTTTCAGATCATCGTTCTCCTTTTGCCTTTGTGAGATTTCCAAACACAAAACCGAATAGCCATCATCTACAAGTTTGCATATTTCTGCTACAGCCGAGTTTGCTAATTCTTCCATGATGAGGGCAAGCTTTTCCTGAAAAGCTGTACGATTGGACGTCATCATTGGCTGCACAAAAGACTAATGTGTCTTTCGAATGTTACGCTTTGTTTATTAGCTAGGAATTAATAACGGAAATCGTTAAAGCTAAGAGTAATACATGACAACGATATCCTACAAACTAGGACAAAGTAGTGACGGAAATCAGTAATGCCGATACCGATATCCTACAGATATGAGGGGAACAAAAAAACTGCAAGCCTTCTCGTCACTTCCTGGGAAACTACAATAACAACACAACTTCCGGTCCGACAAAGCGACGTGGTCTGACCTCTGCTGTTTACTGGCTATGCTGACAAAAAAGGCTTATACCTGACTGTGTATTCCGGAGCATGGACATTTAAAAATTGTTTTTTTTCTCTCTTTAATTTACCAGACACTATTAGCTAAAGCAACATGCATTTCTGAGAAACCAGCCCAGCCAGTCCCAGGAGCAATTAGGGGTTAAAGGCCTCACTCAGGGGCCCAATCATGAATCACTCTGCTAACCCTGGGATTTGAACTAGCAACCTTCCATCACAGACACAAAATCCTATCAAGCTGAGCCACGCACTGCTATCGAACAGTGCTAAAAATGGTACTTGTTCAATGGGTTAATTTAAACTCTTATCTGTATTGTTTTTCATAAAACAGGGTAGGTGTCATAATGGAAATCTGATTATTTGTCTGGATTTTATTTTAGAAATACCCATTTTACTGCTTTGTCATAAATCAATGTTAAAAATTGCTGCACAAGAAGAGATGTCAGCAGAATTTCATTGTACTGCAGTGTAATGATAATAAAGCTGTCATCTCTTATCCTATTCAAAATTGTATGGCTATAATGCTATACTTCAAAGGCATGTCAATTAATCTGGATTATAACTTGTTTTTTTACATTATGGTGTCTTTGCAAGTAGTCACAAAACATATATTGTAGCAAAACATTGTCAATTATGAAAAAAACCTAGTTTCCTGCAAATGTATCAAAATCTTGTTTTCTGTTTTATCCAGAAGTCTTGGGTTAAATTAATGCACCCAATATAGTTAAAATAACAGGAATTAGAATGTAAGTATTTATTTATCCAAATTAGTATGTGCACCATATGGCCAAAAGTATGTGGACACCAGTGTCAGGGTCCATTCATGATGTGAATTGAGAATGCATAATAAATTCTAATTCAGTTCCTGGAATCATCATCTCAAGTTTTTACACATTCTGTTAAATAGAAAGATGTCACTTTCAGATTTATAGAAAGCAAAAAATAAAGGTCTCACATATAGTATATTATATGACAAATATAGTATAATACTTGTAACAATATTTTATTAAATCAAGGTTATACAGTACAAAACATTAGGGCATGTTCACAGATATTAGTACAATACACATTTGCTAGTAAATTCTAATATGTATATGTAACAATATATGACTTCAAAATGGCTGATCAAAAATCATGATAAACCTTCAAATGTGTTTTAAGATTGGAGGATTGATTGAATTTCTTTCCACAATGGAGGCAAATAAATGGCCTTTCTCCACTGTGAAATCTTTGATGTTTCCTAAGATTACTTGCGTCTGAAAACCTTTTGTCACAGTATGTACAGCTAAATGGTTTTTCTCCAGTATGAACTCTCTGATGTATTTTAAGACCAGTTGAACGAGTACAACTCTTCCCACAATATTTGCATACAAACCTTTTCTTTCGTGTTCCAAATCTGGCATTCGTCTTCACACTTTCTGATGTCGTAAAACATTTATAACCAGGTATAAACATATCAACATTTGCGGCATGCGATCTAGGAGGTGTTGAGAATGCTACAGCTGTCATTTGTGCATCCATCGAACAGCTCTTGGTGACACTGCCAGTCTCAGTGCCCTTTCTTTGCCCATTTTCACAATCATGCTTGTGTTGCACATGAACCACTCCCACCTCTGTGTTTTTCTTCCATGCTGAACACACTTCATACTCCTCACTGAAAGACAATGAGTTGGTTTGAATAACTTTGTGCTTTTCATCTAGAGATCCAAAATGAGGGAAACAATTATCAGAACTTTTCTCTGTAGGCAGAGTAGACTGTAGCTCTGGCTGAACAGACAAGCTCTTTATTTTACAGTTATAGGTAGTGTGTTCAGTGTCCATTTCTCCCTTGTTTTGACAAAAGGACCTTGACTGATTGGGAGTCTCATACATAATGTATTCAGAGTTCATATTGTTCACCGTTTGTAGATTGTGTTCAGATATTGCATGCTGGGATCGTTGGATTCTACTCTCTTTCTCTGTTTTTAAATCAGTTTCCAATGCACTGTTCTCCCAAAAATCATAAGTGATCCCCTGGGGCAGAGAAAGACTTTCCTTGTCCAAAATAAGAGCAGCTTTCTCACAATCCAGAAGCACCTGCTCTGTTCCTGAAGAGGGGGATTAAAAATACAACACGCATTACAACAAATATACTGCATCTGCAAATGTCTGACATAAGATTGGCAATGCAACAGCAAAATATAAATCATATTTGGCAACAATGTGACCGGGAACTTGAGAAAACAAATTGGGCTGTCTAAATCTAAACCTGGGGCCTTTCTCATAAAGCAGTATTTCTTGCTTAGCCAGATAACTTGCCAGATTTAAGGTACCTCAGTTAAAATGTGCTCACGTACATTTAACCCAGACTACCCATAGATCTGATTATGTATCTGCTTGAGCGAAAAATCCTGTTTTGTGAAACAGTCCCTTGGACTGACACTAATCTGAACACATTAAAATCGACCAACAACCACCATTTCAGTGTTTTTTGCACGATTCACATACTTTGGTCACTGATGTTGATATCCACATCTTGAACTCTGCTTCCAAATTCCTCTTCAGCATCTTCCTCCTTGATAAACAGAGATTCTGGCTTTCTCTCATCTACAGCTACACACTGGAAGAGAGTTTTGTGGTAAACAATTAAGATGGAACTATACGAGTCCAAATGTATACCGTCTAATAATTAAATAACACCTGGAATATGACAAACTTAGGATACAGCCCTAGACAGAATAAAACCCTATACATGAAAGCATAAGAATGTGTGTTAGTGTACGGCATGTACACAGTGTCAAGCATTTTTTTATATTTACAAACAAACCAAAAATAATCTTTACATAAAGCATCAAACTTACACACGGGATCAAGCATAACAGTCATCGTCACAAACTACGGCGTACAATCAAGTTTTGAAAAATAGTGAGGTTCGGGACCCAATGGTGGGTCTCGTCAATCACATTATTGTTACCGTTCCCTGATGGGGGGGTTATTTTTAAAAAGTAATTACTTAAAAAATGAAATCTTTGTCAGCATGATTTTTATTCAGGTGAATATTTAGCTTCAAATTTTATTTTTTAACTCATAAAAAAATACCAAGGTCCGGACCCCGGTGACCTCATACCTGGGATACGCTTAGTGCAGGTTGTAAGGAGCTGTCGGTAGCGGCGCATACTCCATCTCTCCACACACCTCCACCCAACTGCATGTCAAGGTCTCTGGCTTTGTTGGGAAAATTAGACCCTGGGACAGCGCAGGGAAATTGGGGAACTTCAGTATCAGACAGTTTTACAGATAAAGGCAAGGAAACATATATCAATCAGCGAAAACAATAAAATGCAAAAAGAAAACATCTCAATCGACCCCGTACCCTGTAATTTGTCGTGATCCTGGATATCAGAGTTAGAACAGCTGTTTATTGCATCGACCCGGCTTGTCCCACTTGTCTCCCTATATTCTTGTGCAAGTACCAGCTCTAACATCTTTAATTTGCCCTTCAAGTCTTCGTTTTCTTTCTGCTTTTGAGATATCTCCAGCCGTAACACTGTATAGCCGTCATCGACAAGCCTGCAAATTTCGGTCATAGCCGCCTTGGCTAACTTGTCCATTATAGAGCCTAACTGCTCGTGGAAACCGGGATGGTAAAGCATCGTGCTACGATGAACACCAGATTAAACTAATTCTTCTCCTTGAACAGTCGACTGTAGTTTATTGATTGGCTACATCTGCAGGGTAAATCTGTGAGATTAGTAATTAGTTGTTATCATGACGTCAATTTTCCACGATAATAGTGTGCACAGATGACTGGCGCGTTTCTAACATGTCACTTCCTGTTATTGTGGGACACGTCTGATTCTGAAACGAAATGTTAAAGCGAAGACGTGTTTTTATCTGTACTGTTTTAGGATTTTTTTTTGGACTGACACATTAATACACCAGGCATAACAATATTTACTCGAAGCTAATGCTGAACGTGTTCGTCACTTCCTGGCACATACAATGCCTTCTGGGTAATGTAGGTATACTAATGAGGATACTACTTTATCCAGGTCGAAGACCACCCCTCACGACAGTTCCAGCAGTTTTTGGAACTTCATTAATAGATAAAAAACAATGCAATAACAGACTCGGTGCTGAACAGTTAAAGGAAACCAAAAACGGGAGGGGGGATTTGGCAATGTGACATTTATGTCTGTAATATTATGTTATGACGATGTTTATTAATTAACAATTCAACATGTCTGTTCTTCAGGGCTCCTAACTGGATGGCTCTGAGAGAGAAGAGATCTATGTTCATGGATTTGGAGGTCAGCCAGTTGTGCAAAGATTTCCACAAGTTTTGGATCATGTCACAAGTATAAAACTAATGCTCTGTTTCTACATTGCATTCACAGATAACAATAATCTACATGAATATTAAGTATAAATGTCATTTACAGTTAAAATGTACTTCATTATTTTTAGGGTAATTGTTCTCATCAATATTTCAGATTTTCCATGGTTTGAGATTAAATGTCCTCTACCAGACGGTACATTTTTACCAAATAAATCATTCAATTTAAGTACATTACCATTTCCATCCATCCATCGCACAATCAGCCATATTTGTTTCCAGGCAGGCAACACCTATAGCACATACAAAGTCCATCAGAGAAATAGGGCAAGGGCAGGCACATATGTACACTTGTAACGAAGGCAAGATGTGGGACAGGTGAATGCCAGGAGTGATTCTACTTTGATGGTCCCTTGAGCAAGACCCTCAACCTGCAGTTGCTTCATCTTGGGTATGACATTAACCTACAGCCAGCCCTACAAGCAGTTTCTCCAACTTTCAGGGAAAAATCTGGGGGTTGGTGGTAGGATTGGCACTCCAGCCACCAGGAAAAAACTCACACTGTTCCATTCCATTCCATTCAAACGAGTGTGGTGCTGATGTATCACCCACCACACAGCTGTGCTTAGGTTCTCATGCCTGAGGTGGTTTGTCCTGTGGTGGATGCAGCAACATATTGTATCAGCATGCGCTCTTCTTCCTTACTTACAGCACAGGGCATCTGACTGCTAACTCATGTGTTTTTCACAAGAAAAGAAGTATTAAAACTAGTCTAAATAACTGTAATATGATGGAATGTCTTTCTTCTGCCCATTCTCATGGCTAATCTCACCTTAAGCAGATATAATAGGCAGGCGGTTACAATAAAACAAAATCATTTTTTTAAAAAATTACAGTACTGTGAAATAGATGCATAGTTGTCCACAAATCAAACAAACTGCTAGCTTGTACGCGCCACACATTATATGAGGTCCAACACACACACACAAAAAAAAAAACCACAAGACTCACCCTAAAGCTTGGGAACCAAGAGAGGGAGTGGAGAGACAAACGGACAGCCATAGAACATGTCCTGACCTGTTACAGTGTTACAGGCTCAACTCGATTGTCTCACTCGGTGCAAGTGGATGCATCTTCAAATATAGGTGTGTTCTTAACCTTGGTCAGAAAATGTGGGACTGCAAAAGTGAATGACTTAGCATCAAGTTTCTTGTTAAATTGAAGAAATCCACAATGGAAACCTTTCAATAATTCACAGAGGCTTACAGTGAATATTGTATGTCTTGTGCAGTGATGCCACCTCTGCTCCGTGATTAAGTTCTGAGATAAAAGCAATGTTGGTAAGATTACTTTGAAATGTAATTCGTTACAATTACAAGTTACTCTATTTAAAATGTAATAGTAGTGTAACAATTTCAATATCTATATGAAAGTAATGTAACTAATTACATTTGATTACTTTTATAAATTATGAATGAATATTCTCAACTGTTAACCATATTGATATTTTGTAACCTGGCAGTGTTTACCTTACAGCAGTACTAAATACTGATTACTGTCAAACTCCTTTCAAACATGAATTAACATGATGTCATAAACACACTAGGACCAACAGAGGGATGTTTGACAGAGCCTTTATTGTACCTGTATTGTATTTAATTAATATAAATAATAATATAAAATATAATTTGTAGTAATATCTGCATTAAAAAAAGACTACGTATTTCTAAAAAATAAAGCCAAAGTTAACAAATTTGAATGATTTATTGATTCCATTTTACACATTTAGGGTGAAACAAAATTAGCTGAGATAAATTTAGTAGAATTCAATTATTAAAATCAACATTACTCATCCAGATCGCTTTGGTTTTAATCGTTTTACACTTCCGCCCAGTGCATTTTGCAACGTGAACACTAGTGATGGGAAGTTCGGATCTTTTTACCAACTCAGACCTTTGAGTCTCGTTCAGCAAAATGAACAGATCTTTTTTTGAGTCATTTCGTTCATTTTAGCAAAATATAATTGCTTACACAAATGTTGACCACACTACAAACAAGACAAAACTATAATGCTATAAGAAACAGAAAATATTAATTCATTGTTTACCTGGGTCTTTAGTCTATGATTCGCTCACCTCGCCTCTTATCTGACAAGTTTTCGGGTTTGAGTCGTTCGTTCATCACGTGACAGCCCCTTAAGCTGTGTGTGAATTTCTGTCATGATGGTTCTTTTCCGTAACACTGAATGTACTAAAAGGTAATAAAGAGTTGGTTATTCTTTAAATTTTGCCCATATGATGGTGAAATCATTATCAGAGATCAAATGGGAGCAAATCAGACATACTTGTTTTGTTTTTTGTTTTTTTGTTTTTTACAGTGGATTCTAATCTTCATAAAATACAATACCTTGTTGTATGGTTTATGAAACATTTAGGCCATAATAAATTACCTTCAATGTTTACAAGTTAGTTGTTTTTTTTTAACTGAAAAGTCACATGTACTTACCAATGATACTTAATAACTTGTAATTAAATAACCTTTATACTTGATTACTTAACTGTGCAGTTATTTACTAAATCAAATTGTATTTGTAAACTATACTTTTGAAACACTGACACTTTAGACACTGTGTACACACTCTTGAATTGTTTTTATTGTTTATTTTTGTGGGAGAAAAGCTTCATAGCAAAGAAGATAACTATTCAAAAATGAATTAAAACAATTTACATAAAAATAATTACAAATTAAAAGATACTAAAGCCACAGTGCCTAATAACCTTAACAATCTAACTTAAAAATCACAATACAGTGGTACTTCAGTTCTCGAACTCACTAGAACCTGAATTTCTTAAAAGTCGAACAAACCAGTTTGACCTAGAACTCGATCTGAATAATAGAAATCGAATCGTGAACACTGACCTAATATAAATTGTATGTGCCAGGGAAAGAGTCATACTGCAATGCAATTCTTACTTGATTGCCTTCTTCACAGACTGGATGATTAACCAAATTAAGCAGCGCAACATTACAGTAACTAACAATAAATAAACCACTAACTTA
>JABFEA020000054.1:10139369-10153553 GCA_019775915.2 Cyphomyrus plagiostoma
GAGTGTGCCCTGCGATGGGCTGGCCCCCCGTCCAGGGTTGTTCCCTGCCTCGTGCCCGTTGCTTCCAGGATAGGCTCTGGACCCTCCGCGACCCAGTAGGATAAGCGGTTTGGAAAATGGATGGATGGAGGCTAACCTGAGGAATGGCTGGTCTGGATTAAAGTGAGAAGTCGTTTGGTACTCCGTGTCCGTCTCCTTATTTAAGACTGCACGCCCTGTGCAACAACTATAATTAAACACAGAACAAGACATGTCGCTACAAGGACTGCCCACCAGGATACACGGCAAGAGCCAAGAGAGGAGAGCTTTTAGGATTTTATGCTGTCCTGGGTTACACAGGATTTTGCTCACAGAGCTGTTTAAAAAAAAAAAAAAAAAAACGGAGGCACGCTGAGTTTGGTTATTTGATATAGATAAGGTAAGAACAGGTCAGAGAAAAAGTTTAAATATAAATTTAGATTATAATAAATACTGTGCAAAATGGTAAACGATATAAAATAGAAAAATCTGCACCACTGCAAAGAAGTCTAAATGGATTAATTAAATGTGAAATCTATGGATTTATTTTTAATGAGCATCATAATTATAGATATTTAACTGTTGATATCTTGCACAGATTCCAGATTTCAAACATATAAATGAAAGCTCAATTACATAAAATGTGTATATTTGTCTATATTTATATTATATTTATACACCTACGCACACACAATGTATATGAATTAGAAAATGCTTATGTATGTGGAATTTACGAACCAAAATCATAAAATTTGCCATCTAACTCAAAGGTTTAGTATTACATTCGAACTTAGTAATAAAGTGTTCAGGTCTGAGTGCTACGTACGTTATGTCCAGTATTGTTAAGAACAAATTTATCTATATCGTTAAAGATACAATATAAACTTTATTCCTAAGTGCTTTAGGCGTAATACATTTAAAAATGTCTAATTCGAGTTTTATGAACTCACCATTTTCATACGCGCGACAGCTTGCAGTCTGCTATTTTCCTAGACTGTCATGTACGGCTGATACCGTAATGTCATGTCTATGCGCACACATCACATTTTAAGCGCGGATGATTTCACCGTGTTTCGGCGAAGCGCGGATAGTCGCTCTACCTACCACATCAGGAATGAGAACCTGAGTGCAGCCATGTAGCGGCCGATATCTCAACAACATTATAGTCCAATGGAACGGTGTGAGTTTATTCTTTCCAGGTGTTGGAGTACTCGTACCAATCCTGCCACCAACCCCCAAATGTTCCCTATGAGTTGCAGGACCTGCTTAAATTAACGTCATACCCAGGACGAAGCAATTGTAGGGCTCAAGGGCCCAGTGGAGTAGCATTACAACAACGGCATTCACGTGATTTAAACCTCAACCTTCCGATTGCTGGACACAGACCCCTAGCGTCAGAACAATCACCCAGCACCATAGCGAGCAATTCAGTAGGCAAACAAACAATCAAGCAAAAGAAATGAAATAGAAAGGTATGCATATATATATTTGGCTGCGGCCAAAGCTGCGATACTTCAAGGAGGCTCTGATAGTGTAAGATCGGGATTTGCAACTTTAACCGAGCGTTAACATACAATTTAAATGTTACGTATTAGTTTCAGTGAGTATGGCTAACAAAGTTTTACAATCTGAAAGTGCGGGATAGGCCTATACAGAAGAATGTATTGATTCGTGATATATTCTAGTGTTTTCAGTTAATAGAAATATTTTGCATTGTAAATAAAAATTATAAAACTTTCTTGTGGGTATACTGTTTATAGTCAATTTTTATGAAAACATTTAATTGCCACCAACATGTCCTTCAAACACCAGTTCCTCATGGTCTCTCCTTTTCACACATTTATTACAGAATTGCATTATCTGCGTATATTTTCTATAAATATGCTTTTATTAGTTAATTATTCCGAATGTCTTTTAAAAAGCATTTTAATAAACGAATCCTTCAAAACCCGCGTTGTCTCTGAAATATATTTCGCCTATAACTGATTATATTCGTATGCGTTCGTGCTAAATGCGTAGGCTTATTTAGATAAAAGAGCAACCCTTATTCCAACACTTAAATATAACATTAACCCATATAAAGACATATATATTTTTTATCCCATAATCCTTTCCAGATTGGATCGCAGTGGTTATATGATCCGTGGGGAAAGACTGAGAAGTAATTTACTTACTGACCTCAGTTTAAACAAAGATTCCAGCTTTTAAAACGCACCCTAGAAAATAATATACGCTCAGCGGTTAGATGTTTTATGACGTATGGTGAAAAACAGTTTAAAAGAACTCCTTTGCATGCAAAAAATACAAAAAGTTAAAGAAATTTTCTGCAATCTGCTTAATTGCGCATACTTAATTGTTGTCATCGCTTTCATCAACATCATGAAACTATTATCTCAGGTTTTCACATCCTAAATGTATATATCAGTATAAATTGAATTGAGCATTGTAACAAAATAAATGTTGTATGGCGCTCAAAAAGAATTTGATTAGTCTTCACCTGTATGTTTTCAAACGCACATAAGGGAATAGCAAATGGGACCATTCACTGTAAGAAACAAAATCTTATAAAAAACAGTAAACAACTGGCAGCCATTATGTTACTATAAAATTAACAGTTTGTTACTGTTCCTAAAATTTACGGTTTTATACCGTTAATAATAAATGCAGTATGAACTTGTTTTTTGAGTGCCTTTAAAGTATTTTACAGTTCACTGAAATATATATTATATAGATGTTTTTTTTCTTTTGCTGTATTTCACAGTTACCCGATTTGTTGACAGATAAAAATAGGCATGCTAGATATGATTAACGCCAAATAAAGCAATAATAGACCTTGTTGGTTGCCCCAAAATATCTGTCCAAAGTTGGTTACAAGCACAGAATGCAAATCATTACAAATTGTTCCTTATGAGTGACTGATTTTGCAATCATGTAATTATGTTGGGATAGAAAATATGTCCACAGCATCTTATTACAGTTTACCTTTCATTTTAAAATAATGTTGGAAACAACATCTTGTCTAAATATGAACCGAATCTTCAGGCTTCAGTCTTGGTATACCGCTATAGCTGTCTGATTGCGTGAGAGAGAGAGAGAGAGAGAGAGAGAGAGAGAGAGAGAGAGAGAGAGAGAGAGAGAGATGTATTAAATAATAAATATCATTGTGTGTGTGTGTGTGTGTGTGTGTGTGTGTGTGTGTGTGTGTGTCTAAGAGAGAGGGCCCTGCAATACGTAACTCAAAATCAGCCTGTGTGCTCCTCCTTTCCTCTTATCATGATGTGGACTATAAACATAAAGACCTGAACTCACCCCTCAGCCAGACAAAACATCCCAGCCTGGGACATTCAAACTGCTTGTAGTACAGTGTGTGTAGTTTCTGAAAGAGACCACAAATAACACATAGAATAAAAGACAGAATATACATCGTAAGAATAACAGACGTCATGAGTATGAGAATGATTGTGAGAATAAATAATGTCAGAGTGTGGGAATGGAATAGGGGTTCAAACTTTTCATTGTGTAAGGGACAGCAGGAGAAGGAGGGTGAGACTGAGAGGACGAAAAACTTAGAGGAATGAGACACGCTGATGTGTCCATGAGTCTTGTGCACATATTCTATCATGACATGCACATATTCAGTAATGCACACGGACACTGATACACTTCGAAATGACCTAATGACAGACAAGTGTGAATTAAACCGAGCTCATTGTGTTGTCTCATTTAAAGGAAATAATCTACGAAATTCTAGCTAGTTACTGAATCTATCACATATTGACGTGCACATGCTCAATAATAAAAACTAGCTGGAGGCATCACTAATAAAAATTTAAACGATTTATCGATTAAATAATTGCTACCTACCAAATAAGTAAAACAGTTGAAGATTGTTGAAGAAATATCCCCAGCTCTGAAGGCGTGCAGTTAAGCTTTAATATTCTCAAGAAATTGATAAAATACTGCAAGATACTGTTACTTGGGATTCTTTGGTCGGTTAATTAGCAGTAAAGTGCTGTAATTTAGGATCACATTATATATAGTTCTGTTTAAAAAAAAAACAGTCAGTGCAGTGCAATTTAATAGATGTTATTTTTATTAACAGTAAAGTGCTGTATTTAATAATAACAGGTTAATACTGTTCAAATCGCACTGTAAATTAACTGCAATCATTTCCAGTTCACTGTCGTGATGATGGTACCCCCCTCCTTTTTAAATACACGCTGAGAGCACGTGGATCCATTAAGTGGGGGCTGGAGCTGTGGGAGCAAGAAGCTGTCAAGTCGTACGTGTGATTAAAGTTTGTTGTCTCTGAGGAAACTCCTCCTATTTCTGCATTCAATTAATTGTTGTGCTTTGCTTTTTAAGACCCACAACCCAGGCACCGATTGCTCTAGTCTTACTCGCCTTCACCCAATCAACATTAACTTGTTAGCATCCACACGCTTCTCTTATTCCTCGAGACCGTTTGTTCTCTTGGAGTAAATCCGCACGGTTCTTTCTGTTTATAAGGACCTTAGGAAGCTTGAGAGACTTCCAAGGGAATACAATTCTGTCTGAGAAGTTTTCATCCACGCTGAAGCAGCATGGCTTTGAAGAAGCGTTTTAGATTGTAGAACTATTAGGTGGGCTATTGAATGTAGCATAATATCTCGGTAGTAATAATAATACTTTTACGACGGTGCGATGACGTCCGGTCACAACGCGAAGGCAGACCGCCTGTTGCAGCCCAGCACCGATCAGAGGAGATGCCTCCTGGATCGGCTTCCCCCGCCCGCAATCTCCAGCAAGCCGCTTACTCCATTTAGCATTGAAGATATTTTAAACAAGCCATCCATTAAGAAGTCCTTAGCCGCTCTCTGTCCATCCAAGTCGTTGGAAAAAGCGGCTGTCCTGAATGGAGCCAATAACGGAATTAATTCCCCGTCGTCTCCGCTGTGCGCTTTGGAGGAACTGGCCAGTAAAACTTTCAAAGGTCTGGAGGTCAGCGTAATACAAGCTGCCGAAGGTATTAATTTTTGTCCCCTGTTTATCTTCCATTTGTATCCCTTTACCTATTCCTAAATTCTGCGGGAATGGAAATATCCAGTACACATCCCGCTTTCCATCGGTTGCACTTACCGATGCGTTGTCTACATATTGCGGGTGGGTTTACTTTTCATTTAATTGTTACTTAGATAACCTTAGAGCCGTATGTATAGGACTAGCATGGTCCATCCATTGAATATTGCAGGGCTCTTACACACACACACACACACAATTTAGTAACTCCAATTAGCCTCAGCCCGTATTCGGACTGTGGGGGGAGCCGGAGTACCCGAGGAAACCCCACACGGGAGAACATGCAAACTCCGCACACATAGAACCCAGGCAACTAGGTTCCAGAGGTGTGAGGCAACAGTGCACCACCATGCCGCCCCCGCCCTTTAAGGAAAACAAAGAGATTCACGAATTAAAGAAATGACTTAATATTTATAATGTGATCATATTTACAAAATGATGTCAGAGATTGTATGATGACATTATCGGTACAGTGTAAATGCTCATTATCTAACAATGATTGTCACTAATAATCTGACAAGTAATACGTCAAAAACTTTTTTTATTGTATCCTACAGTTCTGAAGTTGGGTACATTTAGTTATATGTATGAATGAGAAAGCTATTATCGTTTTATCGAAATCAGCAACAACATTATATGATCGCATTGGAGCAGGTGTAAATAATCCAATCTCGTACGTTTGAATAAAGACGTGACTTTGGGGAACCGCATGTTTTATGAACAGAAAGCGAATCACATTGAAGAAATACAGGCACACCTTCGATGTCACAATGTTTAAACTGTAAGCGGACAGCGCCGGTTCGAACACTCATTCATTTGTTGGTTTATTTATTATTAGCACTACACTACGTTTAATTTATTTAATAAGTATCTTAAAGTGGGCCTATTTAATTCTTGTTCTTTTTGACATTTTAGGTCGTGAACATGTGGATACGTTCGGCCAGAAACATCCTTCAAAAAAGCTACGGAAGTCCCGGACCGCATTCACTAATCATCAGATATATGAGTTGGAAAAGCGGTTTTTGTACCAAAAATATTTGTCCCCCGCGGACAGGGACCAGATAGCGCAACAGCTAGGCCTTACTAATGCACAAGTCATCACCTGGTTCCAAAACAGACGTGCTAAACTTAAGAGGGACTTGGAGGAGATGAAAGCAGACATGGAGTCACTTAAGAAAGTCCCTCCGCAGACTCTTCAGAAGCTGGTTACCATGGTAGACATTGATGACCCAAAAGGAAACTCAGAGGACATCTCCCCTTGCAAATTTCCCATTTCCCGAGACCATGGTGTTGTCCTTCGACCTCCTTTGATGTGTAGAACCCAAACCATGGAGGAATTCTCAGAAGAAGACGAAGAGATTGAGGTGGACGATTGAATCTAATGGACGAGAAAGTGATTAGCGGGGATTTTCAGTTTTACGCCAAGCGGTATTAGGATAATATAAACAGCATTTTATAACTGTAAGGAATTCACATTTGACGTTTCATTTGTGGGATTTTGCAGAGGGTACAACAAGCCTTGTTGGAATGAAATGGAAAGCAAAATACAGAAGGTGACTTGCTGCCAAATTGACTAAACATAGCAGTGGCAAGTCAGACTTTTTTGAAGTAGCCTATCGAATTGAGTGTTTAACTTGTTAGCACCAAATGAGGGACAATGCCTTTTGTTTAATTAAATATAGTGGATAATAAAGGTGTATCTACACAAACTCTGATTTCCAGATATATTCAAAATTATACTGTGAAGGAAGACGTTCCATTGCGGGCGGTGGAATTTATTTCAACAAACAAAATTAGGCGTCATGGTTAAAAAAAATCTTGATAAAGAATAGGTGACAGCCAAAGAAACATGAACCCAAACAGCTTACATTGATTTTCCTGTGTCCATTTCTGTGTGCGTGCTTGTGTATGTTTTTCTACAGGTATAAGTAGCGCCTGTATTCTGTGCAGAAGACAGCTGTTATACCCATTCAGTAAGGAAAGTTTCTCAAAAGTGGGCAAACAAGTGAGATCACGTAAACTTCCCTTGAACATTTAAGCTTTACTTGGTCGAGAAGTTATTCTTTGTGCCCATGTATACGCAACTGCCAAAAATGTAAATTTTAGCCAGGGGGTGTCCTAGGCGTTAAAATAAATCAGCTCATCTCTCAGCGAGACGGGTGACTTTAACTCTTTGCATTGGCCTGTGTCCCAATTGAGGGTAAGTGGACACGTATTTCGTTTTCATCGCGTCTCAAAGAACAATTGTTCTGCGGGGGTGGTGGGGGAGTCGGGTCCCAGGCTTGTGTAAAAAAGCTTGCGAGCATCGGGATACCATATGGTTTATGAATGTCCTTAACACAAGCAAGTCGACGTGATTGATTTGTTAAGGCGGTTTCCCTTAACAGAAAGCCGCCAGGCATCTGTGAGTCCTTTTAAAGCGCATGTGTTTGGAAATCACCATGAATGGCAATTGATTAGCGAGGGGATACTAATGAATACATCTCAATAGGATTCCGCAGGAAAAGGGAGGATCTCTGCCTTCCTCTGTCGCAGTCTTGTTGTCTGAGGCTGTGGTCCGCTAAGATATTGTCCGACCCATTTGCAGCACTTAACCAGTCAAAGGACAGTTGTAATGAAACTGGAGACATGACCCATCAGCGGACAACTGATGCAAGTCAAACAGATGTTTATTGTTATATAAAGACACACGGAGTATCTCTGTAGTAGCAGAGCAAATTACTGTGGGTAGAAGAAATAAGCTCGCCGGTAAGGCTGAGAATCATAGGCACGGAGAAAATACATAAAAATAGGTGCTGATGTAGGTTATAATATGTAATTGGGGGATAAGTGCAGCTCGTCTCATAAAAGTATTCGTGTGTGTGTTGTTTATACAGTATTCTAGTAATGCTGCTAAATACGAAAAACAGAACAAATTAAATTTATTTGACGAAGTTACACGGTTCTTCCCGATTGGAATTTAAGTAAAGGCAATGCCCCACCCTCACCCGCAATTAATTCTGTTCATTTTAAAGTAGCATTTGGGGGCAATACGAGCGGTTTTTCAAATGAACATTCACGTTGCTATGGCAGTGGCGTAGCCAGAACATGGGCTTTGGCTGAGCAAAGACTCCAACACAATATAGTAAATAAAATTTGCGTGGGGTCCTCAACAGAAGTACGAAAAAAATATATATATATTTTATTTTGGTGTGCAAGTTGACAAGGCTGTTTGTACACCCCCTGGCACAAAGGGCTATGATCCGATTAAAGTTTCGGGGGTGGGGGTGGGAATTAATTACAAGCATTTTTTTCTCCAGATTATTTTAAGTGGAAGGGGGAGGGTAGGGTCATATACAAGTGAAATCTGCCACCAGCTTTTTTCTACTAAGAACTAAGCTGACTGTTGTTGAAAGCGAGAGAGAGTGTACAGGAAGGCTGACCCGGATTGTCAGCTTTTATGACTTACATGAGCCTTCACGTTTGAGGTTGATTTTTAAAAACCTACTTAATAGTTAGTTAGCGCTTCTGAAAGGGGCCCTCTGGCAGTTCTCTACTCTGCAACCTGCCACATCATAATTATTAGCATCATTACTGAAAGACAAAATAAACACTGCTCATCACATACAAAATTTATTTTATAAATAGACAAACAAAAGCAAAATAAGTATTTATATTTACAGAATATATAAAATATAATATATAAAATGCAAGATATACAAAAGATGCATTCAATCACAAAATGTCGAACAAAACAGGCATTTCTTCTACCTTCTGCGCTTGTCCTTGACTGTGTAGTGCAGAACCAAAGGCTGTGCCTAAAAAGGAGACATTTATCAAACCATTATGATAGAACAGCGTTCCGGCTCACTATGCAACACAGAGTCACCATGTACAGAACCTCTCAGGGTTCCTGGTACGCTTTACCTGGTACATTCTGTCATGACTAACACACTTGTTACTGTCTCAGATTAAAGTGCTTTATTGCATACTTAATTTTTTTTTTTTAAATGAACACCAAGAACTCCTGCTTCAATTTTTTTTATTTGTTTACACTTAACCCTTAAAACTTGAATGATTACTCTAAGGAAGTTGCTTGCTTTAAAAGATACAACATGGGGACACTACTGTGTGCATAAGAGGTAAAAAAAAGATAAGTACAATAACTAAAGTCTGATGCGTGTAACAGTACTAGGGAAGAATACTCTCTCTCTCTCTCACAGACACACACACACACTTCTGCTACTTATTAGTTTTCAATGGCAGATCACAGCTATAAAATGTACACACTACAGCTGAAGAAAGAAGAAAACTAGATAAAAAAGGATGCCATGCATGTATGAATGGTAGGAAGGATCAGCCAGTGTCACCTTCAAACTGAAGATGGCTAAAAGCCAGGTTTTGTTCATTTACAGTAATACTGCACAGAAGGGTACAAAGGGGGGCTGTCAGTAATGACAGCACTGTATCCCTGGACAGCCCCTTCACCTGCTCTAAGCCGCACTCCTCACACATTCACCAACCTGTACAATTTATAGATGTACTGGATGGTTTATGTTTAAATATTCATATTCCATTTATTTGTTTTTTGTACCACTACAATAAAACTGGCTCACTGGTTCACTTTCCTTGGACCACTTTTGGTAGGTACTGACCACTGCATACTACGAACCCCTACACCTGCTCTTTTGGAGATGCTGTGACCCAGTTAACAGCCATCACAAATCTGACTCTTGTTAAAGTCACCCAGATCCTTATACTTGCCCACATTCCTGCTTCCAACACATCTACTTCAGTAACTTACTGTTCACTAATGGCACCCTTGATATTCCCCATTGTAATGAAGTAACTTCACCAGGGAGGTGATTTAAATGTAATGGATAATCATATTGATTTTTACCATGCACAGTATTAAGAATTAGATGACAAGCACATCTAATTTCTAATATAATTAGTTTAAGCTTTGTTTGGAAATGTGCCAAGTCTAGCAGAATAAGATCAAGTTGTATTGGCACATGTTATGCATTATTACCAAGATTTGAGCAAATACATATACTACCATAAAACCCACAGTATTTGCACATTTCATTCCAGCTTCTGGCATAGCGGACATTTTGTTTTTTGACAAGAACACAAATTGCCAAAATGTTAAAGTAAATTAAGAATCAATTTGTGAGCTTCGAATAGCAAACAAAGAGAGAGAAAGAGATAAAGAGCATGCACAGATACAGCACCTTGCTGCACACACCAAAGTCACCATCCAACAAACCACCTCAAGGATGAGAACCTGAGTGCAGCCGTGCAGTGGGTGATACTTCAGCACCACACTAGTCCAAATGGAATGGAACAGCGTGAAGTTTTTTACGGTGGCTGAAGTGCCAATCCTTCCACCAACCCTCAATTTTCCGTGTAAGTTGGAAGACCACCTTGCAGGGCTGGATGTAGATTAATGTCATACCCAAGAAGAAGCAATTTCAGGTTAAGGGTCTTGCTCAAGGGCCCAATGGAGTAGAATCACTCCTGGCATTCATGGGATTTGACCCAGCAGCCTTCCGATTGCCTACGCAGATCCCTAACCTCAAAGCCAGCATTCCATCCACAACTGAGGACACCAATAAATTAAATGACGACCACATTTTAATTATTTTGTGACCCTGATTTATAACATCCTGGAAATGTCCAGCTAAATTGTGCGTACAATTTAGTACAAAGTGCCCAAGAAAAAGGACCCCTCCAGAGCACCATACAATCCACTAGTGTATCTGTTACAGCTCTTATTGTAGTGATGTCATCAAAGATCACCTAAACCAAGGACCAGGGTGTATGGAGACCGGAAATAAGACCAAGGCAGGGTGAGGCCCAGACAAGACCAAGACCAAGGCAGGGCGAGGCCCAGACAAGACCAAGACCAAGGCAGGGTGAGGCCCAGACAAGACCAAGATCAAGGCAGGGTGAGGCCCAGACAAGACCAAGACCAAGGCAGGGCGAGGCCCAGACAAGACCAAGACCAAGGCAGGGTGAGGCCCAGACAAGACCAAGATCAAGGCAGGGTGAGGCCCAGACAAGAGCAAGACCAAGGCAGGGCGAGGCCCAGACAAGACCAAGACCAAGGCAGGGCGAGGCCCAAACAAGACCAAGACCAAGTCAGGGTGAAACCCAGACAAGACCAAGACCAAGGCAGGGTGCGGCCGAGATAAGACTAAGGCAGGGTGAGACCCAGACAAGACCAAGACCAAGGCAGGGCAAGGCCGAGATAAGACTAAGGCAGGGTGAGACCCAGACAAGACCAAGACCAAGGCAGGGCAAGGCTGAGATAAGATCAGAAGCAGACTAATGTTTCAGTCTACATAACACAACACACTACAAAATGTGGAGCATAGGCACCATCTTATCAGTACAGTGTAAAATTTATGTCACAGTATAATTTGAACTATGGACATTTTTTTTCTTAAAATTTCAATATAAATACTTCTGTACAAATGTATATTTTTTCCAAATAAGACACCTTATTGGTTGCATCTGAATATTGTAGCAGGACTGGCACCCAATCATAGTAAAGGAGACTGGGGATGATTGCAACATGGGTTAGTTGTAACAAAGTACAAATCACATAACCCACTTTGCACATGCCCAGTTTAGTCTATATATACAGTAGTCTATATACAGTATAAGTCATAAAACTGTATCTGTGATAATACTATTTATTCAAATATCCATTTAAAGCAGCACGGTTACTACTGCCAACTGCACTGTGTGTTGTGTTGTCCTGTAAATTGTACTTGTGTAGTCCTGTGTTTCTGTCCTTTTGTTTATTGTATACCTGCTGCGTCAGTGTGCTTCTGTGTTGCGTAGTTACCCAGCATTTACCGTATAAAATTCATTGCCCGAATAAATAATAACAATAATTATAAGAAGAAGACGAATAGCAGTAATAATAATAAGAAATAATAAATGCGCAGGCAGCAGTCTTAGCATGGATGCCCAGACCTCCCTCTCCCCAGCCACCTCCAAGGCATCCCCAGGCCAGCCAAGAGATGTAATCTCTGCAGTGTGTCCTCTGTCTGCCCCGGGGACATGCCCAAACACCTCCCTAGGGAGCTCTCCAGGAGGCAGCCCAGACTGATGCCCGAACCACCTCAACTGGCTCCTTTCGATGAGGAGGAGCAGTGGCTCTGCTTCAGGTAACACTGCATTACATTTCATTATATTTATGCAGTGCTTTTTTAAACCCAAAGATGCTAACTACAGTGCAATCAGAAGGAGACTGACATTGGGGGGGGGCAGAATGTGCCCCATCACGGTGGGGGTACGATCTATATCATGACTGACGTGTCTGTCCAATGCATGCACACACACACACACACACACACACACACACACACAAACATACACACCACAGGTTTGTAATTATATCTTTGTAGGGACTCTCAGTTCTTTTCTATGGGGAAAAGTAATCACAACATGACGACCTTAACCCCTACCCAGCCCTACCATTAACCATAAGTAACCAAGCAAAATACTTTTGGCATTTTTATTTTTTGATTGGATTGACAGATCTTTGTAGGACCTGAAAAATGGTCAAAAAAGCAGGTTTTTATTACATTGTGTGAGACATTTGGTCCTTACAAAGTAATATGACACGCGCCCATGCCAAATTTTGAAAATCTTGGCATTTAACCCAGGACTTTGTTGTTACAACTATCCCTTTATTACAACTAAACTACATTCCACTCCATGTGTTTGAGGCTAAACCATCCGTTCTCTGTTTGTGATACAGAGATAAAACCTGTAAAGTAATAGAAGACAGGTAGTTTGTGTCAAATATTGAATGTGATTCCATAAAAGAGCTCAGAGGTACAGGAAAAATGTAAAAAAAACATCACAGCTATCGCCAGTCTCCCCTGCATTTTTGAGCGTTTTTTTATGCCTTTGACTTTAGGTTTATCACACTGTATGTACGTAAGTTAGCCACGGTTTTCAAGACATTCTCAGTTATTTGGATATGTCATAATTTTATGTGTAAATGCTGACACAGACTTGATATCATCCTTCTTATGACAAAAACAACATGCGCCTATTGAAAGTTCCAAATTTTTTGTCTCATCCAATATAAAAATTTGCAGGTAATACAAATATAATATAAATGTTGAGCTTAGAGTCGCTATGATGTGGGAATAGAGAGGTTTCATCAGGGACCTTTCTATGTTTGATAGACTACAATGCATTGTTTAATATTTTTCTATATTTTGAATGAAATTCAAATAGAAGAGCATTGTTTAGTTTATGATCCACTGAATAACACCAACATATCAGATGGTTTTAGAGTCCAATGTATAATGTTTATTGATATTGCTTTTCTCACTATATACGCTATGATAAAAATTTGTGAATGAAAATTTTAGTTGGTATATTAGCCTCAAACAACAAACCAATGCTGTAACATGTCATTGTGTTTACATGTGAGAGGTGTTCCAATTACATGATGGACACGTTTTGACGGAGCTCGACATCAAACATACATATACAATCTTTTTTGAATAAATATTGCAAAAATACCAAGTAACTGTCTTACTTAAAGCCAACTAAATGCCTAATAAATAGAATACTGCATTTTTTGTCATTTCTGGTAAAACTCCTGCCCATTTTAAGTGTTTCTCTATGCCTTTATTTATACGATTATAATAAAGAGATTTTAAAATATTTTTCCCCCAGAAGAGTAGAGCATGGATCATTGCCGAAGCGAATATGCACTTTAATTGTTTTCGGTCTAATGTGAAGCATGTTTTATCTATTAATAGGGGTGCTTTTTTGTGGTAAATGTTTAAAATATATGCCTCATTAAATAGAGGATTACTATTTTAGTGCACGATGCAGTAATATATATATAA
Source organism: Cyphomyrus plagiostoma (assembly GCA_019775915.2). NCBI lineage: Eukaryota > Metazoa > Chordata > Actinopteri > Osteoglossiformes > Mormyridae > Cyphomyrus > Cyphomyrus plagiostoma. Next base: position 10,153,313 of record JABFEA020000054.1, read on the forward strand.
ATATATAATATATAAAGATACAGTGGGTATGGAAAGTATTCACACCCCCTTCAATTTTTCACTCCTTGTTATATTGCAGCCATTTGCTAAAATCTTTTAAAATTATTTTTCTTCCTCATTAATGTACACACAGCACCCCATATTGACAGACAAAAAAAAAGATTTTTTGAAATTGTTGCAGATTTATTAAACAAGAAAAACTGAAATATCACATGGTCCAAAGTATTCAGACCCTTTGCTG
>JABFEA020000054.1:10160631-10173518 GCA_019775915.2 Cyphomyrus plagiostoma
TACAGTCCAGTAGATGTTCTACAGAGTCAGTGGATTTTAGTGGAAGGTACAATTGAGAGTCATCTGCATAAAAATGATTAGTGATATTATACTTTCGAATGATGTCACCAAGGGGGAGCATGTAAAGGCAGAAAAGCACTGGGCCCAAAATGGACCCCTGGGGGATGCCGTAGGAGACAGGAGCAGTGGAAGAAGAGAACTGATCAATAGACACAGAAAATGTCCTCTGTTTAAGATAGAAACTAAACCAGTGAAGTGCTGTCCCCTTGATGCCTACACACTGTTCTAGGCGAGCGAGAAGAATATTGTGATCCACAGTGTCAAAGGCAGCAGTAAGGTCTAATAAAATCAGAACTGCATTATCACCTAAATCTAAAGTGAGCAGCAGATCATTGGTCACTTTGAGTAAGGCTGTTTCTGTACTGTGATTGGCTCTAAAACCAGATTGAAAAGGTTCCAGAATGTTATGCATGTTTAAAAAGGGGAGCAACTGAGAGAGAACAGCTTTTTCAAGCACCTTAGAAAGAAAGGGAAGCTTGGAGATGGGGCAGTAATTTTTTAGGCAATTAAGATCAAGATTGTGTTTTTTAAGAAGAGGTTGGACGACCGCATGCTTAAAAAGTTTCGGGACGGTGCCAGATGCAAGGCATGCATTGATAATCACTTGAATGCTGGGGCCAATAGTATCAAATGCATCCTTGATAATATTGGAAGGGACAGCATCATGGGGGGAAAGAAGTAGGTATCATGTGTTTAACTAAATCGCTAAGCTCAACAAGGGATAAAGGTTGAAATTGGTGGCTTAGCTGAGGAAGGGAGAGGGAACTGTAATCTGTTGTTGTCAATTTTGCTAATGAAAAACCTCAAGAATTTCTCACAAACATCAGTGGAGGCTTCAATATTTGGGGAAACTGGGGGCTTGACAACTGAATTTATTGTACTAAACAAAACCTTAGGCCTGTCGGAATGTTTACTAATTAAGTCAGAGAGGTGTTTAGCTCTGGCTTTTTTTTGCTGCAATTTGGAAGGTTGCCAATGACAATTTAAAAATATCAAGTGAGACAGTGAGATGGTCTTTTTTCCATCTCCATTCGGCATTCCTGCAAGCCTGTCTCAAGGTGCGTGTTTCGTCATCCAGCCAGTACCGAGATTTAAGTTTGGGGCGACTGTATGTAAAAGGGGCCACAGTGTCAAGTATAGATGTGCAGCAGGAGTGAAAGAGGGCAAGTAATTCATCTGGGCTGGAAATCGGGGATGCAGCTGAAATAGTGGCAGCAACAGCCTTACTGTGAAAACTGTTAGAAAAGTGTTCTGCAGTAAGTGAGTTTATGTGACGGGGGTAGCGGCCTGGGGCTCTGGCTGATCGCAAGGAAGCACAGAGTGTGAGATCAAATACAATAGGTTTATGATCAGAGAAGGTAGCATCCTCAATCCATATGTTGTCAACAGAGAATCCATAAGATAAAATAAGGTCAAGAGTATGACCCTGTATGTGTGTGGCCTTGTTTATGTGTTGAGTCAAACCAAAGGCAGCAAGTACACCGCAAAAATCACTAACCAAGGGATTGCCCGGACAACAAACATGAATATTAAAATCACCCAAGAGCAACAGGCAGTCATGTACTGTAACAAGATTTGAGAGAAGTTCAGAAAATTCAGTTATAAAGTTCTTGTCTGGCTTGGGGGGCCTATAAATCACTGTGCAGACCAGTGGAGTCATAGCAGATTCCACTTTTACGCATTGCAGCTCAAAGGAGGGATAATTTGCAACAGGCAGTTTTTGCATTTTAAAATGATTCCGAAAAACAAGAGCCACCTCCGCCACTTCTCCCAAGGCGCCTCGAGGTGCTAATGAATGAACAGTCATTTGGACAGAGTTCGCCAAAGACGGATGACTCACCAACTCCAGTGCCAATCAATGTCTCGATTAGAAACAGTAAATCCAGATCGCATCGGGAGAAAAAGTCGTTTAAAATGAAAGTCTTGTTTGACACGGACCTGCCGTTTACCAGGGCCAGCTTTGCTGTGGAGTGAGCCGCAACCAGGCAGCCGCGTAAGAATTCCAGTGGGCGGATGTTCAGGTGATTCACCCCGCCGCTTCGGACGCGCAGCCTCGGCACGGCGGGGCAGTCGAGCAGCGGGGTCCTCTGCAGAGCCGCGGAAATGTTTATGTGACAGGAGTATCTGAGGTCCCAAGAGCGCCGCACCACTTGGAGATCTCTTCGGGTTCGACAGACCACAGCCAGCCGCCATGACCATGGCTGCGCAGGAAAAAGAGTTCTCCTGATCTTTACTCGGAGACCTCCGCGTTTACCGCTCCGTCTACGTCGTTTCTTGCGGTAAAAGGTACAGCAAGGTAGCCGACGAATACACTCGGCAGAGATGTGAATGAACGAGGGATAGCATCTGCTGTGTGGGACAGGATACCCGCTAGAGGCCACCAAGGAATAGTTGAGATCCAGTAAAAACTGCCAATCATAAATCCATCCAAATAGAAGCATCGGAACAGTGCCAGATCAGTGCAAACAGAAGCATGAGCCAGAACACAGATCGGACAGGTACAGGTAAGAGCTCACGGGGCTGACGGCAGGCCGACAAACACACTGGCGCCATCTTGCCCAGTGATGAGCTGCACTGTCATTGAGAACAATATACTGGGTAAGACCTTCTGCTATTTTCACTGCACAAGGGTTATAATTTGGCATTTTCTGTCCCTGTACTAGTGTTTGCTATACAGTGGGTTGTTGCAGAGTACTGTTGGTGGAAGTTTTCTCATGCTCTTTCTTCCTTTTAGATGTTTAATTGGGTTACTATAGTGTCATATGAAGCTGATTCTGTATCTCCTCTTGATAGTAAAGTGAGTACAGTTTGCAGTTCACTATGATTTTGTTTTCGTTATTAACTTTAGTTACTTCCACACCCCAGACAAAAAGAATGGGGTAGGGGGACTTATGGGGTGATGTGTTGTCTTAGGCCTTAGGCAAGAAGATGCTGTTGCATTCTGGGATTGTGGTTAGGCCTTTCGTAAGATGTTGTGATACTTGGGGATGTAGGAACAAAACTTGGTCCTAGGCTTCGGGCCACAGTATGTTGTTATTGTTCTGATAAAACTCGGGAGAAGAAGTACGCTGGAGAAAATATGCTGTGGAACACGCTGACCTGACACCAGTCAAGGAACTGTCCTAAATGGGAAGAGGGGATGCATCTTTTGGGCAGTGAAAAGCGCACGAGCATTTGGGAGGGGAGAACCCTGCTTATATTCTATTTGTGATAATTTGAGCAAATAATATGAAGAACTTACATCATTATAGGATATCACAGATACACTTGTATAACTATTGTCAGTACAAACAACAGTTAACAATTGAATAGGTCATTAATCAATCATGTAATCATTATGTATGTACTTAGTAAGCAAGATGGGAGATCGTAGGACCTCAAGGACATGCTATATGGTGACCAATCATATGGAAGAATATCTTGTAAAGGTGGGGCTTTCAAAGCGTATAATGGAGCACTTTTCTTTTGAGCGATGTGCAACCACCTCGGTTACGTGGAGCACTCTGTCACACTAATTTGCATAATCTCACTAATAAAAAAAGATTTTACCTTACCAAACCTGAGTTTCAGACTTAGTTATTTTTCTGTGAAGAGCAAAGATATAAGAGGGTCGTTCATGGATATTTTTTTCTTTCACATTTTGTCCCGTATAATGATATCACTAACACATCATTATATGATATGGGTTATAGGCATCCGTACATTGTCAAGAGCACAACTACATGAGCACAGTATTGGACCTGATACTAATACCAGTATCTGTATTAATGCATCCCTAAAAATACATAGAGGCACTCATGCAAGTATATTGACGCTGACATTGCTAGAGTGGGTGTATATTCTGCCCAGAATGCTAAACAGTGAGGAAAAGGGAAGGAAAGGAGACCAACAGAAGGACACGATCAACCTAAAGACAACATTCTGGGTCCGAGATAGACGCGATGCTAAATAGTCTGCTTTTTAAAGAAAATTAATAAATGTCATAAAAACAGCAAAAAATGTATCACTGAGAAAAAATTGAAACAGATGGCAATCAATAGGATAACCACATATCACAAGCTATATAATATATAGTCGACAAGGGAGCAGTTAAGGTCAGTAGATCCTTTGGTGATATTTTCTTGGTGATGCATTTTATCTTAATAGCTCAATATCTTATTTTGCCATGTGGAAATTCATAACACTGTTGGAACAGAATTTGCAAATATTGATGAAATAGGATAGTATTTTGCTTCCAAATCTTGATCAACAGTTGCAATATGAAGCAGGACATATTTTTGAGGTACAAACTTTATGTTTATGGTGTAGATTTTTCTATCAGGTTTCAGTGCTGCACTATATGCTCTTATACCAACTAATTTAAAAAAAAAAAAACAACCGACTGAATATGACTGATGTTAGCGTTTCATTTTTGATATAATGATATATTTTTGCATTAAAATTAGGCCTGTCAAAGTTAATGTGTTAATGCTAATTTTAAATACATAACACATTATTTCACAAATTGCATTAACATGTGCTGTATTTTGAAGTTAATATGAGCAAATAATTTTAATGGAGGCTCAAAGCATTAGAGCTAGGGTTGTGACATTGCACAGAGTCCCTGAATTCAGAGTTCAAATCATAAACTTTTATTTTATCTTTATTTTGAGACTTCAGTTTAGAATAAATTTCAATACGGAATAGTTGCACATTTATGAACAGGGAAGGAAACCCTGTTTTTGCATTTCATTTTGGGCACACTTTTAATAAAAGTGTTTGTGACCGAACATTTATCCCACTTCACAGAAAATCACATCGCCAAGCCCTAGACCCTACAAAATTATATATCTATGATCATGCAATCAGTTTTAGCATTGTTTAGATTAGAGGGCATGTTGTTTTTCTTTAATTAGCCTTAATAAAATAAGCAGTCATTGGTAATATCAGCAAAGGCTCAGGCCATATGGTCCAGGTATAAGCTATCAAAGAGAATTCAATCATAGTGATGTAATATTCATGCTTCGTAGTGTGACCAATGGGCAAGACAAGAAAGGGGGGCTGTCAGAATGACAGCACTGTATTCCCTGGGTAACCCTGTCACCTGCTCCGTCCATCTAACCCGCACTCCTCACACATTGAAAATGTGAAAGACAATAAATTCTATGGCAGAAATGAGCAGCTATGGTTATCTAATCCTTCATACTGCACATGGTAATAATTAATATATGCATATCTCTGAGCCCATTTCTGCATAATAATGCATATCTCCCATTCCTGGCTTTTACTAAATGAAAAAAAATTGGCTTTGCGGTCATTTAGTTACAATTTACATATTAAATATAGGGTAGTTTCTTATCAATTTGCCTTTTACTTTATTGAGTATATATATTACATTACTATTTTGCTGTACTTTACATTCCAGCACAAACACACAAGAGACAGAACACCGTCACAGCCAGAAAGCACATCTAGAGTGTCCTTTGCTCTCAGTTTTCACCCTCATTGTGTCTCCCAGATTCCCGCTCCTGACGACCCAGGCATTAAATCTGAAACAGGTACCCCAATGCCCTGCCCACTGTGGCCCTTCAAAACTGGTCTCCTGTTCATCTCCTATATCTAATTGTTAGATTCTCTTCTGCCCCTTCACCACCTTAGCTACTCTGCGATGAGCGTACTGGCGCAGAATGGCTGCTGTTGCATCATCCAAGTGGGGGCTACACAGTGGTGGTGGTTGACGTGGCTCCCCATTGGTTCTGTAAAGCGCTTTGGGTGTTTTTAAAAGCATTATTTAAAAGTAACATTCATTTGTTCATTCATTCATTAAATCACATTAATCAGCCTTTTCAGGATCTTGTAATTTTTGCTCATCATGTCATTGCATTTGGCTAACTGGAGATAAAAGTTGCAGGGGGTGGGGTCATTCACCCAGCCTGAAACTACGAGACAAATCACATGCCTTATTGGTTCAAAACCAGACATTGACTGAAAAATAAAATACTTTCTCCTTTTCAGACAAATACGCACACATACAGTTAAGAGAAAAGCTTGGAGTGCAGGATCAGGCTATATATCTGTCACCCCGGAAGCACTTAATGTGATTGTCTTAATGCAATAAGGTTCCATAGATCTGTGCTTGTTCCTTCCTGTGCCAACACTGACTTGCCTGGATACAATAAAATCCCCCCCGACACAATAAATTTAGCTGATCGGGGTTTTCGCCAAATGATACATTTCGCAAAATGCAAATACTGCACTATAATACATGTATTACTCTTACAAGCCTTTCTAACTCACGCTCACATTTTTGCCACTTCTTTGTAAAAAAAACAGCACAGCAGTTACACTGGGAACATTAATGATTATGTTGACATGGGTAATGCGTTCATTCTGAAATCAATAAACTCTTTTTTTATATAGGAGTTATGCCATCATTGATGTTACCTTTCCAAACAGAGGGAGACCTGTTCATCATTTCTGTAGAAATGGGCTTCTGGATGATCAAAGTGGGTGAAGAGCAATCCAGCAGCATCTGCGACTCCATCTGGGGATATCACAAAGTGCCATTAGCCTATAGCACCTAAATACTTCAGTAGCATTAGCTCTGAACCAAAAATTAAACCAACGCACCTTCATTCGACAACTGAGTAATTCGTTCCAGTCCACGAGACTGATAGAATTCTTTAATTCTCTTGTCTTCACCTGGTGAGAAAAAGAAAAAGCTCCAGTGTTTCAGTTAACACTTAATCCAAAAAAACAGTAATTTTAGAAATTATATATATGCTCTTGGGGGTGGCATGTTGGTGGTGTCGCCTCACACCTCTGGGACCAGGGTTTGAGTCTCTGCCATGGCTCAATGTGTGTGGAGTTTACATGTTCTCCTCATGCAGACTTGGGGTTTCCTCCAGGTACTCCAGATTCTCCCCATATTCCAACAACATGCTGTTGTTAACTGGAGTTGCCAAACTGGCCATAGGTATGCACGTGTGAGTGAATGACGTGTGAGTCAATGGTGTGTGAGTGAATGGTGTGTGACTGAATGGTGTGTGACTGAATGGTGCGTGAGTGACTGGCGTGAGTGAATGGTGTGTGAGTGTGCCCTGCGATGGGTTGGCTCCCCATCCTGGGTTGTTCTCTACCATGCGCCCCTGCCAGCCTGAATAGGATAAGTAGTTACAAAAAAAATGGATGGATGGATGGATGGATGGATCCACCATGAGTGTGACGGAGAAAGGAGACTTTGAAACTCTTGACAAATAGACACTGTAACAAAGTCTTCAAAGCCTTGTAGGTATTAAAACAGGTATAAAGCACAGGGGAAAATCAAAAACCCAAAAGCTTCAACTAACTGTAATGCAAAGAAAAATGTTATATACATAAAATCAGGTAAAAGAAACAATGTGCACGGTAACAGAAAAAAAAAACAATTCATGATAACTGTCAAGATTTGGAAAAAAATATTAACTGAAATTCCCTGGACTGAAAAGAAGTACTCATCTGCAATTAACAATAAGTGAAACTGAGAAATGCAGAAACTATTTTCAGCCAACTTACGTTCCTGCAGCTCAGGAACCAGTTTATATACGATGTCCTGCATAACTCGATCCAACTTGAGATTCAGCAGCGGCTGTGTCTCGTGGATTTTTATGTTGCACATGGGGCAGTATTTGCTGGTTTGCAGGTATTTCACAATGCAGCTCTTACAAACTGTAACAGCAAGGGAAAAAAACACTTTTTTATAACAATGATTTCCTATGGATAAATGCTCTGATACACTTGTGGTTCAGTTACGCAAGTGACTTCAGTACTTAATTAAACCCTGAACCGCTACTGTCCAGGATGGTCCCCTGCAGTGCTCCTTGTGCTCAGGGTTTAAATATATGTAGAGGCCAGAGGAGCCCAGCTCTGCCTCCTTATGTCCAAATCGCACCTTGCCAAAGTGCAGCTCCACCTCCTTCAATGTTTTCTTATTTTTTCTCTTTTTCTTATTGTCCCAAAATTTAGTGAAAGATTAAAAGTGAATAATTTAATAAAATGTCAGTTTTGTGCTCATAAACATGTTTTTTTTTCCATCAGCTTTAATGTTATTTTAAATTAGTAGCTCTGATCAGACATTACATTCTCCAGTGGATGAGATATTTTTTACATGACACTTTGATATCTGTTCCATGTTTTTGTATTTTTCTTATTTTGCTTGCTTATTTCACTGCCAAAACTAGAGGTAATGTTACTTGTAGTGATAAAAATGCATAAAAGTGGCTTAAATTTCATTTACATACTTCAATCAAAAATACATTTGATAGCTATAATAAACCAATGTATAGAGCAGTTATTCAATATATACATCCCCCTATCTGACAGGGCCCCAAGACTAGCATAGGCAGTTGCATGATGGATGAATATAGTTCAAAAGTGCAGCTACAGCCTGCAGTCTGTATACTGCATTAGCCCTGTGTTACATGTCAATACCATATGAATTCCAAGTAGTTGATTACAATGTGACCCATGGTAACAGTGAAATGGAACTTACAGGTATGCAAGCATTCAGTGATTGTTGTGGCATCAATAAAGTACCCGGCACACAAAATGCAGACAATGTGCTTATTCAGATCTTTGATCTTAACTTTGACTTCTTCCTGTAACAAAAAACAGCAGTCAGACATCAATTTATAGATTTATTTAAGAAAGGACTTTAAATGCATGAGTGAGACATTATAATAATGTTCACAGCAGAAAAATACAACTTTAAGTCTAAACAACTTTATAATGAAAATTGTTTTTAAGAAAACTTCCTGCATTTCAGTATTTCAAAAATCCTGTTACCTATGGCCATTGGAAACTGGGAAATCGACTAATGCATGGGGTCGGTAACCACTCAACATCAGCATTCCTGCTTAGACTGTTGCCCCCGCAACACGACCGCGGATAAGCAGCAGAGAATGGATGGATGGATGGATGAATGGATGGATAAATGAACTATTATTATTATTATTATTATTATTATTATTATACGGTAAATACTGGGTAACCACACGACACGACATTTCAGATGTGCTTTTTTTGCTTTTAAGAACAATAATAACGTCAAGTCAAATAACCTCTTAATACTCGTACATTTAATTTCACAATGGAAAAAAGTCTATAAAGTTCTTAAGGAAATGAAACCACACCGGGTTTTCCAGGCCACTGCGATGACAGTCATAATAGATCGAACTCTCCCAATATTTCGAACAAAATATTTCGAAAATTTACTCCCTCAGTCGAAATATTTTGTTCGAAATATTGGGAGAGTTCGATCGCTTTTTACCGTTATCATACAAAGGGGGACACCAAAATGATGCGTAATATACTGAATAAGCACGTTGGGGACATCGCAAGTCCAACCGCGCCGGTGTGACTGGAAGCTCTCAATACATTCTTTATATGTTTAGGTATGAAGATTGATTGAGATATATATATATATGCATGCTGTCTTATTTGTTTAACTTTTTCCTTTTTTCCTGTTGTCATGAAGCATGCATATGTGAAAGCAGTGCTCAGCTGCTGCAATCCGTGGAAAGTGTCCCGCTGTTGATTGCGCTTTGCTCCCCTTCGCCCCTCACTCACTCACAGACAGAAAGGTGCTTCCTGTGTGTAACGGCAACTCCTATGGGCACACACGTCCCAGCATTCCCACAGGTACCCAGTACCTACCTCGTTTCGCAAAGGGTCGACTCCGTACACCGACTGTAACTGGTTTCTCAACCGCATCGCCGTCGCCATCGGTTCCCGCTCCGCCATTTTTGACCGTTTAAGGCTCACTTCCGCTTTAGGAATGGTTGTCATAACAACTGTCATCAAGCAATGAATCGCACTGAAATCATTGAAAAAATGTGTTTTACCTGGGGTAAATGGGTATTAACCTAAAATAAATCGCGAATAGCTATTAGTCAATAGTTAATGCGTTGTTATATTGCCCAATGAATACATTATGATTTTAAGTATATCTAAAGCATACGCAGACTATGTAGTTCATATTCTGGGTACTTCTGCAAAATATAAATGATTTTGTATTGTTAAGTCGCAAGTGCTGTGCCACTTTTTCTGTAAATCTGAATACTTATGCCTCCCAAAACTCAACTGTCAGTATCGCAGCTTAAATGTCTTTATGATTATCATAACTTTTTGTGATATGTCTCAGTCATTTAACCAAGATCCCTTCAGTGGTTATTTGATTAGGCAGTGATACAGGACAGCAACAGCGAGGAGCTAGAGGCTGTCAGAGGGGTAGTCTGGCTGCAACTCGGACACTGACCTGTTTGTCCATTGCTGCACCACCCAAAAGGTTCCAGGTACCAGGAAATGCCATGGATTATGTCACCATATGGCCTAAGACGTATGTGCTTTCCAATCAGTGAGCAGCAACCACAGCAAGTTCAAGGAGTTCATCTGCTGCTTCGGGGTGCCAGAGGAGCTCACAGTGACCAGGGGTGAAACTTAGAAGCACGTTTATTTGGCGAGGATTGCAAGCGACTATGCATAGCGAAGACCCACACCACACCCATCTCCCACAAAGTGATGGACTGGTGGAGCAATTTCATAGAATGCGTAGCTTGCCATCCTGGTGTCCCAGCACCTCCATCTCCACTACATGCTGTTCAAGCCAGAGGCACCAGGTATGCAGTACTTGTGTTACCTCCGTTGAGCGTCTGAAGGGTGTACACAAGCTGCTCGCTCAGCATCAAGGTAAAGCGACTGCCCAACAGAAGCATACCTACATTGCACAGTGTCATGAGCAGGACTTGGGTATACTGTCCCACTGGAAAGAAGGGGCAATCACCCAAGCTGGACAGCTACTGGAGTCGATTGAGGGAGATCCTAAAGTACCTCTCTGACATTTTTTATCACGTGCAGCTGCCTGAGCAACGGAAGGCTGTGGTCTTGCACTGGGACCGCCTGACACTGTATCGCCCCCTGGCCCAACCCATCCTGATCCCCCTACAGAGCTTGTGGATGAGGAAATGCTGCTGGTTTTGGGGACTGGGTGGTATTGGAGGCTTGCCCTAAGGATGTACGAGTGCTGAGGCCTATGAACTGTGGAGGTATTCAAAAAGTTACAGAAATAAATGGACCAGATGAAAAAAATAAAGCATACAGATGCAACACCCAACATCGCTGGAGGTGTTTAGGTCACAGTCCTAACCATAGATCCATTCTGCGGTACCTGGGAAAATGCTGCACATAATTAGTATAGCCACTAGGGGGCGGCAATACTCCACAGTCTAAATTAGTTAAGAATCAACAGCAGTAATGACCATAATAAACTAGGTATAATTACACTTTGCCATAAGTCTAAAAATATTTATTTTTTAATTAAATGAAATGCTGATACAGGTAAAAAGGCGACCTAGCTAACATATTGGGTGAATTTGTAGCTAGAATTAAAAGGGGCCACAGGAAATCAGAAAATAAATGCATAATGTTTTCAGGAGATAGACTGGGGTTACTGTGTTTAAATGGTGTCTATAAACTCAGGTGTTTCTAACTTTGTGTGAACTAGAAGAGTAGAACTCTGAGCTGTGTTATCAACAATATCCAGCACCAGACTTTAATCAAAACATACCCAGTGCTCATTTACTGTTTCAGAGCCTCTGCAGCTGAGATGCAAGTGGTCTGCTTTATTCTGACTCGCTTGGGCAGTATTAGACTGATTCGGGTGGTTTTGGTTGGGCAGATTTAGCCTGATTCGGGTGGTTTTGCTTGGGCAGCATTAGCCTGAATTGGGTTGGTTGGTTGCGCAGGCAGCATTAGCCTGATTTGGATGATTTTGCTTGGGCAGATTTAGCCTGATTCGGGTGGTTTTGCTTGGTCAGCATTAGCCTGATTTGGATGATTTTGCTTGGGCAGATTTAGCCTGATTCGGGTGGTTTTGCTTGGGCAGATTTAGCCTGATTCGGGTTAGCTTCTCCAGCTACAGCCCCTTGTATTGGTACACAGGGAAGGAGTGGATTGGATTGAAGCTCCAGCATGGTACAGTAGGATGCTTGTGTTTCCTATGCCACATAATAATAAGCATTTTTTTCTCCATGTATTTTGCACTATTGTGTTATTTTTGTTGCTTATTTGCAAACCCTGCAATAACCGTGAAATAATTAGACTGTGTGAAGATTGATTAAGTTGCATAAATCCTAGTTACTGGAAAAACCAAAGCAACAGATAGTTACAGAGCTGGGCAAGCCAGAGAAGAATCTTTTTGCTTCCTACCCCTGTGCAGTGACTTATCTCATGGTCCATAAGGCTGCCACTTATCTCATTGATGGCACTGTCAGCCTACAAAACATGCAAGATATTTCCTGCTGCTCTTGGCAAAGTCAAGATGTCAGAGAAGTAAGTAATCAGAAAGAAAGTGCTAGAGAGGAAAAGGAAGAGGAAAAGGGGGGATTGAGGTGAAGAAAGGAAGAGATTAAAAAGCAAAACAGCGTGCCTTTAATTCGCCGATCCTTAGCTAATGTTATACTGATGGAATGAAGCCTTCATACACACTGAGATTTGTCTTAATCTGATTCAGTCACCTGCTGCCCCATCAATAAAGGAGCCGCATAGTCACTGTCACTCAGTAGTCCAGACAAGGACAAAACTGTTCTGTTTTTGTTTGCAAATGAGCCAGAGATTCATTGTAGACTCATACATGCATCTCAGACAATAAGATAAGCTAACATATGCGTCATCTGACTGTACAGTGATTCAATAATCACAAAACGAACCAAGAATAGACTGTGTAGTAGTAATTATCCATTCATCCATTTTCCAAACCGCTTATCCTACTGGGTCGCGGGGGGTCCGGAGCCTATCCCGGAAGCAACGGGCAC
>JABFEA020000054.1:10180916-10191340 GCA_019775915.2 Cyphomyrus plagiostoma
GTGTTTCATTTTTAATGAAAATTTTACACATAATAAAGAAGCAAGATGATTGCATAATCAACATGCTTTTTTATTTAACAATACTAGTATGGTTTAGGTTGCTTTTGTATCAACATTATTCTCTAGATTATTTGGTATCAAGTAATAATGCTACATCCCTGCAGACGAACGGAAGGGCACATGGGTGAACAGTGATACTCCTGATGTACTCATTAATTAAGGGCATCATCAGAGTACTTCAAGAGAGCTTTTCACTGCAGAAACACATCCCAAATGAGGGATTTTCCTGTCTCTACAGGATGCCAAGAAAACTCATACTTTTTTTTTTACCTCAAGACTATTATGGTTTCCTTCTGACAATAAGACCATTGTTTTTTATCCAGTGCAATAGGCTGCTGGTAGGATATTTGCTGAAGCATATTTTCTTCTGAAATACTGTATGTAATCATTTAAATTCAATTGATACTGCCTACTAATCTTCATAATAAAAAGAAATTATTAATAATAAAAAATAAATGTATTACCTATAGAACCACAATGAACAGCTACACATCAAATACTTATTGTCTTAAGTGGTGCACAAATACGTCTTACTGTACATGTCTGGGAAAAAAAACTGTGATGCAATTTTTCTGTTGCTAGAAACATTTATATTTCCCATAATACAACAAGATTAGAATCTTCCAGCACAGAGTGCCTATGGGCTGATTTTGTTGACTTTACCTATAGAAAATCTTGTGGATCTCAAACAATATTGTCTACACTGCCAATAATCCAGCTAGCCTGGGGATCATTTTACCATCCACAGCTTGAGTTATGCAGAATGCTCTTGTATGCTTTACTCATTGCACAAAACATTAATTTTCTCCAATACTTTCTATGTCTTCAAAATAATCTAGTAGTAATAAAGTTTGTAGGTTTTATTTTTCTACAGTACTTAAATAATGCATATCGGGATTCACACATCTGATGAATACTAAAGAGAGGGCAATTAGTTGACCACAGTGCTGTAATATACTTCCACATTTCAAATTTCATAGCAAGTAAAAGTAAAGCAACACACTTGGATTTCGGACCTTTTTGTCTGCGCATGCTTTTCATTGGCTTTGAGAGAAATACAGAGCTCCTATGTGTCTCCAGGGTCCCTCTGCCCTCCACCTGTGGTTTTGTGTGCCCCACATTCCTAAATGGGCAAATCAGTTTGACATTTGGCCCTTGGCCCCTGCTGCATGAGGCAGTAGCAGGACAGCGGTCCCACCGGGATTCGGAATGCCGTCCACCATCGTAACCCTGCACGGCCAGGTCAGCACTGTCCTGCTGCTCACCAGAGGCTGTGGTCCAACTTGAAAAGCCATGCGATACAGACGTGTGGGAGAGCTTATTGATATCCATTTCAAATGTAGAGAATCATTTCTTTCAACATTAAAGAAAAGGCATTTTGAAATACAATTGCTGAATGGTGTGTCCCTTGAACAAGGTACAAATCCCAGCACTTTTTCTATTTTGTTGTGAATAAATTTGCCCTTTGTAATAGTTGATATGAACATTTTAGCATTTAAACAGCAAAATGCAACACTTGCTGGTCACATTTACCAGTTGGACTGCCATGTGCTGCAGTGACAGCCGCTCGGACAGCCCATTGTACAGATCAATGGAAAATCCTCATTAATCCTTATCGCTCTCAAATGTACAGACAGTCTTTAATATTTATGAACCAAGTATCTGACACGCAAGAACGTGTCAGCTGCAAATGGATCTTTGTTTTTGGAATTATTGTCAGCATTATGAAGCAAAACAAGAACCTTAATTTGGTGTAAGTGGGCATTCAACCATAAACTAACAAGCTAAATAAATGTTTCTGTAGTTACATCCACAAAAACAACTCGTAATGTTTCAAAGGCAACACCATAAAACAGACGCAGCATAGAGAATGCCTTCAGAACAAAGCATTATTCTTTGGAGGTAAGATGAAAGGGGATAAAGAACAATTTCTTCAATTGCTCCAGAAATCTATTTAATGAGTTTGTCCCTGACTAAATTCAGCTCTGGATCATTCCATGTGAAGCGAGGCATTGGCCCAGCACTCTTACTGGCCGCACTCATCTCAGACTCATGTGCCCTCTGTCCACATGACCTTACCAGGTGTGTCTGTTTAACATTTGGAAAAGCAAGAGGAGCAAACGCTAATGAAACAGCTGCAGGCAGAGGGGCTTACTGCCGTACAGAGGCAGCCTCAAATTGCTTCCCGACAGTAAAACACATCTCGGCTTGCCAGTGCTCTGTTAAAACAGACTAAAATAATTGCAGCTTGATGTGAGTGGCAGCTAACGCGGCAGGCAGACATAGGTCGCTTTTCAGCATGCTACCGTGTGTGAAGAATCACTTTTTTTTATCAGTCTAGCTATTTTTTTCTGCAACATTTTAGTGGTGCAGGCAGATGCTTCCACAGATGAAAAACACAG
Organism: Cyphomyrus plagiostoma; assembly: GCA_019775915.2. Taxonomy (NCBI): domain Eukaryota; kingdom Metazoa; phylum Chordata; class Actinopteri; order Osteoglossiformes; family Mormyridae; genus Cyphomyrus; species Cyphomyrus plagiostoma. The sequence continues at coordinate 10,183,379 of JABFEA020000054.1, forward strand.
GTGCTTCAATGTGGTTTGCCCTGGAGCTCCAAGTTGCCCTACAGTAACTGCTCATTTAGCAGCCCTGATCAACTGTTTACTATGACTTTTACAGGGGAATGGGCGGGTGAACACATATCAAAAACATATGACAGATGTAAGATGTAGAGCAGCCCTGCTGACATCTGCGTGAAGAGGCTGCATACTTCTCAGTTTGTTTGTCCCTTATAGCTTATGAAGTTGTCATGGCTGTCTTAGGACAGTCTGAGTGACATCAACCTGTAAGTTCTATTCCTCCATTTTTATTATTACTATACAGGGACATTTATGGTTGTTAAATCAATTACTCAAGATGATGCAGATGAATCAGGCTGATAATGTAGCCGTCTAACCAATATATCACTATCATTACACCTTCTTTTGGATCATATTCAAAGCCTGGAGGTACAAACCATTTGGATGAGTCATGTGATATTAACTTACTAATTAGAGTTAATTAATATTATACAAGGGTACTGTGGAGTTCTCGAATCTGAAGGGTGTTGATTAATTCTCTGTAACCACACATGTAGTGCCGGCCGGGCAAATCACTGCAATAAATCAATGCGCAATCATAATCCTTTATTCTAAGTAATATTATTTAACGGAAATTATAAAAGCAAGGAAATCGCTGTAAGTTATTGATACAACATCAGTGCTTCAGGCCTAGGACACTAAATACCAAAATGATTCAGCCTATCAAAGCAATGCCCCTATAACCCTTTACAGTCCTGTTTCTCCTGCATAAATGAGTAATCAGTGAATGCAGCTGAATATCAGCAGGAACATAAAGCTAAAGTAACAAAACCATGGTTGAGTATATATTTATATATTTGCTGTTATTGTCATTTCATATGCATCCTGTCAGCCCCGGCTTTTTACTGTAACCATGACAGCACCATGCCCATACAGAAATCTGCTTCAGCTGTCATACTTTGTTAAATGTCCAACATCTTTGTTGCATTGCAAGAGGATTCGAAATAGACATGCTGCTGATGACATGGCAAAGTGAGGCATAGGTCTCGAAAGCAGAAACAAAAACTAAGAAGAGCACAAACTACTTGTCGGGTTATTGCTATGACACGTGCATATCCACTGTCACCACTATGCACCTAAATAATAGTGCAGAGTTTAACTTGTAGGGGGTGTATGTATATATTGACTTAGGCTGGTGCTGGGAGGAGCTACAGATTGGGTAGGCAGTCTTTTGCAGGAAAATAACAAACCTAGATTGTGCACGTTATCTCAAGGTTGCCGGGTATAATGTCTACAAGAGTAGCTCCCTTATCACTGTAAAATTCCTCACTCATGCTCCCTGACGGTGAAGAAAATGGCCAAGAGCATTGAAGTCTTTCAGTGGGCACTGTACTTCACTGTATTCCTCTGTACCTCTGGTTCCATTGGTAACTAATGAGACGTATAAATAAAAATAATTAACCTTCTTTACACTTGAAATAATATAGAAACCTTTCCTGGAGATGTCAGACTGTAAAATGTGTAAAAAAGTGCTAGTGGTATATTCACAGTGCATATCATAATTACAGTATTCTTACCCTAATATAAATTTCAGTAGAGTTGCTTAGAAAATACCAGCAACCAAGACATCCCATAATTATTTACTATGCAAGTCTACCTGGTAAATTTAAATATTTGACAGCAATAGCTGACCAGGAAACAAGGATAAACCTTCTTGGTTTCACCTACATAGAGATTCCTACTGAAGAAATGAAAACAGATAACAGTTTAAGAACTCTTGTAAAATGGTATTTTTCAAACGTTTATTCTTGTCAGAGTCGCAATGAGGTCCGGAGTCTATCCCAGGCAAGGCAGGACACTCACTCATAGTCTGTCACTACTAGCAAGTTAGAAACACCAGCAACTGCATGTATCTGGACTATTGCGTGTGACAGACAGAGACCGCGCAATCTCCATACACACAGAACAAAGGTGCGATTTAACACCCCCAACACTGGATTTCTTTGGCAACAATGCTTTTCTTTGAGTCACTGTGCTATCCAAAATATCTCATTTGGTGGGGAATAAAACTTACTTGAGTACCTGACAGGAGAAAATCTGATCCCTGGTTAGCCTGGCAGTAGACCGTGTGTGATAATCCCTCCTTGAAATTTTTGACATAAATTACCATGAATTCCGTTTGCGACCCTGTAACTCAGGGGTGGGAAATCTTATCTGCAAAGGGGCTGGTCGGTATGAGGGTTTTCAGTGCAATTCCTTAATTAGATTACTAATTAGAGGGCTGATTGGCTTGAAGTGTCCTCAAACCTCTGATTGAACAGCTGACCTAAAGGTCACCCCAAAAACCTGCATACACACCAACTCTTTATGGATAAGATTGGCCAGCCCTGCTCCAGCTCATAGGAATTCTGCCAAGGAGTGAAAGGGCATTCCAGTCTGGAGACCTTCTCGCTCTGGCGAGCAATTTATTGTGGGAGCAAGTTCTCTCTGATGAGAGGAGAAGGGAGGGAGAAGGTGGACAAGAAGGCGGCCTGGAAGAGTCCAGCATTTAAGGCCACATCTCTGACTGTCTGCGGCACTGTGGAAAGATTGCTGGTGGTTCTCTGCAAAATTCCTGACCTGCTTAGCCAGCTTTATTAGTTTTGGACAAATCTGGTGTCATTGATTGTGAGCTGAGTGGCGAACCACGTTGTGCAGATCTCTCTGAGGGATGTTGTTTGAGGACATGGGATTTGGACCAACCACTACACATGCTACATGTTTTGGCTTGATATCTGTATACATGTCCCAAAAAAATGTGGGTTCTGAGGACTTAAAACATGGACAATAATATGGACACCATGGGAAGTGGCATGTAGTCCTGAACTGTATAAGGTCATTTGGGACTGCTGGGATTGGGGCAGCAGAACCTTTCAGTGAAAGTGACTCTGCCATGACAATGAATTTTATTATTGCCTACTCTTTCATTATCAATTACACTTTTTTTCAATGACAATGTCAATTTGGGGGTGAGCAAATTTACACCTGATTGACATGAGGAATTTACACTTGATTGACATGAGGAAGAGGAGTGTAAAAAGAGGAAAAAAGAGGGTAAGCTAAAAGCATAGAAAATCCGAGAAAAGAGACTGTTTTTATGGTTTGCTTTTTGGCATTTATAATATGAAGGACACTCAGCAACAAGCTATTAAAATTAAGCACAACTGATTATTAATAACAAAAAGGGAGATGATTGTAAATGACCAACATTATTTTATAACCTGATCCTGAAGGCGTAAGGCATTGTCAGACAATATTTTTCTGCTAAGAATCACCGGCTCAGCTTCTGAAAAGACTCCATACATGAGGTAGCAAGAAGAATCCACCAGAAGTCAAAAGAACCTAGACTGGGGGGAAAATAAAGTATTTCTTTCTCTTTTGCTCTTCTGTTCAGTGATCCGAGTCAGTGCACATAAAAGCCACTGTGTATCCCCACTGCACAAAGAATTCAACCAACTGGCCAAAACATGGAGCAACTATGATGGTGCCAGACAAAAGGTACCAACCTGTAAACAATGTGTTACTATAATCACTTTCCGTGGAAAAGGAGACACGCAGCTTTGCAAGCATGTGAAATGTGTGTGCTGTTTCGCTTTTTCCTCCTCCTTTGTATGTAATTTGAGTATTATATTCCTAAAACACATTGACTCCGAAGTTCTGCTTGGAACAAAGGTGCGACTGCATTTTATTGGCCAGTTTCAGCATTGGAAAGTCACCTGCTTGGTTGAGGGACCAGGGGAGGGCTTTGAGAAACCCGCGATAAGCCAGTCTTTTGTCGTTTTTTAAAAGGAATACATTTTATTGTTTGTACCAATATATGTTAAAGGAACATATAGGTCACATACTGTCACACTCTTGTTGTTCTTCAGGTAGGTGGAAATTAGCGGGAGGACATTTCAAACTGGATTAAGGAAGCACTTCTTTACGCAGCGTGTAGTTAAGAGTATGGAATAGTCTTCCTGATAACGTAGTGCAAGCTGAATCCTTGGGTTCCTTTAAATCAGAGCTAGATAAGATTTGAACAACTCTGAGCTATTAGTTACGTTCTCCCCAAGCGAGCTTGATGGGCCGAATGGCCTCTTCTCGTTTGTATAGTTCTTATGTTCTTATGTTCTAGAGTCCCCATCTCCCAGAATCCCTTCCTATCACACCCCACTGTTCTCAGTAGTATCTACAATGTGTGCTGATTTAACACAATGTAGTGGTATTTAAAATTACGTTAGATATTTTCTTTTCTTTTCGAAACTAATACAAACATCACAAAAGATACTGTAACAAGGGTAATGGAGAAATTATGACATTAATCATGTGTCCTGTGAAACTTGTTTACATGGCCTACTATTCCACAGGTACACCTCAACGCAAGCAACCTGCCATCATTGTGCAGGGCAAATGCCTATGAGTGTATTACCTGGCCAGTGCAATAAGATGATCTAAGATGATCTGGCTAATGGTATTTTCATAGTTATGATTGCATACACAGCCTTCACAGGGAAGGGAGATTCCAGTCAGAGGAGTTGCCAATGAATGAACACAATTATGAACATGACAGATCAGCAGCACACACCACAGAGCAACAGCATACAAATTTCCCCCTTAATTAAATCTGAACTAGGACCACAACTGCATCTCATGTGTTACCTTAAGAGAAAGACATACTTTTTAAAGGCACATCATAGGCTTTTTAAAGTCACATCACATGCTTTTTAAGTCATATCACATCTGCATGTCATGTGACCTAAAGTTTACTCATTTTACACAACATAAGCTGTACACCACATTCAATTCATTCAGTTAATCATGTAAATTATATACAAGGGCTCCAAAGAAACACCTGGATCCACATATGATTCCGGGTTATTCATGTACTTATAAAATCATCACCTCTGTGAATCAGTTTTCAGTGTATCCAAAAAGGTAATTACCAAAAATCACCGTGCCATTTCATATAGCTTTTATTTTATCGTAAAATATCATTTTAAAGGGTACCAGCAAACTTAACAGCAGTACTGCAAAACTGAAGTTCTATATTTCCTATACCTAGAACATCCCTAGAACATTGTCATTGTAGCATCAGGTTGATGCTGTGTCATCACTTGTATCATATAGGCTTTCTTATCAAAATATTTTGTTTCAACTTTCATCAAAAGATTTCAGTAACCTTAGATATCTGCCATAGCATCTGGATGGTTGAGTTTAGATGACGGACCTAGTTCATTCTGAAGAGTTCTTAGAAATTCTCTAACAACACAGATTTAAACATTTTCAACTGAATGCAGGCGGATTTGACTGGAGCCGGTTCTCATTCAGCTGTGATTTTTCGCAGTGTAGATGTTTTATGGGGATTTTACTTAGATAACACCTGATGGAAACATGATTGGGGGGGAGCCAGTTATTTGAGTAAACAGAATTATACAGCACATACTTAACTCTTGGGCTGCTTGTTTGCATTTTTTATTTATGGTTTTCCTGACTTTCACTGACTTTTTGTTACATTTTATCTGTGATGGGTTGGGGCCCCATCCTGGGTTATTCTATCGCTTAGGATAAGCTACAGACCCCCGTGACCCTGCATAGGACAAGTAAGTATAGAAAATGAATAAAATTGAATGAATTAAAAAGGAGCAATTTGTCCTGCTCTTATATATTACGTACAGCGGGGTTAAAATGCGGGGATTAGGATTAATCACAGGCCCTAATCACAGGTCCTAAAAAATTTGCAACATGATTGAATTGGTCTGGGTTGGGTGCCTATTATAATAAGCTTTCATGAGGCCAAAAATGTCTAACAGTGACCCTGATTATTAATCTTTCACATGCTTCGATAATAATGTGTGTTAGTTGTATATCATGTGTGGAATTAATATTTTTGACACACCCATAGATTGTTTTTTCCCAGTAGTATAATTTATAGCTCCATATGTAACAATGCTAATCAAAACACATTTTAACGGCTTAATTAAGTTCATTTACAAAAATACTATGCCAACTGATGCCCAAGGCCATGTACTTCTAGAGGGCCACCTAGAGGAACATGGACCAGGATCTGTTCAGCCATGTGGAGATCCCTAAAGATATCCTCAAGGACCAGAGCATGGTGAACTGTCAGATGTTCTGATGTGTCATCGATGAGGACAGCCAAAAATGGGGCTTGATATCTCCCTCATGTCCTCTTCATTTTCTGGGAAATTCTCCAAGTCTTCCTTTTGAATTCCACTTTTTTCTGAAATGGCAAAGGTAGCCATTGAGTAGCAACACCCACCATGTCAGATGACAGTGGATTATGTCTGGGAGATGAGGAAAAGGACTGTAAAGACCATGCAAATCATCAGAGACACAAAAAGTACCTTGCAGTGATGCAATGACTTCCATCCACCAAAACAGGTTGGCAGAATCAAAAGCCACTACATGTGTATGGAACTGATCAAGCATCTAGGTAAAGCCAGTTTCATATCCAACCTAAACCTCACCAATGATTATCCAAGGTACCCTTTTGTCAGGGTCAGCATCCGTCCGACCCTACCCTTCATGTCTCTATCCTGTTTGGCCAGCAGATGTCGCCTGCCATCCTGCCATTTTACTCCTTGTCTAACCCTTATGTGTTCCCCTGCTCCTTGGACTACTACATGGGTCAAGGTGTTGAGTGTGTGGCACAGAGGCTGTAACCCTATTGTCCAGGGTTCCAAGTCAGCATCACCTGTTTTGTTTAATTATTGTTTTTTGTTGTTCCTGGTATTTGTTATTGGTTCTTTGCTTCCCTATTTTGGTTTGCCCTGCTTGTGTCCTGTTTAATTTTTTCCTCTTAGTCTTTCCTAGTGTAGTCAGCTATTTGTTATGTTCTGTAGTCTCTAGTGCTTCCTTGTCTTGGTGATTGTTATAGCTCCCTAGTTCATGTACTGACTTAATGTTTCCACTTACACCTGTTTCTCATTGTTCCTTTGTCTTGCTTGATTAGTTAATTGATTATTAATTGCATCTGTTCCTTGTTTGTCCTGGTGTTCCTGTGTATTTATGTGCTGCCTGTGTTCAGTTCCTGAGTGAGTCATTGTGTGCTAAGTAGCTGCATGTTGTTGCTTTGTTTAGTTTCTGGGTCACTGCTCCCTATGTTACCCAGTTACCAGTCTTTGCTTGTTCCTTAACTGTGTTTAGTTTCTTGTATTTTTCTCTGTTTGTTTTCTGGCTCCTCATGGTCTGTTTCTTTTTATATATTTCCCCTGATGTTTTTAGTTGTATTAAATAACCCCTGTTGTCTCATGAGCCGCTAGTGGTTCCTCAACCTCATTTCTGCCTGCACCATGCCACGATTTGCCTGTGACACCTATATACAGTGGTACCTCGGTTCTCGAACTTAATCCGTTCCGGAATTCGGATTGAATCCTAAAAATTTCGAGTTCTGATCGAATTATTCCCATAAGAAATAATGGAAAGCCAATTAATTGGTTCCCGGCCCCCCAAAATTACACCTAAATATGTTTTTTAGCATTTGAACACAAAATGAACAGAATCAAACAAGAAGAGCATTTTTTCTTAATGGCTTCCAAAACGATAAAGATCTTATCCAAACATTACCCTTGTCCTACCCCGACGTGTGCCACGCCCCCTCGTTAATCTCGTGTGGGATCCCCATGTGATCAACTGTTTCTGGTTGTTGTCATTAGTCCTCTGTATTAAGTCCGTGTTTCAATTTGTTTCCCCAGTCTGGTCATCGGGTGCGTTCGACTTGCTTACAGTGCTGGCTTAAAGCAATGCATTCTGATCCTGACGCAATGCATTACGGTCAGATGCATTACGACCTCTCACCAGGCTGCACAAACTGGAACCGCATCTGTGACGACACATCTTTGCCCGTATCGGCTGAAGAGTTTAGTTACACACATGACATTTGTATCCCAGGCAGTTCCGATGCGTAATCTGCTATTTCTCCCGAAT
>JABFEA020000054.1:10263087-10275939 GCA_019775915.2 Cyphomyrus plagiostoma
AGGGATTCCTGTTCCTGCAGGGACGTGGGGTACAGACGTCCGCGGGGCAACCGGGCCCCCTCCAGGAGATCTATGCCGCAATCGTCCAGCCGGTGGGGGGGTAGTCGGAAGGCCCGCTCTTTACTGAATATGTCGAGGTATTCGTTGTACTCAGGGGGAATTGCCCTTAGGTTCTCTGGCTCCGGGCTCTCCACACCTGTGGCTCGACAAGGGAGAGACATACAACCGCGGTGGCATCCCGGGGACCACTTCTCTACCTCACCAGTTCTCCAGTCCAGTCTTGGGTTGTGTCGGCGCAGCCAAGGGAGCCCGAGGATTAAGGGGTCCTTGGCGCGCCGCAGGACGTACCGTTCGATCTCCTCGGAGTGCACCGCTCCCACTTGAAGGTGACATGGGTGGGTTCGGTGGGAGATCGTTCCGTCGGAGATCCGCTCCCCGGTTACGCCGTGAACCACCAGGGGCGAGGGCAGAGCCGAGAGGGGTACCTGTAGGCTCCTCACTACCTCGGCCGCTATAAAATTACCGGCGGCGCCGCTGTCAATGAGGGCCCGCACCGCAATACTGTTCTCCCCCCAGCTCAGGAACACTGGAATAGAAAAGCGGGTTAGGAGGGACAGAGGCGTAGTGGGGACACTCACCGGAGGGGACCGTCGGCCGGCCTGGGCTCTGGAGTGACACGCAGCGACGACGTGGCCGGCTTCCCCACAGTACATACAGAGGCCCCCTGTGGCGCGTCTTCTTCTCTCCGCGGTGGAGATGGGGGACAACCCGAAGCCAACAAAGATGTTTTTAAATGGAGGCGGATAACCCAACGTGAGCAGGCAAGTTATAGGCTCTGCTGAATTTACATGTTTCACCTGTCAGAAAACTACTAAACCACCTGTTGCAACACAGCCTTCATCACAGAAATGAAGTTGCGTGAGAGTCCTACATCTACATATACCAGCACATGCAAGCCATGGCGTCCTTCAACACGTATTCTGTCTGATCCCATCTGAAACTAAAACATTGCATTCACTCTCCGTGCCTAACGAGGATTGGATATCACATGACTCCATCTACTGCACTGGTCCTAGACGCCACCAAACAAGTTGCAATGCACATTTTGTTTTGTCATGTCAGCTCATCAAAATCCTGACACTGAAAACTACTGATTGACGGCAATTTCATTGTTCTGACAAGCTTCTCCAAAATTGTCTGCCATCCCTCCACACACTCACATACATACACACACACGCATGCACACACAGACACACACACACACATTCATACTCCACTTTTCTATGTACACTTTCAGTTGGGGACAAGGGGATGTGACGTAAGTATCCTCATTAGGGGTTGGCTGTGGTCGGTGCGCCTGTAGCCAAGATTTTTATATCTAGCATAAACCTTGCACGCTGACTGCACATGTACAAGATTATTGACTAGGTACATCCAGTAGGTGCCACGTATGTAAACTTGTATGTATGTATGTATGAGGAATACGTTTTTGCTATTGGAGCAATGAGGAGTTGATAAGAAATACTTTAAATATTACACTCATATGAAGCCAAGTCAAACTTTTTCGTTGCCGTTTAAAATATGAGACAATGAAACAAGATAGCATTTGTCCATTTAAATGGCTTTACACAAAATGTAATATACATGATCATGGCGGTAACCAAGAAAACTATGATTCTTTTCAATTTAATTTTAAGATAGTCAACTATTTCAAGATATGGCACAAACAAACATTGTGGGCTAAATTAGCAGATTAAAAATCTTTAACAGACTTAGAAAGGCTGAGATCTCATAAAAATATTGCTTTTTGTGCAGTAGTAATATTAGGATGGAGGTGTGAAACATTTCACATTGTTTTGTTGGGTAATTCCATGTTTAGAAGGAAAGTGTTTTTCTACTTTACTAAAAAAAAAAAAAGTATATTCAGCCATGAGTAAGCCTTTTGATTATATTTGTACCATAACCTGCTACTCATGGGCAGTCAACGTGAAATCCACTGAGATGCTGAAGTGGGGACAACTTATCATCCAATGGTATCAAATATACTGCTGATCACACTTTTCTCTTCTCCCATCCCTACAGAACCTGTGGGGCTGCACCAGGACCAGCTTTGGTTAATGATCTTGATGTGTTCATTCATGTTCACTGCAGTAAACTGACTCTCAGTGTAAGGAAACACCACTAGTTCACTGGACCCTGAAGACCACAAAATGTTGTAATTCAGTGTATAATAACGATAGCAGCCAAAAAAGGATTATCCTGGTTCTGTCTGATCCAACTGAATACGTGCCTTTCCTACCATTGTCTCTGTCTCTGTTTCATGTTTCACAGTGCCAGGCTGCCAGGTTATCTGATTAAGCCTTATGGGTCCCAATTATGCAATTTTATTCCATTCAAAAATAAATTCTTATTCTCAAGAAATGTACATATTAGACAGAACTTCGAAATTGTACATATGGCTCACATGTTTCCATTGATAAAATGCGCAAAACATAAAAAGATAAACAGATGTTAAGTTCAAATAATCAGTAAATAACTGGTCAGATTGTAGTAGAAATTAAACATTTATGGAGAAATATTTTCGCATGCCATTCATTTTATTAATTACTAGAGTATGGCGAAATACCCCATATAGCATCTCACAGGTTTTTCACCAGGAAATCATCTAAATGCTGTGAGAAAAATTAAAGCGAAAAAAAATCATACATTTTTGGGTCAGGGTACATCTAGGAGGAAAATGAGTGATTTTCTATTTAGTAATAAAGAACATAAGAACATAAGAACTATACAAACGAGAGAAGGCCATTCAGCCCATCATGCTCGCTTGGGGAGAACTTAACTAATAGCTCAGAGTTGTTAAAATCTTATCTAGCTCTGATTTAAAGGNNNATCACCCATAACTACCACATCATTTTTATTGCTCATAATCCTGATATCACTGTATAACAATCTGCTTTCCTCAGCAGCTACATTAGGTGCTCTGTAACAAACACCGACAATTAGGCTTAGTAGGTACAGTTAGGCACAGTAACTGACACAGTAAGGCACAGTAATGTACAGCATTAATTAGTCATTTTCTATACCTACTTGTTCTGTGCAGGGTTGCTGGAATCCAGAGCCTATATCACACACTATGGGCACCAGGCAGGTGATAGGATGCAAACCCATATCAGATATAACAAAAAAATAAATAAATTCAGAACCAGGGTTGCCATCTCTACCAAAGACAGTCCTGCATCATAATAATACATTTTAAAATAAAATTATGTTTCAAAATGCTTGTCTCTCCTTGTAATACCATAATAAAGTTGCAGTATTGATTTATAAACATTTCCTTAGTTAAATCACAAGTCCCATAAATTTCAGAGACACTGTTAGAGCACTTTCAAAAAAAAAACGCACTCCAATAACTATGTTTAAAGTATTTATTTCAGATACATTTTCCAGTATTTTCCTGACCTTTTGGTGTAACGAAATACCACCCTTCAGCCCTTGTGTACTTTAAATGGAAAGTGCCCCCCCTGCATATTGCTGGTAATTACATTAACATCTGTCCCCACTTTCATGGAGCGCTTTCCTGCGATTCCTTCCATTACGTATCACAAAAATGTTACCAGTTCTTCCAGAAGCCAAAACACATTCTGTCTGCCATCATTCTGTTTAATTTATTGAAAATCATGGCCACAACTTGAAAAACAGCTACAGCCACTGACAGCTTCAATTATGTGCCCTAATTAAAACAGGGAGGCAAAAATAATGATCATGTGAGGATTTTCATTAGCTTAATGAATGATGACTGAGGCCATCCTAGGACTTTAAGTCTAATGTATGATGTTCCACTCAGCTGCAGACGTCAGTGGAATGATAGCTACCATATCTCTATAACATGGTTTTTGAAACTTTATATAAGCTAAGCAACTATTTTGTAAATACATTCTCATAAAAAAAACTTTCTGAGGTTTCTCAACATATATAATATAATATTATAAACTTTCTTAAAAAGACCATATGGAGTCCATGATTACTCCATTTCAAAAGCAGCTGCAGAATCTTAAAAACCTTCGCATATTAAAGTCATGAACAATGAACATAACAACATAATGTCACGCCCAGCTTGTCTAATCCTCGTGTGTGCCATTCCCCGCTTGTTATCTCGTGTTACTTCCCGGTTGTCATCACCTGTTGCCTGTTATTTTTTTGCCTATCCTGTGTATTTAGTCTGCGTCTGAGTTAGTATTCCCCAGATCTGTCATTGACGTTCGTCCCATGTGCTTCTTGTTTGTGGAATAAATCTCCATTTACCTTAATTCCTGGCTGGATCGCTGGTTTGTCCGCTTGCCTGCTCGCACAGTTATAACAGAATGACAGATCTCTCCAACGCACCTCCACGGATCCAGGACCAACATCTAGATCTGCTACATGAGGTGAAATACTGGCTGAACCTGCTAGAGGTCCGTGAGGACCCCAGACTGCGGGATCTAGCCAGCAAGAGCGGGACCCTTCTTGAGGAGATGACCCCGCTCACAGGCGCGCACATCATAGCTGACCTATGCAAAAACCTCCGGCAGCTTATGAAAGGAGTAATGGAGAAGTGGCTCCAGCCACTCATTTTCTCCGGAGCAACCCCGCTTCAACCAACCAAAAAAAGCAGGAGAAAGAAGAAGCAGAGGCAGACCAAAGCAGAGGAAGACCCTACCGTGTACCTGAGGGCTTGCTCTCTCCGCAGTCACCAGCAGCCTCCATATTCCAGGGTCATCGGCCTGCTACGCCGAGTCGTTGCAGAGATCAGTCATTCTGTCACGTCCGCAGTGCAAACGTGCGGTTAGACAGAGTCGAGCCATAATCACGGGTAGACGGGGTTTATTTTAACGAACCAGGAAACACAGTACACAACATTAATGACTGATCTGGGGAAACAAGCAGAAAATAACAAGCATCAGGTGATCACAATTGGGAATTAACACGAGGTAATGAGGGAGGCGTGGCACACAGGAGGATGGACGAGCAGGACGTAACAGAACCGTTGGCTTAAGAAATCGATATTGTATCATATCGCAAGGAAAGCTGTGATTTACACCCCTATTGCTAATCATATATAAAACATTAACCCCGCTCTTCACTGCATCTGGTAAACAATGTTGATAAAACAGCTGGCAATAGCATGAATTACAAGGCAGCTAACCACACCTAACCCTTTATTCATCTGTTACTTAATATAGTTTAATTTGTTTTCTGGAGGTATTTCACCTTGACCCTGCTTATCAAAAGCAGTTGTAAGATTTTACTGGAATGCTGCTTTGTCAGTAAACAATGCGTAAAGGAAAATGTTTGAAAATGGAGAACATCCCAGAGTGAACCAAGAAAAAAATGTTATGTGCATAATTATGATGTTTCATAGCTAGCATGGATCTCCAGCTCATTATGGTTACTAAACATTCATGTAACAGGAAATAAACATTCAGGCAGGCTCAAAGAAATGGTAGAGAAAATGTAGACATTTCAGGAATTTTCGGCCATTTGGGACAAACAGCATAGTGTAACCTGAGCACCTCACTCTTACGTTAATGGTACGGTCCACCTCCAACATAAAGCAGTTTACAATGATAACCCAGTTGAGCCCACCTGTTGAGCACTGCAGAGCGTAAAATATCAAGGTCTTCCGTGTCATTGCCTGATGTTGCTGATCCTGTGCTAGGCTAGTTGTCCCCAATGCAACACATTAGTTTAGTTGGTGGAACTTCAGTCATGGCATCCTTTGTTTCAATGAGAGACAAAATTAAATGTTTAGCTCTCTTGGTACCTGCCATGTAAGTCATTTTTCCCTAGCTGGGCTGCTCTGAACAATGGCTGCATTCACTGGAATCCAAACTGCACAGATTCTAGAATTCTGATTACTTTCCTTGGGGAAGGAGAGAATTTTGAAGTGTTTTTAGCAGAGGATTTGGTGTTTGTTGAACTAGGCCAATACAAACATTATCACCTTCCCTTGAAATTTTTCATTGAGTAGCAGTGGCTGATCAGCTATCATTCCATCCATTACCCAGATGTTTGAGTGCTTCTCCATTACACATTTGTAGTGAAGTAGAAATCAATATGGGGGAAAAACACTTGGAAACTTACTAAACAGTACACTGTATAAAACCTTTTAATTCCATGCCTTTCTAAACTTAACCTGGCAGCCTTAATACTGATCAGACCTTTTATTTCATGATATTGTGGTAAAAAGCAAAGATGTTTATGTTGTGTTTCAAGTTTCAAAGTTTGAAGTGTCTTTGCTTTTTGAATCCTACTTCATATTATGTCATATATATATATGCAAGTAATTGTAATGGGTGTTATGATCCAGTCTGGAGTCGGGGTGTAACACAAAGGACAGCAACAATGTATAACAATAAAGCACAAACATTGGTTGGGACATTAATGGATTGTACAGATATGCAGTAACCGGAGGCAATAATGCAGATAAAAAGAAAGATGTTAACAACTACAACCTAGAAAGGGGGCTGTTGGTAATGACAGCACTATATCCCTGGACAGCCCCTTCACCTGCTCCATCCATCTAAGCCGCACTCCTCACACACTCACCATCCTGTACAATTTATAGAAGCCCTGGATGGGTCAGCTGGAAACATGAAAGTTAATAAATGTGTTTTTGCCTGTATAGTCAGTTGTACCTGTCAGGGTCTCGACTCTTCTGTCCCAGCCTTTCATGTCTCCTCCCCATTTGGCCAGCAGGTGTCATTGGCCAGGATGTCCCCCCTGTTGTCCTTAGTGTGTTTCCCTAGCTGCCCAGACTGCTGCATGGCACTATGGGCTGAGTGTGCACCTATAAGTCCTGTAGTTCTGAGTTTGAGGCCAGCTGCCTCTGTTTTTGTATTCATTAGATTTTGTTCCCTAGTGTTTCTTTTGTATTAGTTATCTCATTCCTAGTTTGTAGTTTGCATTCTCTTTTGGTTTTTGCTGTGTGCCCTTGGTTACATATTGCTTAACTTTGTTATATCCTTCTTTTTCTCAGTTTCCCTGTTGGTCTCTTGGTTCCTTGATTAAGTTTATTTGACCTACCTGTTTCCCTGTGTATCATAATTACTGTACCTGATTGCTTGTTGTCCAGCACCCTCCATGATTGGTTAATTGTTTCATGTCTCACTCCTCCTGCTTCGTTACCTGGTTCCGTTTATGTATTTATATTCATGTCTTGTTAGATGCCATTTTGTACTGTAGTATTAGTTTGTGTTTTGTTCCCAGCTGGTCTTGTAGTCCTTTCCTTTGTAGCTTTTCCCCAGAGATTTTAATTTTTGTAATAAACCTCTTTTATATGTCAGAGCTGTTAGTGGATTGTCACCTCCTTCTTCCTGCCTGCACCATGAACTGTTTCCCATGACAGTATACTGAACTAATGAAAGGTTAGTGAATGTAACTAAGTAGCAAATAAAAATAGAATAATAAAACTAGGTAAAATAAAACATTTGATTATGGATTTTGTATTAAGGGTCCCAATTAAGGAGCCCAACATGTTACTGCCACCTTTGGTCTGAACAGGTAACAGGCAAATTTCTAGTAGCTTAGTCAGCATTCAGAGCATCAAACCCTGCTAAATCACGTATTTGAAAAAAAACTTGCCATTTTCGGCCTTACTCAGGAAACACGGAACATTTGCCTATGGTTAGTTTTACAATAACCATCTTGTAACATTTAGAGATTGTTCATTCCAGGTTATTATGTATCAGAACGATATCCAAAACATTTTGGGAACTAAAAACTCATCATAACAACTGTAACAGAAGTTTCTATAACATTTACAGAATTCACCTAGACCATTGACATAAGGTTTTCTGAAGGTTACTTGTATTGAATTGGTGACGGGAACATTAATACTGTTGTGACATAAAATGGATGGCTCAAGGGCAGGCTTTAGGAGAAGCAAAGGGGGTTTTATTGGGGTCAAAACAAAAAGGCTATCATGGGGAAAGCACAGGCCACAAGAGGATTGATTTAAATGACCAGACTGGGGAACACGGCACTGGGAAGCACATATATACAGGACTGATGAGGGACTCACAAGAGAGCGATACAACTGGAAAGAATCAGAAGGGATCCAGACAACCAGCATAGCCCCCTGCTGGTCACACTGGTGCGATGGACAGCACAGGTTGTGATAAATACAACCAAACAGGATCGTTGGCCAAAGGTTCCCACATTACAAACGTTAGTAGAATGTGTTGTATAAAATATGCAGCCAAGAATTAATATTATGTTTAAATTTAAAAGACTTTCCATCAGACAGCCAAACACACCTTTATGGAACGTCCTGTAACCAAAGAATAACCTTCTCGGGACATTCTGGGAACTGAGCATTGTTAAATAGGTATCTTGTTACTCACTATGTCTCACTAACTGAGCATTCTTTCCCTTCCCATATCACAGCTGCTCTGCAGGACATACCTGTAGCCTGTTCTAATCTTCCACTACTACTGTTTCCTACAGTGTCACCTTTACCCTAATGGAACAGCAGTCCAATTTAGATTTACAGGCTTTTATTTTGAACCCATTTTGCATGCAGTCCTTCTGTATTAAATGGCTTCTAATGCTTGGAAAATTAGGTTTATTCAATAGCCATACAAACAAGACAGCAAACTAGGTAAATAGCCACCCAAACATCCATTCTTCTGAGTGGAACTTTCCTCCTGATTATGGAACATGGAGATAGCCATAATGGAGCCTCGCAAATGCAGAATATTTAGTTATACTGGCACAGAGATGAACTAATGCTTGTGTGTAATTCAAAGCTGATTACAACATATGGTTAAAGCAGTGAGAGGGCATTAAGATAAATGCTGTGAGGGAAAAATATAATTCACCACTGAGGTTTTCAGGTACGCCCACGATATCAGATCGTGATCGTTTTAAAGGCCCCTCAATTTCACTGGCTGTCCATGCAGAGGCACTATCAGACCCCTCGAGTTAGGCCAGTTTAACAAAAAAAAGACAAGCTATGAGTTGCTAAAACTGCAGCCAGTGACTCAAACTCTGTGTGTGATTGGTTGGAGGTGTACATATGGCTGTATACTTCAAACGATGTCCAGGCAACAGAGCGATCTGTTGCATGTTAAAAACAATGCCTCCTCCTTGTTCGTTCTATGTCACTCCACAACCTTAGAACGCACTGAATGTTTTCAATGTAGCAGACCTACATAGAGAGCACAAATAAACATATTGTGGGGAGTGCATGAGTCATTTTAACAAAGGAGATGACAGCTCTTTTAAAATTCTAATGAAACACACATTACACGGCAAACATTACACGGTTATAACATTTATTGTTAACAGAAATACACAAATTCACATGTTAATTTACACTGTTTAAAGTGCAGTGCAAAGCATGCTGGTAACTACATAATTAGCCTTGCTGATTAATCCCACGCCATCACATTTATGTCACCCAATCAATGACAGTGGGTGGCATTATAACAAGAGAAACAGTTTTCTTTGGGTACCCGGCACAGCTGGTGCAGTGAAACAGTGATGGCCGCACTGATTATGGCTCAAATAGTGTCGTATTGTCAAAATGACATTGATTCCATAAATTTCATATGAAGTATAAGATCACCTTAAGGCGATGCTGATACAAATCACAGCTGTGTAAATAATCACAAAGATTCAGCACAGTATCTACAAACAACAATCTGTATCCACTCAGGGAGTAAGGTTGGGCATACTCATACAATGAACAAAATACATAACTGTTCAGGTTCAGACTAAGAGAGAGCACTGACATTCTCAGAAGAATCAGAACCTGAGGGCATAACGCAAAACCACAATCCACTTTGCCACTCTGTAAACTATGTGATATTGTTTATCTAACAGGCACAGTCAAACACATATATCTTTATTCAGAATCAGAATGAGAGTTATGGCCAGGAAAATTACTTACGAGTAAATCAGCTTGGCATAGTTCTTGTAGTGACATAAAACAAACAACAGAATACAGAGACAGGAATACGAGGAAGCATACATCTCACAATCAAAACAGTACATAGGTTAAATATAAATAAACATACAGTATATAATGGAGTGCTGGATACCATCAGCAGTAATGTTGTACTTGTGCCCATAGCAGATGTGCACTGCAAGGTGTTCTGGACGTTTAGGAAAAAGTCAAAAAAATGAATTAATTAATTAAAATAGGTATATCATTAAAATGATAAATTTCTTATACTGGTTTGTTCTAAACGTTTACCTCAATATTGCCATATACGCTGAAGCCATCTATAACAAAATAGTATAACAGTAGTTTCTTAAAAAGGCTACAAAATGCATTTTATTTAAATGTATAATAATCCTTCATTAACAAAGAAAATATCATCTATACAACCCATATACTTTAAGCAGCACATCCCCCCACCCCACAATGTGTGTCATGCATTTCAGCTTTTAACTCAATCAGTCAATCAGCAGTATATCAGCTGTAATGGAAATGGAACATGGTGACAGAATGGAAAGGGCTGGATGGAGAAGCAGATGGCTTAGATAACAAGCTCCTTCTAGAATGAAGGTCATAATCACAAGTATCACACAGACAACTGTGTTAACTGTGCATATTCAACATTATAGTGTATAATCTCTATTGTTGATTCAAGGAGACACAAAAGGGAAAAGGAATTTCTTCCAACTGGAAGAACATACCAAGTTACTCCTAGACAACATGGCCAGGCACTGCAGGAGAACATGGCCAGGTACTGCAGGAAAACAAGCAAGCCAAGGGCAGAAATGAACGCATACCCCTGAGGATATAAGGCCATGGTTCTATCCTCTGAGCCACTGGGCTCCCATTCGTCACAGTATACATTGATTCCAGTCCTGGTCTGTGAATAAATATAAAACCCTTTGCATGCCGTTACCTTTTAAATAACTATACAAACATGTTTTAATAACTGTACAAGCATTACCCACAATTTCACTAAAAAGGCAGATATGAAAAAATAGCAGCTTAGTAATAATTAATGACTTCAGCTTTGAGCCCTGAGCCACATTTCAGAGTGACTGCCATCTGCTTGGAGGGAATCCCTTTCACTCAGCATGCTAAAGGCCAGCGTCACTAGCCTTAATGGCGCTCTCTAACTCAGCTGCCAAATCCGATTACTGCTAAAAAGCAGTCTCCTTTGCAGCTAATCATAGCACACTAATGTGATTCCCCTGTGATGAAGAGACAGGATAAATGGCAGTTAATGGAAGGAGAATGATCTCAAAAATGCTGAAAACTCAATTCATTTCACTTGGAGAGCAATCTGTTGAATTTGGCGTTAATGGAGTGGAGTTTTATTAGGCTTCAGGCCTAGACAGTAAGGTATTTGCATACTTAACCAATGACTCAACCCAAACAAAGGAGGTGAAAATCACATGTCCTGGTTGAAGTAACTGTCAACTTTACAGTATATTAGTCATTTCCTGTTTGAATGTACACTTACTAATTAATTTTAAAACATACATAAGATAAATTGTGTAAGAGATAGGAGCAGACTATTTAAAATTACCCCAACAGGAATGTTCCCAGGCCTGTTGATAACAATTGTTACAGCAGGAGTGTTTTCCATGATTATTGGATGATCATGACTTACAGCTCCATAACTCATTATATATGCATATTGCACAGCCAATTGTTGCTTGAGACTCAGTGTTGTTTGTGTATTCCTCTTATTTCTCATATGTTACTGATCACAGTTTGTAT
Organism: Cyphomyrus plagiostoma; assembly: GCA_019775915.2. Classification (NCBI taxonomy): domain Eukaryota; kingdom Metazoa; phylum Chordata; class Actinopteri; order Osteoglossiformes; family Mormyridae; genus Cyphomyrus; species Cyphomyrus plagiostoma. The sequence continues at coordinate 10,274,813 of JABFEA020000054.1, forward strand.
TTTGTAAATTGTCTATTTGATTTTGTCCGTTATTGTTATGTCCTGCTTCTTGTCCCTCCCACTACCCTGGCTCCTCCAATTACCTTTTGCTTCACCTGAAAATTTTGTTCTGGAACCTCCACTCCGGGCAGAAAGCCCTAGTCTCATGTTTCCTGTGTGTTGTCCAATGAGAGTAAAAGGCATTTTGAGTGGGGTTTGTCCGGTTTGGGGCGCTTTGCATGTTTTCTACCCAATGTCCACGTTCTCAGTCTGCCTTCAGACACTACATTTGTTTTATTTGGTAGTATGTTAAGTGATAAATCTGTTATTCGCCATTTGCGGAAGTACGCGCACAGATACATTGGAATTCTTCTCTTCACTTGCCCCATCTTGCTCTCCACAGCTTTGGGGGGGGAGGGTTCACAGGCATGAGACCAACCAATGTAGGGGAACCACTGGCCCAATGGCGGAATCCAATTGGACAGCTGAAGGCTTGAAATGCGTGTAGATCCTTCCGAGCGCTTCTGTAAAGTTACTTACCCATTTTAGGTAAAGACCGAATTATATCTGACTCCAATTTAATTAAGGATCTTTATGGCAATTTTAGTCATGACAGTTCTGTTATTTAGATTACTCCTGGGCTGTGCCTTCTATTGTTGAACTCCCACTAATCCTGGACGATGGGGCACATTGGATTCACCTCGGCTGATAGGGTGACCCGTGGATTTGCTATGTAGGTTTAGAAGTTAGGTAATCACTGAAATGTAATGCAATGCCAGCCTAGATACCCGTCAGGACCTGGCGACCCATAACCCGTAGCTCAGCGTGTGCACGCCTCAGTGGCTGAGCCGGTCTTTTACCGTAACCTAGCGTGTGCGTGCCTCAGAGGCTGAGCCGGTCTTTTACCGTAACCTAGCATGTGCGTGCCTCAGAGGCTGAGCCGGTCTTTTACCGTAACCTAGCGTGTGCGTGCCTCAGAGGCTGAGCCAGTATTCACCATAACTCAACTTGGGCAGATGAAAAGATCAGTGAAATCTGCCAGACATTCTCTCCTTCCCCACCCACTACACAACACACCCACGACCTCCCTTCCTCTTCACTGACACAGTTTTCCTGTCTCACGGCTGATGAGATCATGAAAGTAATCT
>JABFEA020000054.1:10281488-10291640 GCA_019775915.2 Cyphomyrus plagiostoma
CCCGCGGGGGCGGGGGGCGCCCCCGCGCCCCCCCTGGCTGGTCCTCAGCAGCTAGTTGACCTTGGACCCCCAGAGGATTTTCTTCTCCATACTTGGGAGTTTTTGGTTCCTCCCCTCCATTGTGATATTGTCATTAGGCTTTGTTTCTTTCATTCATTGCCCTTCTTTTCTCTGTTTATAAATGACGCAGGAATGTTTTGCAACACTCACATAAAGCACCTTGGGGCTCTCCTGTGAAAGGTGCTATCCATCCATCCATCTTCTGAAACCCAACTGGGGTCACAGAGGGGACCGGAGCCTATCCCAGGAACAGTGGGCACAGGCAGGAACCAACCCTGGGCAGTCACCAACACACTTCAGGGCCAATTTAGACTCACCAATTAACCTATCCTGCACGCTTTTGGACCATGGGAGGAAACCAGAGCCCCTAGCAAAAACCCACATGAACACAGGGAGAACGTGTGAACTTAAGAACATAAGAAATTTACAAACGAGAGGAGGCCATTCGGTCCATCAAGCTCATTTGGAGAGAACTTAACTAATAGCTCAAAGTTGTTAAAATCTTATCTAGCTCACACGGAATGGACCAGAAAAGACCCGGGACCAAACTCAGGACCTTCTTGCTGTGAGACAGCAGCACTAACCACTGTACCAGCACAACACCCAAACGGTATAAAAATTAATTGTGATGAATTAAAAAGGACAATCTATCATGGATGCAGTGACAGGAAGGGTTCTGTTACACAGTGGCCACAGTGGGGTTGGGCAAAGAAGACAAATGCCTGCATCACCTTGCCAAAGGGTCAGAGAAAACAGCCATAGTGAGCGGAGAGTGTTTTGCAGCATGGGGGTGGGAGATGTAATGCTGGGTATGAAAGGACAGCAAAAGGGGTGGCAGCCAGGATCATCGATATGTGACTTTAAATAGTCTAAATAGAAATTTCAGGTGGTGATGTTATTACTGAGCAATGTTTATTTGAACAGAACCCCATGGTAGAAGAAAATGGACGGGTATGAAATAGCTGCAAAGAACAAATTAATTTGCGCTACAGTAGCTCTACTGTGGGCTAGGGGCAGAGCAGGCAGGCCAGCCTTTGCTCCCCAAACGCATGGATGAGCCTTGGAGGCCCATGACCCCCTCACTTCATGGGTCAGCCTTCCTTAGACCACTTTTGGTAAGTACTGACTAATGCATTCTGTCATTTCGGACATACTCTAGCCATCACAGTTTGGCCCTTGTAAAAGCCACTGAGATCCTTACGCTTACCCGATTCTCTTGCTTCCAACACAACAACTTCTAAAACTGATTATTTATTTGCCTATTTTTTGGCCGGTTGCTATTGTGACAAATTAATTAATGTTATTCACTTCACCTGTTACTGGTTTTGATGTTATTGGTGATCGGTGTATATGTATATGGTATATACTATGTATGCGTCATGCCCTGACTGTTCTGATCCTCCTGTGTGTCACGCCCCCTCGTTTACCTCATGTGGAATCCTCTTGTTATCAGCTGTTTCTAGTTATGTTAATTGCGGTGGTGTATTTAAGTGAGTTTCTGTGAATGTCTCCCCAATCCGATAATTAACATCAGTCCTGCTTGTTGCTCCGTGTTCCCAAGTGTGTTCTTCCCAAATAAATCCCTCGTTCTCCTGAATCTCTGGACTCCTGTGCCTGTTTCCCCACTCTGTGCCAGAGTGTGCGTGACAATGTTTAAAGCATATCTATACACATGTCTATATACAGTGGTTGTGCATCCCGCCCCCCACTAGTTGAACTGAATGGTGACATGCTGTATCTGGTGTAACATTCCTCATCTCTGATTAAGATTTTTTTTATTGAGCCATATAAAGTACAAATATAGTACTGTGATAAAAACAACATAGAAATCAATTAGCCTAAAAAATGTATAGACATACAGGGGACATTATAAATGGTTGTTTTACAAATGTATATGCATACACACCTACTTGGTAGCTTAGTTGAGAAAGGAGATTATGGGGAGTGGAATCAGAAAGGAATTCTCATTTTGCTATGCTTGTATATATGTCAGTGATCTTCCTGTGGTCAGTCAGTGCATCCCTCTCCATTGACAGCAGAAGATCAGAAACGCTTCCTTCATCATCTCTTTCTCAGCTGGGCTTTGATCAGCTTCAACTTAGCAAATGATTGTTCCATTTAAGGTTGCATATTTTTGTGGAGTTTGATGAGATGGAAGAAAGCTGTGTTCACATCATTGTCTTTGAGGCACCTCAACGCAGCTGTCACATTGCTGGCTGAGAGAGAAAAAGAATGACATTTTCTTCCTCTATGTCATAGAATCGGCAAACATTCCTGACAGACAGAGCAAGACTGTAATTTCTCATGCCTGTCCAAAGATTTGACACGGTAAAGCAAAGGCAGATTGTCAAGAAATGTAAACAACATTTTCCCAATTTCATAAGATTTTTTCCCACCAGAAATTTGTCAATTGTAAGGGCACCTTGTTAGGGACTACACCACATCTTCTCCAGTGGAGGGGCATCCATTAGGACAATGCTCGCACATGCGTAGATACCCAATACAGCACTGCATTACATTTTATCCACTGGAGGGGCATCCATTAGCACTGCATTTCCTCTATTGAAAAGGGCACCCTTTGGGACACTTCATCACATAGGAGTGAAGGGCACTTCATAATGGTAGGGTCGTTTAGATCATTGTAAGGGCACTTTACAGGGCACTGCATCACATTCCCTCCTCTAGAAGGGCCCTCATCCAGACTTCATCACATTTTCTTGCACTTTAGGGCTACAGGCAGCATTTTTTTAAGAAAAAAAAATGTAGGTTCCTTCAGATTAATACAACGGCATTGCATATAGCCATTTATTATGTATACATAATGTCTTAATGTTACAATGTCAGTATTCTCCAGCTCAAACAGAAACTCAGACTTGTGTATCAAATAAACAAGCTGTCACTATTGTCATTAACCACAAAAACCTCATCCCAACCCTGCAGGCAATTAGGGGTCATGCATTTATCATAGGTAGCAAAATATGTAATAACTGAGGGAAAACAGCAAAAAAGGCACAGAAGAATGGCTGCACAAAGATTTATGTACTCCACGTATGTAAATTGAGCTGTTGTAAATAAGAAATTGTTGTTAGTGACTCGCTATAAAAGGTTAAATAATTTGCATTTTAAGTATTTTTACAATACCTGTTCCACTGTATACTGTATGTATCATGGTATGGAATGATGCAATGCAATGCTGACAATGTAAAATATCAACTTGGTCAGTTGCAGAGTTAGTGAGTCAATTTAAAAAGACTACAAAACTTCTAAACGTAAGGACAGTCCTAATAGCCCTTCAGTACTAATACACCCTTCAGTTACACTACCGTGATACAGTCCTCCCAGTCTGCTGAGTCCCACATAGCTAGTGCCTAATTAGGGTAAATTTGCCACCAAATTCATGAACTGTGGGCCACATATTGTTTTTCTCTGTAGTTTATCTTTCCTCGAAAGCAATCCTGGTTACATTTTATTATTTTTAATATTTCACTATTGATATATTTATTCTCACTGACCACTGAAGGGACATAATGCCAAATACTGACATCCCCATCAAAGAATCTTTGATACAGTTAAAATGCAGACCATAAATCAGACCATTAGTAAATTCCATAACTGAATTTCTAGCTAATGCTATTATTATAACCCTGAAATCCTAACATTGCAAGCTACTGTAGCTGCTCACCTTTGCAGTTCTGATTTTATATCTGGCACATATATTTCATCATTTACTTTATAATTATGTTTCACCCACACGGATTGTCATTAAAAATCCACCAGGCATGTTTAAAACAGCACGTGCAAAAAGCTATTTCGATGTATGAAAACTTTTGCCAGAAATGGAGGAATTAAGCATGACAGGAAATTGTCCTGGGCCAATATATACATATAGCCTATGCCACAAGAAAATATATTTTGCTAAAATTTAGAGCCTATGAATGGAAATGAATATAAATCAGAATGCAGAGCAAAACCTGCTAAAATCATGCCCCAAGGTTGAATTCTCCTCAGTATGGTGCAGGCCACAAAAAGGCTACTTGTGGACATGCAGCATAACATTGTCTGACCTTGCACTACAGCATCGCCTTATCATGCTAATATTAGCATAGCAATAGCAACACAGATATAGCAATGTGCAAAATATTCAGCCACTGGCATCACTATGTAATGCAACAGTTTCATTAAATGTTTAAATAATATAATATCCACTATTCGTTTATAACTGAGTATTCCTGCAAAGCAAAACAAAAAAAAAGCTTGTATAAACACTGTGTGCTTAAACATGGAAATTATGTAGCAAAGGTGGAGATAATAATCGTTCAAATCCCAGCAGACATATAGCAGGGTAGCAGGTTCTGTGCTAACATCCACGGTCAGAGTGACGGCTGTTAGACGCAGAGGTAGATATAAAGAAAAAAAAATGCTTAGCCTCTACAGTGTGCCGGGCAGGCAGGCTGGAGCAGCGTCTCTGTTAGCTTACTGCATCGCCTCGCTATTGGCTGGGCCGATGCTGACAGCTCCGGCTTCTTGCTGCATCACTGCAGGTGGGGGCTGCGGGTGGGAGGGGCACAGCCCACTAGTATAAAGGACAGGCACTGCAGCATTTCTGAACTGGTGCAGTGCAAAGGCTTGCTCACTGAGGGTGTGCAGAACAAGGGGGACTTAAGATTTACTTACAAACAGAAAATCCATCAAAAATTTAAAAAGACAAAAAAATGAGCTACGATTCCTACATCTCCCGCCGCCCCTGGGATGACTACCGGGGGTCCCGAGCTGGGAAGTCTTCCATTTCTTCCTCCCTATACTCAACCCACCGTTCCCTCTCCTCCACCAAGAGATCCACGCGACTCACTTCTTCTTCGCTGGCTGACCCGGCGGAGCGGATGGACCTGGCCCAGGTCAGCACTCTCAACGCCGAGCTGCTGGGCCTCCGGGCCACGGAGAAGGAGCAGCTAGTGGGACTGAATGACCGCTTCGCCACCTACATCGAGAAGGTCCACCACCTGGAGCAGCAGAACAAGGTGCTGCTGGTGGAGTTAGAGACGCTGAGACAGCGGCAGAGCGATCCCTCCCGCCTGCATCTCCTCTACGAGCAGGAGGTGCGGGGCCTCCGTGCCCTGCTGGACGCTGAGAGCAATGAGAAGATGCAGATGGAAGCAGAGCACGATCACCTGCAGGACGTCCACAGCCAGCTGAAGGAGCGGTACGAGGAGGAGGTGAGGCTGCGCATGGACGCCGAGGACACCCTCCAGCGGGTGCGAGAGGAGGCCGGCCGTGCGGTGCTGGCCAACTGCGATATGGAGGCCAGCGTGCTTTCGCTGGCCGAGGAGATAGCTTTCCTGAAGAAGGTGTTCTCCGAAGAGCATGCCGAGCTGACTGCACAGATCCGGGCGGCCAGCGTGACGGTGGACATGGAGGTGGCCAAGCCGGACCTCTCCGCCGCCCTGCGGGAGATCCGCGCTCAGTATGAGAAGCTAGCCAACAAGAACATGCAGGCTGCTGAGGACTGGTACCGCACCAAGTTCGCCAGCGTCGCCGAGATGGCAAGCAAGAACAACGAGGTGGTCCGTTCCATCCGGGAGGAGACCTCTGAGTACAGGCGCCTACTCCAGTCCCGCTCCTCGGAGATTGACGCCCTGAGGAACGTCATCGACTCCCTGAATAAGCAGCTGGATGACCTGGAGGAGAAGCAGGGCAAGGAGGTGACCAAATACCAGGTACAGCGCCAAAGAGCTGGGGAAACAGACTACTATTTAAATAGGTTACTAGGAGCAATGGACTTAATGACCTGCTTATGAAACTTAAACGATGCTTAATTTAAAGCCCCTCTGTTTAAACAGGGAGAAGATGAGAAAACATGTCTATAACAAAAATATGACCTTGAAAAAAGACAGAACCCAAAATAACTGCAGTACAGTTTCCCCGCTTATGTTGTTTGCAAATGAATGAATAAAAGAGCTAAAATAAATGGGAATATAGAGTAATTTTGTGTTAGGTGAATGACAGGGTGCTACGCAACCTGCACATTTTAATGTAGCTGCAGCAACAAATCAGGATATCAATATATAGTATGCAGTTAGGTGGATGGGGTGACTGCTGAGAGGGCATAAAATTGATGATACACACATGTTGCAGCAAGGCTCTGTACCTTTCTTCTGACACACGTCATGCTCATGTGTACAGCTCACACAGAGCTCTGGCCTCCTGTCACTCTGCTTCCTGGAGCGTAACTCCACACTTTAGCTTTTAGCGGAGGCAGCCAGAGTGGCTTTGCTGGTATGCCTACAAAACCAGCATGCAGATTTATATGGGGGGAGGACATCGGTCACCCCATTTTCAGCCTGCATTTTTGCTTTGCTGCTGCTTTTAGGGACGCATTAGTGAGCTGGAGAAGGACATTGCAGATGCCAAGCAGGAGATGGCCCGATATCTGAGGGAATACCAAGAACTCCTGAACGTAAAGATGGCCCTGGACATCGAGATTGCTGCGTACAGGTAAGCTCCATTTCCTCGTGGATCTGGCATCATTCAAATGGAATAGCAGAAAGTCTGCATTTCTAGCTAAATAATGCTACTTCCCTTATCTGGGTTAGAAATCCGTTTTTGTCAGTATTCATTTCTAGTTGCACATCTTTTTCTCCTGCCCTGAATAAAACTGCTTTTATTTTTAGCACAGACAGCATCAACATTGTTTTTTTCTCACTTTTTTAATCATGACCCTTGTACTCGAGATGGGCATTTCAGGTCTAAAAAGTAAAAATCCAGACCAAGATTTTGATCCAAACAACCAGCTGAGTATTCTGTCACTGTGACACTTTATACTCAACTGGTTTGTTGAAACAAAATCTTGGCCTGGATTTTTTCTGTCTGGACTTGAAATACCCACCTCTGCCTATTACTAATACTGTTGGACGCTGCACATGTGTTAAATTTCTAAATTTGATAATTCAGACCCAAGACTGTATATTAAGGACATTGAATATATTCTAGACCAGAAGCATCACAAAAGATTTATGAAAATGGGGGGCTTAGCCTTTACTAGGGAGGTCTGATGGAAATGGAACACATTTTTTAACTGTCAGCATATCTGATAGTAGGTTTAGAAAAAGTTTGTTTCCCATGGGATAACGGTAAGATCCTGGGATTTGGAAGATGGAATGGGGGATTTTATTGCTTTAATGTTAGCAAGTTCATTGATTTGGTGACCTAAAACTGCCATTTTGGCTCAAGCTTGGGGCAACAGACATGGAAAAAATCAAGACAAAAAAACATAAGGACAGAGCATAGTTTCTCTAGTAAGCTTTCACCACTTCTTGCAACCCTGACCACTCGCTCTCCACTCACAGAAAACTGATATGTTATGCATTATTATAAACTGCTTCCAGATGAGAGTCTTGTCCCCAGACTCTTTTGAACCATCCCAGCAGTCAAACCTAAACCTCTTTAAAGTGAGGTTCTTGAGACAGCCTGTAAACAAAGATATCTAAATGACAATGAGGTACAATGGAGAGTTTAAGAATTGTAGTTTATTGTAGCAAGGAGCAGAATGTCTAGGGAAATATCCAATTTAGAGAATACTGTTCCACAAAGCTGTTTTCAGCATTTGGTCATGGGAAAATTTGCTTCAAATTCGATTTCTGCAAGATGAAAAACTTCATACAATGACCCAAAATGTCATCTGCATATATGACTTGCATCTCTATAGCACATCGTTGATGTCATTTTGCATTGAAGGTGTCGTGTTGCTCTCTTTGAAGGAAACTTCTGGAAGGTGAGGAGATCCGGCTAAACTTCACTTCCCTGCCAGCTCTCACCTAGAAGTATACCCCCTGAAGTCAGACATGCCCTTGTTGCAAACAAGAGGTCCATCATAAACTCCCCCTTCTTCTCCACACACTCTGACTGCTAATTACGAACAAGGAGGGCGCAACATAACAAAGAAGGGAAAGTGAGCGGAAGCACTGTGTCAGCCAGGATGTAAAAGCTAAGTTGGTGTACAATATCCTTTTGGTAGATCCAAACTCCAAGAATTAGAGCAGTTTTGACACTACCTTAACAGTGGCACAAACATTTAACCAATTGTTTGTAATGGTAGGTCAAATAATAGTCAAAGTCAGCAGTGGATGTTTGAACTTTATTCAAACTGTATTTTTAAGTAGCAAGATAGTAGCAGATCTACACTGAGTTTGAATTCTACCAAGAGGATATTGACCTGCACCCCCTGGTCTTGGTGTATTATGTTTTTTTTTTTTTTTTAATAATTTGTTCTCATTAATCGCTCACTGCTGAATTTTTGGTTTGTTTTTCTTCCTTGATATTTGCATTAGTATTATGTGAGCTTCACATAAAATACTTGATCTGGCTTACTCTCCCAAAGTAATAAGGTGGATCTGCTCTATAAAATCAAAATTAAATTTTCCAAATTGAAAATCAGACACAAATTCTATTTTACACTGAGTGAATTTTACATCCGAGAAGCTCAAAATATAAGGAAAATATCATGGAGAATACTGAAGGCCTCACTGACCAAGGTTTCTTTGTGACTGTAGTTCCAGACTGCATCTACAGCACATTTCTTTTAGCTGCTTAGCACATATCTGCACTGTATGTCCATTTAATATGAATTAAGCGTAAGCTGTCCTAAAACAGAAACTAAGAAGAAAAAACTCACAACCAAGCTTTCTATTGTGCCGATCTTAGATCTGACCAAGGATTTTAAACCTCTAAATCAATCATTTTTAAGCCTGACATATGTGTACGTGCCAGCAACTTGCTGAATAAATATATAAAGGCATTACGGAGCAACACTAGTCGGCGTCTTTTTCAGTGTTTGAGGTTTTCTCCATTTCCTACTGTCCATGTCCCACTTCCAAATCAATTCAGTTCTGAACTCTGTTACCAGGAAGGCTTCTCTTCTTTAAGTTTATAAGTAACCTTATTTGTTGCTGTTTTCATAGTACAGTACAGTTTCCATGGTACTATAGTTTCAAGTCTGTAGAAGGTGTTTGGGTACTCACACGAGATGATCCATGCAGTCTAGGCTGAAGGAATCCTTTTGACCTGAGAAATGATGTACTGGCGCATTTTAACAGCTGCGTTAGTTCAGCATCAGGGTTACCAGCTCTCAAATGTCTGTCGTGACACTCACGCTTTCTGACTCACGCAAGATTATGGCAAATGTATATTATTCCATTATAAACCTAAAATTAGCTATGTCAAAAGCATTGGTGTAGTTTGCAAACCCTACAGGCTATTTACAGGGTAATAAAACTGTTACATACATGTTACATACAGACTCGTCCTGAACTGAAAATCTCACACCAGCCAGCAGACCAAAGTTGGCAACCCTGCAACATGCACCACTGCCCTGACAGCAATGCAGCGTCTTGCTTGCAGATTCACTTAGTGCAATGCAGCTCTAACAGAGAGTTTTTATAATTTGACTGTGGCTACAGGACGCAACATAACAGATTTCAAACCTAGTTCCAGTAAATCACACCCCTTGTTGCACACCAATTCCAAGTAGTAAACCAATTGTGACCAGGCTAATTTCTGTGTTTGCTAACAGAGATGTAACTGCTATGTACTATGCATTTCACATTTGCCTGGATGAAGATAAATAAGACCTCGAAATCCCAGTTTAAAATAAGGCTTGTTATTCAAATAAATTGCTCAAAATGCCATGTTACCAGATGTTTTTCACGTATAAAACTCTAAATTCACCGGTGCCTTCAAGGTTAGACTGGAACATAAAAACAGCCCTGAACATCATCCACACCGGCCTACCACGTTCACACACACACACGCACGCACACACACACACACACTGTATGTATCTATTTGTATTAATTCAGTTTCCATTATCCTCAATATACATGTAAAATGGCTGATAAGAATTTAAATACAATTTATTTACTATTAAAATGAATTGAAAAATAATAAATAAGAAAATGGTAATTGTTTTATCAGGTTTTGTTGTAAATAAAAGGTCTTAATTGATGTAAATACCGCTTTTTTGGGGTGGAGATGCAGGAGCTCAGCTTTGAAATTGACGAAATAGAGTAAAATCAGGCAATAGTGTTGTAGTTAGACAAA